>JAESVK010000101.1:2060607-2083963 GCA_017140935.1 Hamamelis virginiana
TATATATATATATATATATATATATATATATATATATATATATATATATATATATATATACACATACATATGTTGCAAATGCTGACTTAGTCTAAGTCAGCAAATACTTAAGTGGCCGTTAGATCACTCAAGTGACCTAGATCATCACTCAATTGGCTCAGATTTAAGACCATAAGTGTTTGCTGACTTAGGCTAAGTCAGCAAATGCTGACCTGATCATTCCATTATACGTATATAGAAATAATCCAATCAGCATATGCTTACTTTAGCTAAAGTAAGGTCTCATCATCCTTATGCTCGAGTTGGTCTTGATATATTCCCATAAGATATCCAGGGTATGTTTTAAGTAAGTTGTTAATTAATCAATTTATAGCATTTATATTGCTTGCCCGCACACTCACAAAGATACACACATATGAGTTTGATTGTGATTTATGAGAAGCTATTGTTGTTGTTGACTATCACTTGCTACAAATGTGCAATTGTTACTTTTCATCTGAAAATAAAGTTGAAAGTTGAAACTAGGTATGTGTTGTTGATGATATACTTGTTCTTAGAGCAACTTTAACGGGCTTGGCAAGCTGATGCTGTTAGGCAAAATGCCTCCCCAAACTGAGAAAGTGGTGCTCCAACAGAAGAGGCACATCAGTCGGCAAAATGCCTCCTCCCCATTTCAATCGGCAAATTTGCAGAGAGATGGATGAGAGAGAGAACTGTCGGCATATCAGCCACGTAAGCAAATATCTCAAATTTGAATTCTCAACGGCTCTTTCTCTCAACGGATCTCTACTCTGCTACACATATTTGTGCAGAAATTTTCTTCTATAAAATCAAAATTTCACACACCTGATGAGCATCAAAGTGAGATTTGAAGAAAAATCACCAAGATCCGTTGCTGCAGCAAACCTTCTTCCCCACCAGATTTGCAATATCAATCATTCGATCATCAATTCAAAAAAAAAAAAAAAAAAGTAAGTAATATGATCTCTGATGGACGATGAACTCTGTTGGACAATGAACTCTACTGGGTGTATGATGTGGTTAGAGAAGAAACTGACCGTTTGCTAGGGTTCTATTTCCATGATTTTGTTCAAAATGGGTTTTCTTTTGTTTACTGGGAAAGGTGTCTTCTTCTTGAAGACACTAGAAGCTGATGATGTGTTTTTACCTTTTGCCTTCATTTTTTTTTTTACCGAAAAGCATTTTACTTTGTATTTCATTTAAGTTATTTAAGTATTTTTTTTTATAACATGATAAGTACTTATTCTAATTTTGTAACTTGTATTTATAATTTTGAAAAATTGACCGTTGGATTAGATGAACTGCTTATCAATTTCATGTTTGTCAAAAATCACAGTGATCCAACAGTTAGTTTCTAATATATGTCACTGTGAAAAATTGTGACATTTTTTGTTCTTCAAAATATCACCGTTTTTTCCTAGTTAGTTTTTTCATAAACCGACAGTTGGATCACAGTGATTTTTGGTAAACATGAAATTGATAAGCAGTTCATATAATCCAACGGTCAGTTTTTCAAAATAAGCACTGTATTTGTCCTTATTGAGGTCAAGTTGCATAAGGTGCACCTTATAATATAAGGATTGTGCATTGAATATTATGTTTATTGTGGCTAATTTTTATTTTTTATTTTCATGTGTAGATAGATTATGAAAATAATCAATATTTCACTAGTTTCTTAAGCGGTGATGCGGTTTTTGATGATAACTTTTGCGGCGAAAGTGCTAACAATGCCAACCAATATTCTAATGAATCGAAAATGTCAACCCAAATCCCTACTGAAATGAGAGCTGCAACAAAGAAATCACAGCGAACAAAAAACTTCTCAGTTGCACAAAATATTCTTCTCATATCTGCATATCTCAACACGGGCCTTGATGCGATCTCCGGTATTGGGCGTAGTAAAAAATGTTTTTGGATGCAAATATATGACTATTTTGTGGCAAATCAAAAAGTTGACTATCATCGTACCCAAACATCTGTTTCGAATCAATGATGTACAATTGACCATGATGTGAGTAAGTTTATTGGGTGTCATGCAAAAATTCAACAAATGAGACAAAGTGGATTTACCGAACAAAACAAGGTATTAATAATTTTGAAATTCACATAGTTGGATATGTTTTAAATTTATTATATTTATATATATTTTTTATAGATACTTAATAATGGTTTTCTATAATTGTTCAGGTTTTACAAGCAAAAGAAATGTACCACGAAGAAACCGAAAAAAAATTTGTGTCGGATCATTGTTGGGAAATATTGAAGGAGCACCCTAAATGGAGAAGTGCTGTTTCTAACAAAAAGTCAAAAAGTATGAACGACTCCAGTCCAGCTTCCTCATTTCCCATGAGTCAAGAGTCAATAAATTTAGAGGCAGATAATGTATCCCTCAATGAAAGGCCACTTGGCAGAAAGGCCTTAAAACAACAGTTAAAAAATTAAAAAGCGGGAGAAAGTAGTGGAAATACCCAAAGCCAATCTTCATTAATTTTGGATCAATACAGGGAAGAAATGTTATTAGTAGAACATGAGAAAAAAGAAGACCTAGTAAAGATGCTAGCGTACCAAGAAGAATTGCTTCAAGTTGAGAAAGAAAAAGTACGCCTACAAAAAATACATGAAGATGAGCGAATTACGAAGATCGATACTTCTAGCATGGATCCCGGAATGATAGCATTTTATAATAAATTGAAGATAGATATTGTTAGAGGAAGTATGGAATAGCAGCATTTAATTTTTTTAGTATTTCAAATCCTTTAAAATGTTTAATGTGTTGTTCTTTTATAAGACTTAAGTGTTATTTAATATGGCATTATTTTACTCTATGTACATGTTAATTTTTTAAGGGAAGACAACATACAAATTTAGCACAACAAAATCGTGTTACATTTTTTTTTTTAGTGAAAATACAAATAAAACATGGGAAGCACAACAAACTGAAGAAATAAAAAAGAACAAAGAAAAAGAACCTGATACAAGCATGCTGAAAGTAAACATACATTAAAAAAAATAAATAAAAGAGTTACAATTTCCTACTGTGCTCCATGCCATTTCCATAAGTGTTCAACTAAATCTTACTGGAGTTGATTATGGGCTTGGGTGTCTCTAATGTGATGATGTGTTGCAATGAAATTTACTAGTTCCGATGTACGCCCATGTGACATTGATACAGGCTCGCTGAGCCAAGAAAATCATAATTTGTGTCAATGTCACTGGTATCTTCCTTATCCTCAATAATCATATTATACATTATTATGCATGTTGTCATGATATCGTGAAGTGTTTCTTCATCCCAAAAACGGACAGGCCCACGGATGATTTGAAAACATGCTTGGAGCACCCCGAAAGCTCGCTCCACATCTTTCCTTGCAGCTTCATGAGAATCTATAAAAAATTGCTTTATGTGTCCATGTGGACATGAGATTGATTTTACAAACATTGACCATTTAGGATATATACCATTAGCTAAGTAATACCCCTTTGTATAATCGTGCCCATTAATTGTATAGTTGACGGGAGGAAAACGTCCTTCAGCAAGTTCACCAAAAATAGGAGATCGGTCTAGAACATTAATATCATTAAGTGATCAAAGCATCCCAAAAAAAGCATGCCATATCCAAAGATTTTTAGAAGCTACGGCTTCTAAAATAATAGTTGGTTTGTGGATGTGACCAGTGTACATCCCTTGCCATGCAGTTGGACAGTTCTTCCATTTCCAATGCATACAGTCAATACTTCCCAGCATTTCGGGAAAGCCACGTTGTTCGCCAACAGCTAGCAATCGAGCAATGTCATCATTGTTTGGTGACCTTAATTACTGGTCACCAAACATTGCAACCACTGTTTTAACAAACCTTCTCAAACTTTCAATGGCAGTGCTTTCTCTGATCCGTATGTAATCATCAACAGAATCTGCTGATGCTCTATAAGCAAGCATCCTCATTGCAGCTGTTACCTTTTGAAGGGAAGACAACTCAAGAACACCACAAGCATCTCTTCTTTGGGTGAAGTATGGACATGCAGCTTCAACTCCATTTTGAATTTGAGCATAAAGATTGTGGCTCATTCGAAACCTCATCTGAAATAAATGAGCAGGATAAATTGGTTTTACAACAAAATAGTCACGATAAAGTCTATCATGACCATCTGCTCTACCGCGATCAATGATATTGTGGCCTGGAACAGAACCACGACGTCTTGTTGGTTGTCTCCGACTAGCTTGCTCCTTTTTCTTCTATGATAACGTTTGCTATCACCTCAAAATCATTACGATTGTCATAAAAAAAAAAATCATATATGAGGTTATTTAAAGCCATAGATAGTAGTAGGATATTGAAATTTGAAGAGCATGCGGATATTGTAATGGATGAAAATGATGAAGGAAAATGATTATATTTGTAGATGGAATTTAGGCGGTCAAATTCAAAATTTTGAATTTGGATTTTGAAAATTTAAATTTGAATTTTGGGTGGTTAAAATTTTGAATTTTGAATTTTGAATTTTGAATTTTGAATTTAAATTGTAACCGAAAATATTTTTGAAATTTTGAATTTCATATTTCACAACAAACTGAATTTTGAATTGACATATGGAAATTATATTTTTGAATTTAAAATTTTGGCAAATGAAAGCAAATTTTTTTATTTTGAATTATAAATTTTCCCTACTTCAATTTAATTTATAACTATTAAAAATTGGTCGTTAAAATCCCAATTATCGGTAAAATATACTATTTTAAAAAATCCGTTACAAAATATAGCCGTTTATAGCATATTCAAATTATGGTTTGACAAAAAGTCAAAATAATATTAAAATATTAATGTTAGGCATTTTGAATAGATATGGTTGGAGTGACTTTTCATTTGGATGGGCAAAATGGAGAGGCAAAACACTATTCATGGGTTTTGGAGAGGCAAAATGCCTCTTGATGGTTGGAGATGCTCTAAGTGCACGAGTGTTGATAACCTAAGCTGTTTTGTTTTAATGACTAAATTGCCTTCTGGGTATTGAAGTTTCTTTGTAGTCATAGACATGTAATGAAAACGTGGGCGATGGTTTATGCTCATTAATTACTTGATGAAATGCTTCTCAAGTTGAGAAATGTGTAATTTCTTGGAATTCCATGATATTAAGGCTAGGTCAGCTGGGGGAGTTCAAGGAAGTCTTGGATGTGTTTCTAAAGATGCAAATAGTGTCTAGCCATTTGATGGTATTGTAGTTAACATGCTTGATTCTTGTGCTAATCTTAAGGTACTGGAGTTGGGGAAGTGGGTTTATGCATATGTCAATAGAAATAGATTTAGATCATATGGGTTAATGGGGAATGCAGCAGTGGATATCTATGAAGCAATATATACTCGTATCGATACACGATTGTTTGGTTAGCCATGCACAGGAAGCAGAGTGGGCATGACACCCAAAAAAACAAAGGATGCCTAAAATGAACAATGAACTAGTTGAAGTGATATTTGTGGGTGTTGTTTCAGAATGTTGTCATGTACGCTTGTAGTGAAAATAAACAGAGCACTAATGTTGCTTGGTTGACCTTCTGGGTTATGCAGGATTTATGTGAGGCAGACTCGTTTGTTGAAAACATGCTGACTAAGCCAGATGCCTTCGTTTGGTGATATTGTTGGGAGCTTTATAGAATATTTGGAATTGAGCTTGGGGCATGTGTAATAGGAAAACTTGTAAAGATGAGGCATTAGACAGATTAAATACAGATCTTTACAAGTAGATTGAGGAATGCATTGAAGTTTGGGTGGAGCAGGCTCCGTCCACTTAGGAGTTGGCCTTGCAAGAGCCTTGGGGTGGTCCTTAGCCCTGAATAGGCCTTGGCACTGGTGGATCTGGGCGATTGCCTAGGACCCTCATATCTTGGGAGACCTAGGAACCTTGGTGCCTTAATGACTTGGGCTAAATCCACTCTAACACGTGTAGCTTGATAAATGGCGGGGGATTTTTCCAGATTTAATGTCCTGATGAACTCAAACTCTGAAACTCATGTGAGGATGACAATATGTCAAGACTGGATTGGTTTGAAATCAATTATTTTATGCCTCCTCTACCTTCTCCTGATTTAAAGCAACTCACTTAGGCCATGTCTTCTTGCTCAGGAAGATTTGTTCAGTTATCAATTTACTGCTTGATTGTCAGATTGCCAATAGGTTGGTAACAGAAATCATTATGGAGAGAAGTTGTTGTGTGTTATGTTCTCAAGCTAATACATGACCAAAAAACTTCACGTAACACCAGATTTCAAGTTGTTTTACACCCAAATAATGCTAAAAATTAAGTATGATAAGGACTATTTGATAACAATGATGGTAAAGTTCGGTGGATTGGGTCTTTTATGAGATGGGGATGGCCAGTTATTGAAATGCAGGCAGGCTTGGTGGGAGGTTCTTATGTGTTTTCTTCTGTAAAATTATCTCATAGAGAAGGGAAAAGATGATAGACAAGGAAAGGGAATATAGCCAGGATTCTTCCATCTAAGGTTTTCTTTGTATAATGATTTTTGGGTAATGATTGGTCTTGCTATATAGTCAGTTTTATCTTTATATTTGTTTCTGTTAACTGTCATCTTTAAAAGGCTGAAGTGGGTAGCCCTGGTGATGGCCCTGCTCCATTCTTTACAGCTCTGTTTGGATCTTGGAAAGTCTGATCAAAAGGAAAGGAAAAATGCTAAAAAATGCTTATCCATGGATCCCTCTCTTAAGCAATTTTAATCATTTTCCTTTCCTTTGATTTTGATTTTGATTTATTATTATTATTATTATTATTAACTTTTAAGAACCAAACAGAGGCTAAGAGTTGTAAATCTTTCTATTGATAGCAGTATTTTATTTGGCGTTACAACCTTAGCCAAATTATTTAAGGTGGACTATGTAAAGGTTCACCTCACCTGATTTAGTCATTTATGTAATTCAAGTCTTTCCCGGTTCCTTGACATATATTTTTGTTTTTAACTAATCCTGTCAGTTTCTCATCGTCAACTTTCATTTCTATCCTCTGTGAACTGCTTGTGACTTTGATTTTGCTTTCAAAGGAAAGCGCACGGCCATACTTGATAAGGATGAAATGTATACTTGTTTGGTGTAGCAGTCATTCAAAAGGCCTGAATGGGTAGCTTAGGTTTCTCAAGTTTATGAAAGATCGGAGCTGCAGGCCTTACCTTCATGGTGACAGCCACCATGCTCCATATTTAAGAGTAACAGATTGGTTTGTTATAGAGGTCTATTCTGCACTGTGACCTTTGACAAATTATCTCGGGGGAGGAAGGGGAACTCTGCGAGATTTATCTCACTAGATATATAAAAGATTTCAAGAATCTCTCTCACAGTTGCTTGTCTTTTCTTCTGCTAAGCCTGCTAGTGTCTCTAATTGTCAACTTTCAGTTGCATTCTGTCCCTTTAAATGAAGTGTTAAACTTTCATTTCTCTGTGAGTTGCCTATTCTCAACTTCCTTTTGTCTCTCTTTAGCAAAATCGGTCATGCTCAATTGGACAGCAAACATTTTGATGGGGGTCTTGCCTAACCCGACTTTGCTGTTGCTAGAAGCTAATTTGGAGTTTAATTAACTGTTGCTAGGTAATTAGTATGACATGTATAATAGAAGGGTGAACAGGGGAGGGCTGGTGATGGACCAGCAACGTGAGAGTACAGAGTGAAACTAGATTTATGAAATTGATTCATCAACTTGTTTAAATTTAAGGTTCACATTGATAGAGGTGATATTTTATTTTTTTTTCAAAATCATAAATACAGTCGGTAAAACATAGGAGAAATAGATGGGTGGAGTAGCATTTTCTTTTAGATAATATTGAGGGGAAAGTGTTGAACCATGGCATCACGTGGTTGGCAAATAGCCTCCAAGGGTGTTGCTTTAGGCATGGTAAGGCCTGAACCCTCGGCCATGTCCATGTCCTCACCATCAACCCTCTTCCAATCAAAAGCTTGAATTAAGGAACCTAATGCCAACCCAATAACCCGATTAGCCAGAACATTTCCAGGACACCCTCTCCTTCCAGCACCAAATGGAATGAAATTATATGATCCTTCTTCACCACTCGAACCTTCACGATCAAACCTCTCCGGCATAAATTTTGTTGGGTTCTCCCATAACTTAGGGTCCCTGTGAATGGCCCATGCATTAACCACTAACATTGTTCCACGTGGCACATCGAACCTGCCAACTGTGCAGTCCACGGATGCTTCATGTGGCACTAGAAGTGGGACAGGTGGATATAATCTTAAGGCCTCATTAATTACATTCTTTAGGAAATTCAGCTTTGGGAGATCTTGTTCTTCTAGCAAGCGATCATGTCCAACTTTGGTGTCTATCTCTGCTCTGGCCTTCTCAAGTGCGTCTGGATGGTTGAGTACAAGTGTCATTGCCCATTCCATGGCTGTTGATGTAGTGTCTGTTCCCGCTACTAGCAATATCTATGTATATGCACATTGAATAAATGTTCGTAATTGTCTCAGAAGTAATAATATTTCATAAACAACCGGCCGTATTATAAAAAATAAAAAAAATCATAATTACCATTATAATTCCTTTTATAATTTGGTCGGGATAATTCTCCGGTTCCATTTCCTGCAACTTGAGCAAATTATCAATAACAGTCTTCTTCACCGGTCCATGAATTCCACCGGCTGGCCGACGACGTTCATCAACTAGATTCTGCAAGAACTCATCCATCTTCTCCATCAACCCCACAATCTTCTTCTCAATCTTCTGAAAATCAATCCATTGCAACAGAGGCAAAAAATCTCCCAAATTCGACGTCCCAGAAACTTCCAGTGCCGCCCTCATAACCTCTCGAAGCCGTCTCGCCTCCTCAACATTTTCCACATCTTCTCCATAATACCTTTTTCCCACTATCATCATCGTCGTTACATTAAAGGAAAGCTCGATAAATCTCGATTTCAAATCCACCCTTTTCATTCCACCACTAAGTTGACTCAGTAGTAACCCAACTTCTTTTCGTCGGATACCGGATGACATGGCGAGACAGGAAGGCGAGAAAATCTCTAAGGTCATAAGGCGCCGGAGATTGCGCCAGTAATCGCCATAGGGAGCTGCGGAAACGGTGGTGTAGTTGTAGTCGAAGTGTTTTCCGGCGAGGAGGCGGGGGCGGTTGGCGAAGATGGTGTCGTTTTTTGTAAAGCATTCCTCGACGGCGGATGAGGAGGTGAGTAAGAGGACTTTACGGGTTCCGAATTGGAGGAGTAAGATTTTGCCATATATGTTGGAGAGAGAGTGTAAAGTTCGGTGGAGTGGTTTTTTTAATAGATGGAGATGACCAATTATGGGGAAAGATGGTGGGCTTGGAGGTAGATTTTTGTGTCTTTTTTGTGTATGTATGAAGAGCTTTAAAAGGAATGGAAGAGACAAGATGATGATGAGAGTCAGGCTGTACCAGTAAGCTCCCACCATGATCGATCTCTTGCTCTATTTCACCACCATATATTTGGTTATTGATCTTCAGAGATGTATATATACTAGGAGTAAATCCTAAACAGATCGCTTGAAAAGTTTATTTACTCACTTTAATTTGTCTATTAAATTGTTGCTCCAGTCAATTAAAATCATTTTACCACATAGCTGTATCCAAGGCCGGCCCTGGCTGTATCGTTAATTTGTATGCTTCTGCTTGGCTTCAAGTGCCATCCCCATTTGGCGTTGTTCAGAGATCGTATTCAGTTTGCATCATCTAATGGAGTCGATGAGAGAGAGAGAGAGGTAATTTGAGCAAGGATTCTCTCTCTAGCTAGTCTATTGCACTGAATGCTCCAATGTAAATCTGGGCCACTAGTCACTGGTGGGATGTTGATCCGAGTTATCTAGCTATCTAACTCATTATTCATAGTATAATTCTCAGAAATGTTGTCCCAATAATGTATTCCAAATTATGTGGTGGTTGATCTAACTATTCTTTTTTTTAGTAAATTCTTTAATTAATAATAAATGAAAGTTAGAATTGATTTGGGATGGTTTTTGGGGATAATTTTTTGGGAAATATATATATAGCATTACTGATTCAAGTAATTAAACTACTGGGCATTTTCCCTTAAAGGTGTTCCTATTGAACATAAATTATTCTTTAAGGAGAGAGATTGCTAAAACAGAGGAGGGCTGGATATCTGCTTCATTATTTGAGACATACTTTTTGGAATAATTTTATTGAGATGCATAACATTTTTCTTAAATTATAAATATTTTACTATAGGCTTCCATAGTTTGTGGGGGTTTATGATAGCAGGCGCCTGCCTTAGATCCTTTTTAATTACAATGGTGTTGAGGGCATTGTAACAAAATTTTAAATTATTTTTAACAGGCTTTGTGCATTAAATAATTATTTGATAAATTATATCTGCTTGGTGCCATCATCTTATATATTTTAAATATATATAAAATCATTTGTAATTAACGGACGAATGGACCAGCATTAATAGTTGCACCTGATGGTTTTGTGCCATCATCTTATACAGTTGACTTCAAAATTTTAATTTCAAGTTTAATGGTAATTAGGTCATCATAGACCAAGTTGCACCTCTTTTTTTATTATTATTATTTTTATTTATTTTTCCCTAGGCCAGACGTAGTTGTACCTGATGGCGTGGGATAGAGTTGACTAAGTGCTTTAATTTCTTCATTTTTTTATATATTTTTTTTAATTTCAATGGTTGATAAAATCAATACAGATGAAATTGGAACAGAGGGAGGGCATGGATACCAATTCAGTGAATACAGTTGAATGGGTGCTCAGCTTCTTTATTTATTTATTTTAATTTTAATGGTTACATGATCACTGATCACAGATGATTTGATGTTAATTTTATTCTTTATATATTCCAAGTAGGCAACTGAGAACAGTACATTGTCTAATATTAATATTTGAAAGAAAGATAAAATTACAAGTACTTCACAGCTGCCTCTAGCAGCTGCTAGCAAATATGCATTTTCTTGTAGTGATTAGAAGTAGCTCACAGCTGGGAAAGGGCATGAATTAGAGTTTTCCTCGGTCGAAAAATGACCTCTACGGGCTTGTCCTTTGCCATATCCGAGCTTGTTTCTATGCCCAAATTATAAATCCAATCTTCCCCAGCATTTTCCCACTCAAAGCACTGAATCAAGGTTCCCAATGACAATGCCATCAGCCTCATGGCCAGCCCCTCCCCAGGGCACTTCCTTCTACCTGAACCAAATGGGATGAACTTAAACCCTACTCCGTCCCCTTCAAATCTCTCTGGCTTAAACACTTTGGGGTCTTCCCACACCTTGGGGTCCCTGTGCATGGCCCATGCGTTCGCCAACAACATTGTACCACGTGGGATGTCAAAACCTCCTACTCTACATTCCTCTGATGATTCATGTGGAGGTATAATTGGCCCTACTGGACCTAATCGAAGTGTTTCATTGATTATACATTGGAGGTATGTAAGCTTTGAAAGATCGGCATCATCTAGTAGCCGGGATTGTTCGATGTTGGCATCTATTTCCTCCCTTGCCTTCTTGAATACATCTGGATTTGATATCAAATGCGAAACGGCAGATTCCATGGTCAATGCCGAAGCATCTGTTCCTGCTATCAGCATTACCTATATACCAACAGCAGGCTTGATATCATCAGAAAATGTCACATGACTTACATACAACCACACCTTTATTTGGAACTCGAAAAAAATAAAATAAAATAAAAGTCTGAAAATACTAATAAGAGAAATTCATGCAATTTTCTTTGCTGATCGACATGACACAAAGATAAAGTCTCTACTTTCGTGCATTTTTTAAATGCACGAAGTAGAGGTTCTATATCATGTTGCCAAATCATTTTTTATTTTTATTTATTTTTAATAATGAATGATGAAAATTTGATTCAAGATCCATCACCAAACAATAAAACAATATGAACAATAATGAAAAGCAATACTCTTTCAGGTGGTTACCATTATTATTCCTTTTATAATCTCATCTGTGTAATAATCAGGCTCTGATTCTTGCAGTGATAACATCACATCAATGATCGTTCTCTTCTGCTCCTCATCCATAACATCAGAAGATCTAATACTTCGAATTCTATCAATCAAAGCCTGAGCAAACTGATCCCTCTTTCTATATTTTCTCTCCATCTTCTTCTCAGCTCCATAATAAGTAAACCACCGCAAAAATGGAAAGAAGTCTCCCAAAGGCGTCGCAATTATTGGACCGAAAATCAGCTTAAGATCATCCAATCTATGTTTACTTTTCTCCGACCCCAAATCATCCTCTTCAAAATACCTATTTCCTGCAACCATCTTCATCACAATATTAAAAGTCAATATATAAAAAAATGATTTCATGTCCACTTTTTTAACTCTAATTCCCATGGAGCATCTATACAAGTGTTTGGCTAGAAACCGGGTTTCTTCTGTGCGGATGCTTGAAGACTTTTGGAGACGAATAGTAGAGAAAATTTCGAGAGATGTGAAGCGGCGGAGGTTTCGCCAGTGGTTGCCGTAGGGAGTCGTTACAAGGGAGGTGAAATTGTATTCTAGGCGCTTTCTGGAGGGAAACAAAGGGCGGTTGGCGAAGATAATGTCATTTTTTGTGAAGCATTCTTCGATGGCTGATGCAGTGGTTATTACAAGAACTGGGCGTTGTCCAAAGCGGAGAAACAAGATGGGGCCATATTGGTTGGAGAGATTGTGTAGAGCATGGTGAAAGGGTCTCTTTAAGAGGTGTAAATGGCCTATTATAGGAAGTCTAGGAGGGCTTGGTGGAAGGTTCTTGTGTTGGAGTTTTTTTTGTAGGATGAGTTTGTAGGAGATGATCAGAAGAAAGGAAAATAACAAACCTATGCAGTGCAGAGTTTCCATCCCCTCTCTCTCTCTCTCTCTCTAGTTTTGTCGTTCCAAGGCGGACGAGAATCCTCTCAAGTTTATATTGGCCAGTGAAGTTTTGTGCAGTTTGGAACCAACTGGGGTTAGCCCAGTTGACCAGGATTCATGACTTTCATCTAAGAGGCCGGTGACCCCTTACCATCAATCGCTCAACTCAATCTCTGCTGCTTGGTACATTATTAGATCATTTAGTTCAATTAGTTCAATTCATTAAGATGATCTCACACACAAATTAAAAACAATATATTTTTTTTATGGGCAGTATATTTAATCCTTTTAATCTTAATCTAATATAATATTTTGCCTAAAAAAAAAAAAAATGTACTAGCCTGCTTGTTGATGGGAGTTTCAAACTCTCGAGAAATTTAAATTTGTTCCTCGGATGATCATGAAAAATTTGTTTGAAATCTCTTCTCATCCAGATCTTCTTAAGGCCTATTTAAAGGCTAAATTTAATTTGAAAACCTTCCTAAAAAGGTGACATATATATAAAGAATCGATTATGTCTATTACGATTATACTTTTCTTATAATTAAATAAAACAGTGAAATCCTCATAACCATCTACTTGGAACTAGCCCAATTGGTGGGAGGGGTGGGGTTTGGGATGGTTGGTCTCTGTTTTGAGACTCTATGTTAGCACCCTTAGAAATATGATTGTTGTAAAGGTGATTCTATTGCCACCCACCTAAATTTTTAGTGGCACCCACAAGTTAATTAATTTTTTTATTACTATTATACACACCTATAAAATTACTATGAAGTACAGTATTAAATAAATAAATAAAATAAAAATTAAATTACTTCCAACACCCCACATCTCCTTTTCAGATTCATATATTTTATTTAAACCCTAATCTCACAATTTTTTATACTCTCGAAAGTCATAATCACTAACTAAAATAATGTATTTCTTAATTAATGGATATTTGCTATAGGTTAATCATGAAATCTAGGCAGAATGTGCCTGAAGCTTCGATCGTGAAGGCCTACTCTTTGCAGCGTCGTTGGGATATTAGCAAATAATTAAGGAAGGGGTGTTGATTGTAGGTGGGAAGAAGCAGTTGGAGGATTTTAAAGGAAGAGATGATCGTGGTGGAGCTACCTACCATGGATTCTTGTATATGGAGGACTGGACCACCTGATTGGATTCAATTATTGTTTCTTTCTAATAAAATCCATTGCTATTATTATTTCAATTATTCTGGGGAGAGCGTTCAATACCATTTCTAGCCTTCCTAATGGACTACTTTATCTTCATATATTGATCTGATTTGGGGATTCACCAATAATCATGCACATTTTGTGTTCGAAGTTTAGTCAAATTTGAGCGTGCTCTATGTTATATTTTGAATAAAAATTGTGTTGAACAGTCGTGACTGTTCTTTAGGGTCGCATCTATTCTTTGGGTCATTACATAGAGTTGTGTCTATTCATGGTGTCTATCTGTAGAGGCACCTTTAAGTCCATAAATAGACCACATCCAAAGTCATTTGAGTAAGAATAAGACATACATTCTGTTAGTCTGCATTTAAAGAGAAAGATACTCATATTTTGGCTCGCCGTGCTTGAAGATTGTTATGCTTCTTCTTCAAGCGTTGATCATTGTATCCTGGGAGGCAGACGTCTGAGAAACTCTAAGCACAAATAGGAGGGACAAAATCTGTCTTAAGATCATAGTGTCAAACACTAGCTTTGATCAAAACTAACGTAGGTTTCTGAATTTCTGCAATATGGAGTTTTTGCATTTCTCTTATGTGGACAATAATAGATAGAGAGATAAGAAGAATATTGTAATTTCTTATTAAACATCCTTTGAATATATACACAAACAGTAGAGCAGTTTGAAACAACTTTAGATCCTAAATTATCAAGTTGTTGTATCTCTTTCCTAAGAATCAGGTAACAACTACAACAGCTGTAGAGATTTGAATTTCAAATTATATTTGAACAATACACATTAGCTAGTCCTTTATTATGCCCCCTCAAGATGGAGCTCGAGAGAAGAGTCCAATCTTGGATTTTAGAGACAGAAATCGAGCCCTTGGAAGAGGTTTGGTGAGAGCATATATCTGCTAGCTGATCTTCAGAGGAGACATGAGCCACATGAAGAGTACCACTTTGAACTTGATTCCGGATAAAATGAAAATCAATTGCCACATGCTTCATACGTGAATGAAACACTGGATTGGAACAGAGTTGAGTTGCCCCAACATTGTCACAATAAATTGCTGGACAACAGGGAAGTGTAATACCAAGATCAGTCAAAAGAAAACATATCCAATTAAGTTCAGCAGCGGTATTAGCAACAGAACAATACTCAGCCTCGGTAGAGGAGCGAGCAACAGTTCGTTGCTTCTTAGAGCTCCAAGAAACAGGATTTCGACCAAGGTATGTCACATATGCACTGGTAGATACAAAAGTGTTCTTGTCACCTGCCCAATCGGCATCTGAGAAGGCATGCAAGCTTAAAGGTGAATCACGGTGTAGTTGCAGGCCATCATCTATGGTTCCACAGAGATAGCGTAAGAGACGCTTGACAAATACCCAATGTTCAGTTGTTGGTTGATGCATATATTGGGAAAGTTTGTTTACCGCAAAGGCAATATCAGGCCTGGTAATTAAGAGATATTGTAAACTGCCAACAACAGCCCTATACTCAGTGGGATCGGCAAGGAAGAACCAGAGTGCAATGATAGAGGAGGATTTGTCGGCATTGGAGTGAGAGCCGACTTGGCATTTGCCATTTTGGTTCTAGTTAGAATGTCCAAGATGTAACGTCTCTGAGAAAGTAGCAAACCTTGCTTGTTTGGAATGACTTCTACACCCAAGAAATAGGATAGCAACCCAAGATCCTTAAGAGAAAAACGGTGAGCAAGAATATCCACAAAATGATTGACTAAACCATCATCATCTCCGGTGATAATTAAGTCATCAACATAAACTAAGAGATAAATGATATGTCCATCAATGTTGAGTACAAAAAGAGAGGTATCGGCATGGGAGTTCTTAAAACCTGATTGAGTAAGGAAATTGCGAAGTTCATGATACCAGGCTCGTGGAGCTTGTTTTAGTCCGTAGATTGCTTTTCGAAGTTTACAAACATAAGAAGGATGATCTCGATCAACAAATCCTGGTGGTTGGGTCATGAAAACATTTTCCGAGAGATGTCCTTGTAGAAAAGCATTGTTTACATCAAGTTGTCGAAGAGACCAGCCATGACTTACAGTAAGACTAAGAACAATTCGAACAGTAGTTGGTTTGATGACGGGGCTGAATGTTTCATGGTAGATCAACTCCCGGTCGTTGATGAAAACCTTTTGCAACCAATTTAGCTTTATACCTGTCAATAGATCCATCAGAAGTACGTTTAGTTCAAAAAATCCACTTACATCCAACGACATTGTGACTAGAGTCAGGAGGTATTAGCTCCCATGTACCATTCCGAACAAGAGCATCATATTCCTCAGACATGGCCCGACGCCACTTAGGATTTTTGAGAGCGTTGGTCACTGTGGTTGGTTCAAGGTCATTGGATTTGGAGAGTTGGGTATGGAGGTTTAATTTTCTGATTGGCTTATGGATGTTATTCCTGGATCTAGTGGTCATAGTGTGAATGGGAGGGGGTTGGTTTAATGGTGGATGAGGAGTGGGTGATGTTGAAGGGGAATTTCGTTGATTTTGAGGGGGTTGGTTCAATGTTGGATTAAGTGGAGATGTAGTGGGGACGGTTTCAGCTGAAGTGGCTGTGGAGGGACTATCACACTAGGGCTGCCGAGGTGCTTCAACTTGAGATGGTGTAATGAGTGGTGATGTCAACATAGAGGATGGAATTTGAATTGGTGGTGGAATCCAAGTGGTAATAGTGCTTGGTTGTGGACGAGTTGCTTGGCTAGAGAGGGATGTGAATGGAAAAAATGACTCTATGAACTTAACATGCCGTGAGACATAGATTTTTGAAGTTGAAGGGTCAAGACATAAGTATGCACTATGAGTTAAGGAATACCCAATGAAGACACAGGGTTTGGAACGGGAGTCAAGTTTGTGGGAGGTGTAAGGTCTGAGCCATGGGTAACAAAGACAACCAAACACTCTTAATTTTAAATAATTTGGAGCAGTACGAAAAATCCTTTCGTAGGGAGAAGAGAGATTTAGAGTGGGAGTTGGCATGTGATTGATGAGATAGACTGCAGTGGCAAAGGCATGAGGCCAATATATTAGAGGAAGAGAGGCATGAGAAAGTAAGGTGAGACCTGTTTCGACAATATGAAGATGGCGTCGTTCAGAGAACCCATTATGCTCAGGTGTGTGAGGTGGGGTAGTGAGATGAGAGATACCATGAGTGGCAAGAAAGCTAGCAAGAGCTATATATTCCCCACCATTATCAGAGTATAAAGTGGTGATGTTTTTATCAAAATGTTTTTCCACTACGGCTTTAAATTTAATGAATACATCTTTAACTTCAGATTTGTTTTTGAGAGGGTATAACCAAATATATTTAGTTTAGTGATCAATAAAGGTAACATAGTATTTAAAGCCATCATGTGAAATAATAGGTGAAGTCCAAACATCAAAGAAAATGATTTCAAGTGGTTGAGAGGAGACAAGAGTAGATTTGGAAAAAGACAATTTATGACTTTTATTGCACTGACATGCATTACATGAAAAATCAGATGACATAGAAGATGATAATTCTAAACAATAATTGGAAACAATGTGTTTTAAAATTGGAAGAACAGGGTGGCCTAATCTATGATGCCATTCTGAAGAAGTGGTCTTGATACTGGAAAATGCAAGCAAAGGTGAAGATACCGGCCACTCATACACACCATCTTTAGTTTGGCCCTTGATTAGCGTAGTCCCCGTGCGAAGTTCCTTCACTCCAACCATAATTCCTTTCATTGCTCAAGCTAAAACCTCTCAGGAAGCTTGGACAATTCTAGCCAACACGTATGCCAAGCCTTCCCGTGGACGCATCAAGCAAGTAAAAAGCCAACTCAAGAATATCACTAAGGGATCACTAGGCATCACTGATTTTCTTCAAACCGTAAAAGCTCGAGCAGATGAGCTTGCTCTCCTTGGAGCTCCAATCGACGAAGAAGAAATCACGGAAAAAATCCTTGACGGTCTCAGAGATGACTACAAGGAATTAGTGCGAGCTGTTCAAGCCAGAGATACTTCTATTACTTTTGAAGAACTTCACGAAAAACTACTCAACTTTGAGGCATCTCTTCAAGCAACAAAACCAGAGCAATCATACTTTCCAGCAACGGCCAATCCAACAAGTCGCACTAACAAGAGTTGGCGTCCATCAACCAATCAAGGAACCAACACCACACGCTGGCGACCACCACCCAACTCTACCAATTGCCCCCCTGCTTCAACCAATGCTGGGCCAAATCCGACACAAGGAGATCGTCCTTCTCCTCGACTATATCTCGGTTACTGTCAAATTTGCAGGATTCAGGGTCACACTGCAAAAAGATGTCCTTCCTTCCGCTTAGTACCAGTTCAATCTCCCAGCAACTACAATCCTTCACCATGGCAGCCACGAGCTCACTTTGCTGCCAACACTTCCAACACTCCATCATGGCTTTTGGACAGCGGTGCTTCTCATCATGTTACCTCCGACCTGAGCAACCTCTCGCTTCATGCACCTTACACTGGCTCCGATGACATTATGATTGGAGATGGCTCTGAAACCATAACAGATAGAGAGATAAGAAGAATATTGTAATTTCTTATTAAACATCCTTTGAATATATACACAAACAGTAGAGCAGTTTGAAACAACTTTAGATCCTAAATTATCAAGTTGTTGTAACTCTTTCCTAAGAATCAGGTAACAACTACAACAGCTGTAGAGATTTGAATTTCAAATTATATTTGAACAATACACATTAGCTAGTCCTCTATTAGACAACAGGTAAATGATAATTTTCATATTGAATATATCTTGTTATTTAATTGATATGTGATTGGCTACTTGAATTAAATTCTAGTTTGTATAGAATTCTTATTCAAGTATTTATCTTCATTGTCTTTATATGATAATATTAAAATGTAGTTTCCTACTTGAGATATAATTTGCTTATGTATATATATGTATATATATATATATATACACACGTTTAGTGCATTATGTGATGCTAATATTATTTGTTTATATTATCTATTTAAAACGCAATATTATCCAAATTCTGAATATTCAATCATATTTTTCCAATAATCTTAAGACAGATTTCGGAATTCATTTGGAATTTGGAGTGTTATTGTGATTTAAATATTTACAAAAATGTTTAAAACATTTGGGTCATTAGAATGATATTAAACACAGTTTTGAATAATTAGAATAACAACATTAACTGGCATAAATTAATTTAATTGATTTCCTTATAAGTGACGAGAATATATAGTTAACATTAATTATTGATGGCTTAACTTATATGATATGTATGTATATCCAATATATATATATATACCCACTTAAAATTCGTGCTTATAAGTGTGACTTTTTGAAGGGATATGATATATAGTATAAATGTATACATACAATTATGATATATATCTCTTCAAACTGTGGATTTTTTCAAGGGATGAGATATAAAAATTTATAGTGTAATATAATGGTGACATTTTTATGCAATAAATGTATATATAATCTATATGTTCATGTGTGGTGAGTCGGAATATGAATATATCATGCTTCAAATTTGGTAGTGGATCTTAAATTGATATAAGTGTGATTTTCAGTGGTTGTGATGTGTATATATAAATATATGTGCATGCTTACAATACATGACTTTTGGAACTGTTAAATTTAATTACTTTTTTTTTAGAGGTGATGTACATGTTTGTTCAAGTGTAAACCACAATTCATATAGGCTACGTATACATATTTCTTATTATATGATGATTTGCAAACGTTACTTTGTTTAATTTAAGAGAATTACATATTATATAATACATATGATATATGATTATGTGTGGTGAGTATTGATTAGAATTATTTTTCAAACATACATATATGGTCACATCAGAACATTTGGGGCGCACATGATTTTTCAAGTGCTTGTAATATGTGTATATATATACTATACTATACATGTATTTATATGTTTTCTAATCATCCTGTTTTAAGCATGTTGAATTTGTAGAAAATAATGGTTGGGATAATTAGAAAGTGCAATGCACTATTGAGAATTAATCATTTATTTAATTCAAGAGAGTTTGCTCCAAACTAAGAAGAGAAAGCTAGAATTGAGCTCATTATAATAAGCTCAAAATTATTTTAGAATATTTTTCTTGAAAATATGGCAAGTATATTCTAGAATATTAGTGAAGGGATATGGCTATGTGAAAATGTACCAATGAATAATCTTAGTCATTGATTATGAAAAGGTGCGATCTAATGGTTGAAATTAAATCTAAAAAGGTATAGGTGATGAAGACATCTTTACAAAAGGGTACCTCCACGTCTATAAATGGGGTCACATTTGGCCATTTCTTCATATCCATAAACTCTCTTTCTCTATATCATCTTTCTTCTTGTATTCATATTATGTAGAATTGAATACAAGTGTCTTGGTTTATTTGTTTAGCCTTTTTTTTTTTCAATGAACTTAAATAATATTAATTGTGTGATATGCTGATTTATTGTGGGAATTATAATGCCATATGACTACTATATTGCAATTGAACTATAAAAATTAAGAAATTAATTATTGATGTACATATGAGCATATATATTTTTGATTTGTGCCATATATCAATTTCTTAATTATGCATAGTTGGTAAATTAATTATTCATATGGTTAATAATTTACATGGCATAATTATTGATATATTAGATACATAATTTTTTTATAATGGTATAATATATTTCATGTTGACATAAAGTATATTGTGCATGTCCCTCATATTGTTATTATTATATGTCATGTTGACATAAAGAGTATTGTGCATGTCCCTCATATTGTTATTTATGCATGATATAATTGTGATATTAGATTCATTCAAGGAATTAGATTATTTTGTAATAATCTTATGTACAAGTGTTATTGAAATTTAATTGTTTGTCTAGTCACTAAAGTGGCACATTCAATTAAGTTGTGTTAAATTATAAATTTTCAATAAAGTCATAGAATTGTATTTGACATTTAATTAAGACTAGTAGTGATCAAGCCCAAAGGTGAGTTATTTATTTAGTTTAATTAAATGGATTATCTATGATATCTTGTTCAAGCTAGCTGGAGATGCTAAAATTATTTTATAGATGATAGCAATAACACTAGATATTGTGATGTTTACTTATTGAGAAGTAAAGATAAAGTATTATATATGTTTATACAATTTTAAATAAAGTTGAGAATCTACTTAGCAAAAGATTGAGATCTAAGATATGATAGTGGAGGCGAATATGAGTTTGATCCATTTGGTAAGTTCTGTGCCAACCATGGAATCATACATTAAATTATTATGCCTTGTTCACCTCAGCAAAATGGAGTTGCTGAACGGAAAAATATAACTTTAATGTTATGTTGATAAGTTCTAGATTATCTCAGAACTTGTGGGGGAAAGCTTGACTTTCAACAAATGATATTCTTAGCTTTGTTTTCAGGCTATGTTGATAAGTTATAGATTATCTCAGAATTTGTGGAGGAAATCTTTGTTTTCAACGAATAATATTCTCAACAAAACACCCCAAAAAAGTACAAACATGATATTTTATAAATTATTGAAAGATCGAAAGTCTTTCTATAAATTCTTAAAGTGTGGGGGTGTTTGGCTTAGGTAGTAATTCCTAATCTTAAAAAGAATTAAGATAAGATTTAAAACCATTGATTGTATACTAAAAAATTATACTAATAAAAGTAGTGCTTCTTATTTTCTTATACATAAATTTGATATTTTGATATATATGTGAACATCATAATTGAGTTTAGGAATACTTAAATTTTTTGAATGTATATTTCTATTCAAGTCTTCATGTGAGATAAAGTTATCTGTTACAAGAGGCTAGTTCTTTTAAAAGAACTTATGATACTGCGAATGGTGATAATGAAGATCAAAATGAGTAGGAACCTAGACGTAGTAAGAGGGCAAAGAAATCAAAATCTTTTGGTCCTGATTTTCTAACTTATTTATCAGAAAATGAGCCTCAAAGCTTCAATGAAGCTATGTCCACTCCTGAATCCCCTCTTTGGAAAGAGGCTATTAATAGTAAAATTGAATCTATCATTCAAAATCATACTTGGGAACTGGTGGATCTTTCTCATGGGAATAAACCACTTAGATGAAAATGGATATTCAAAAGAAAAATGAAAGCTGATGGATCAACAAATATAAGGCCAAGTTGATTGCTAAAGGCTTTAAACAAAAGGAAGGTGTGGATTATTTTGATACATATTCACCAGTTACAAGAAGAACATCCATTAGAATGTTAATAGTTATTGCAGCTGTGCATAATCTTGAAATACATCAAATGGATGTTAAGACAGCTTTCCTAAATGATAAATTAAATGAGGAAATTTATATGGAACAACCTGAAGGGTTTGTAGTTCCAAGAAAAGTTTGTAGGCTTGTGAAATCTCTTTATGAATTAAAACAAGTTCCGAAGCAATGGCACGAAAAATTTGACAAAATGATGATGTCAAATGGTTTCAAAATCAATGAGTGTGACAAGTGTGTCTATATCAAAACTGATGATAGTTATGTCATTGTTTGTCTCTATGTTAATGATATGATTATTATTAGAAGTAATAATGATGTCATTATTGCGAAATTTTGTTATGAATGACATGGGTGTTGCAGATGTATAGGGATTAAATTTTCTAGAATATCTAATGGACTAGTATTATCTCAACCTCATTAGATTGAGAAAATACTACAGAAATTTAGTCAATTTGATTGTAATCCTGTAAGAATACTAGTAGATATAAATCTACATTTGTGTTTGTTAGCCCCTTAGTCGCGTGACATAGCCTTGGCATGAGGGTGGCATGCCAAGGTCGAGCAGTGTGCAGTGTGTGCGCAGCAGTGTGTGCAGCAGTGTGCAACAATGTGCATATGTGTGTGCAGCAGTGTGCGCAACAGTATGTGCAAGAGTGTGCAGCAATTGTGTGTGGGATGACATCAGTGACTTAGCTTTCATATGGACACGGCATCAGGACAGATCTGGACTACATCAGTATGTGCTGATGTCACATCCAAAATCCTTATCCATACGATGGCTGTTCCTGCTACTCGGGCAAACGCACAGAATGCTCTTTAGGGGGAGGTGGTATCTCTTCATGCGGGGCGACAGCTATGCGGCGCGCGCGCGCGGATGGGCGCAATGCATAGCAACTGTGGGCAGTCGTGTGGGCAGTGGGCTATTGAGATGGGCATTTGTTGAGCACTTATTTTTGCGTATATTTAATGATCTTTCGCCTCATTTTGTAGAACTT
>JAESVK010000101.1:2102073-2132559 GCA_017140935.1 Hamamelis virginiana
TTTTTTTTTTTTTTTTTTCATTAAGTTTGATATTTTGTTTGGTTTTCAATCTGATGCTTGAAGCACTTCAAATCACACAAGTTGGTGCTGCTCTTCATCGTCTACACCCAAATTGAATCAACCCTTTGGACTTCTTGGCAATTCCCACTTCTTCTGTAAGCCTCTTTTTTTTTTTTTTTTTTTTCCGTGTTCTTTCTTCGTTTTGTGTTTGTGTGTGTGTCTAGGAGTGTTGATTTATCCAGAATCACTGTTAAATATGTACAGAAAATTACAGAGAGAGAAAGAGAGAGGGATGGATGCAATCTGTTTGATTAAAATTCCCAATGAAATTTTCTGTGTAAAACCCTAGCGATTACTCATCTAATTAAAATCCCAATCTATTTGAGTTTTGTATATGCTGATTAAGTGTAAGGAGCAATGTAGAGTGCTATTTTTTGAAGGATTTTGGAGAAGTTGAACAATGATATTCACGTTGAATTTGTAATGCTTGATAGAATTTGGGTCAGAATTTGGACACCAGTTCTTTTTTCCCTTTGTTTTTTCCACCGTTAATTTATCTTCACATTTAGTATTCACATATAATTGCATGTTATTTGTTGTTTTACTACTGTTAGTTTGTACATCTTACACTTGTAATGGACCGTTTTGAATGAGAAGCTAGTCATGGTGGCTGGTAAGGAATCATCCAAACAACGCATCATTAGGAAGAGTATGAGCGTGATAGTATGTAGCGTGTTGACAATTTCGTTAATATTTTCCTCCAAATATTCAGATATTATTACCTTGTGGTTGTGTGTATATTGTGAATATATGGTTTCATTAGCTTCATTTCTTTAGCTATTTTGTCTTAAAGTGGTGTTGGTTCATTTAAATCGA
This sequence comes from Hamamelis virginiana, assembly GCA_017140935.1. Classification (NCBI taxonomy): domain Eukaryota; kingdom Viridiplantae; phylum Streptophyta; class Magnoliopsida; order Saxifragales; family Hamamelidaceae; genus Hamamelis; species Hamamelis virginiana. The sequence continues at coordinate 2,102,950 of JAESVK010000101.1, forward strand.
TCAAAGTTTATAGAGCTGTTGTAATGTGTGCGCTCACACACACATATAGATCATTTGGTTTGAGATGGTTTTTGCTCTCACATATGTACCATGTCCATTATAGTCGTATATTCCTTGTCATTCTTCTTATGTTAGTTCTTTTTCTGTAGGTTCAACATGTGGATGACAAAGTCAAAGATTTGCTTATAAAGATACAAGATGGAGAGGTGCTTAAGTTTTTTTTTAGCAAATTTACTATCATCAGTATCACATTCATTAAATCTTGGGTGACTTATGAATTTTCTTCTCAGCTATGAGTTTCAATATCAATTCCTATAAAAATTTTAAAAGGTTAATTACTGTAGCATCAACAATAAACAATTACTTTGTTTTTTTAAGCATGATTTTTTTTTTGGGGTGGGGGGGTTGTGGTGTGGTGTGTTGGGTGTGGTACGGTGGTCTAACAATGCTAGCACTGGCAGAGTTAGTTATATTATAGTTGAACAATGTGGACCAGTAATATAAGATACTTTTTTGGTTTGAACGAAAATAATTATATTATTGTACTTGGAGTACTGATACAAGAACTATTGGTATATACTTTAGAAGCATCACTGTGCATGGTATGGTAAGTGGTTTATATTTAAAGTTAATGATATAACTGACTTTTTAAACCTTGGAATATGAGCATGCATAGAGGCTCCTTTTATGTACAAGGTAGTGATTTGGGATGGCAGTGGGATTGTCAACTGTTTGTATCAGGTTTTGGAATGAATTTTGGCAGGGTTGGGGAAGGGCTGCCCCTTCCCAAGCCTGGCACATTGCCATTCCTATAGGTGATGGTGCTAAATCATTTTTTTTAGTTTGAAATTTGAAAGCAATACTTATCTAGAGATTTTTCTTACTAAATCTAATATGCATACTTCTATTGTAGTTTTGTCATTCATTTAACTATTGGGAATTTTACTGTGATTCCAGGCTGTTGATCAAGTTGATATTGATGCTCTCAAAAAGAGAAAGGCTTATTGTTCCAAAGTAGTTATCATTTTTTCTGGTGGTCTTGTATATTTATATTAGTTTCTTTGTCATGTCTCTCTATTTTCTTTCATGAAGAACTGAAGCTTTTTTCATGATAGTGTTGCTGGGTTTTACATATCATTCCAGAGAAGTTCTAATATGCTGCTGCTGGGCAAATTACAAGTTGTAGACCAATGGTATATTCTCTTTTTAATTTTTATTTTTCTGGCAATAACATTTATGCTTCAAATAATTCAGTTTAATTATCCCTTTATTGTGTTTAGGATGCAAATGATGGTATTAAAGAGATTGACAGTTTTGATTGGGACAGTAAAGATGAGCAACTTGTAAGAGCTTGCTCATATTAAGATGGTTTTGTTTTGAACTTGTAGTGGAGACTTTTGGGGTTTTCCTTCAGTTGCAAAGGGGTTAGTGATCTGATAATAGCTTGCCCACCTATAATATGCTATAATTGTAAAGAACACTCATGGGATAGGTAGGCATAATAACTGATCATTGTATTCTCATTAGGATTCTCTTTATTTAAGTTAGCATTGAGGTCCATGGTTTCATTATTTTCTCCAAATCCATCACTGCGTGCCATTTGTGTTGTCTGGTGCATAAATAACAAGGGAGTAACATGGGATGCAGTCATTTGTGTTGTCTGGTGCATAAATAACACACTCATTACCCATGCTTTCATTTTCTTCCTGACAGATGATGCTATTGAACTGTTACAAAGTCACCTTCATGGCCGGATTAAGACTTGAATAAGTCAATAAACCATCTAAACAAGAAACAATTTTGTTTAGAAGTTTCCCAGTCAGTGGTATAGCATGTAATTTGGAAAATTTTAAGGGTTTCTTTTGTCATAGATAGTTTGTATTACACTTAGAACATGGGCTATTAGATGTTCTTGAAATTACAAGTGGGCATGTGTTCTTCATTTAATGTTGGTTTTACTATTCATATCAATATAGGAAATAATATATGTATCAATGTAGAAAATGTTAGTCCTTGCTATATTAAATATGTTAAATTTCATGATTGTGATATATTATGTCACTCTGAATCTTCATGTTGTATTGTTGTGCTTATTCTGGGCTTACCATATGCTTGAGTTGAGCTTTGTCACTATTATTGATGACATGAATGTATTTTGCACATTGCATATGTTTACTAAGTAAAATAATTTTTTTTTCTTTAATTTTGCAGTTATAATGCAGGGGTTAACTTGAAGGAAATAATGGACAATTGAAGCAGAATACGCTTTTTTTATTTATTAGCTTTGTTATAATTTTTATTGACAATGTGAAATGTTCGAGGATATGTTTTTAACTTTTAGACAATGTTTGTATTTTCCTAAATTACTCATGTACATTTTTCATTATTTTAATTCAATATTGATGAAATTTGTTGAAGTTTATTGAGTTTTTATTTTTGTTTTTTGTATTTATTTTAATTAAATATATATAGCTAGATTTAGATATTAATTATTTGTGATTTAAATGCATGTTATATAAGAATTTTCTGAATCAATAGCAAGTTATACAAGAAAATATAAATTATAGTGATTTTTTAAAAAATATATATTAAAAAATTATCCTTTGTGACGTTTGGTAACCGTCACAAAACATATTGCAAAAAAATTAAAAAAAAAGGTTTTTAAAAGCCCTTTGGTGACAACATAAATATTGTCACAAGAAGATGGTTATTGTTTTTTTTGACAATAATTATGTCGTCACAAAAGGCTTTAATTCAAAAATAAAATAATATTAGTGACAATACTCATGTTGTCACTAATAACTTACGTCGTCACAATAGACATATCATTTGTGACGAATTTAAATGGATTTATTGATTTTTTGTGACAAATAAAGTGAAGTATTGGTGACGATACATGCGTCACAAATAGTTTACTATTAGTGACGTTCCTTGTATCATCACTAAAGGGTATACATTTTAGTGACAATGCCTAAGCGTTGTCACAAATACTCTTTTGTGACCGAGCTACAGTGACGCTCCTTATATCTTCACTAAAGACCTTTAGTGACGATGAAATTGAATTTTAGTGACAATTTTGCTCGTCACTAAATGTCCGATTTCTTGTAGTGAATGCCTTAATTTTTGCATTAAAAAAAATGACCGTTGGAATTTTTTTTTTATAAATACCTCATATTTTCATTTCTATTTTTATACCATTTTCCAACTCTACACAACTCTCCATTATTAAAAATTAATTTTCAATTTTCATTTCTACAATCTCCAACTATGGATCCTCCACCTCTATTTTTCAATCCTCAAATCAACCAACAACATAACTCTCAACTCTCCATTTTTCAAAATACCATTGTTTGTGTGAGAAGATGGTGAGTGATCTTTAAATTAATTTAAGGACAAGTAGTCCTTAATGAATCATTTGTGTATAATTACATATTAATTTAAAATACTTATTATTTATGTATTAATTAAGTTTTTAACATAAATAATTATAATTTTTTATAAGCATATATTAATTTTATCTTACTTAATATATTTGTCTTAAATTAATAATTAATTAACTTTAGAATTATTTATAATCAACTAACACAAACCCTATGCCTGTAGAACTAATTATTAAAAAAGAAAAAAAAAATTATGGAAGTGGAATTTTTTTAAAGTGAAACTAAAAAATAATCAAGATATGAAAGAGGAGAGAAGTTAGGTGGAACCCATAATTTAAATAAAAAAAGGAAACAAATTAACTAATATATGGAGAGATAAAAGAAGTTGGATGGGACCCATATGCATAATTGATAGTGAATTTTATAAATCATAATTTCAATTGATTATAATTAGTTGGATTAATATTATAGTGCAATGCCAAAATCAAGATGTACTGTCTTTAGCGACGAAATAATAAATGCATTGCTAAAAAGTAAACACTTTTAGCAATGCCAAAAAATAGTATTGCTAAAAGTAAAGGCTGTTAGCGACGCATTTCGAATATCATTGCTAATAATACCACTTTTAGCAACGGTACAAATATTTGTTGCTAATGATATGCCTTTTAGCAATGCCAAAAATATTGCTAATAGTCCTATCTTTAGCAATAATTGATACAATCGTTGATAAAAGTAAGAACTTTTAGCGATGCAGTTCGATATCGTTTCTAATAATACCACATTTAGCAATGACACAAATACTTGTTGCTAATGGTATGGCTTTTAGCAACACCAAAAAAAAGTGTTGCTAATAGTACTTTCTTTAGCAACAATATAAATTATCGTTACTATAAGTAATGACGTTTCGCAACGCATTTGAATATCATTGCCAATGATACCACTTCTGCAACGTTATACAAATAGTGTTGCTAATGGTATATATTTTGGGCAACGAATTTATATTTTTGTTGCAAATACTATTACTCGCTAAAATTTTGGAGGGAAAAAAAATATGGTTGGAAGGAAAGCATTTGCAACGCTTTTTGCATCAAATTTGCAAATACGTTGCAAAAAGTAATTTTTTTGGATATCATTAGCAATGAAGCATATTTGCATTGCTAAAGGTAACCTAGCTATAGCAACGAAAATCACTGCGTTGCTAAAGCCTAACTTTCTTGTAGTGTGGTGACCCCTCACTGTCAATCGCTCAAGTCAATTAGTTCATTAAGATGATCTCACACAAAAAACAATGTTATTTATTTATTTTTATGAGTTGTATATTAATTCCTTTTAATCTTAATCTAATATAATTTTTTGCCTAAAAAAAAAACAATTTTTATTTTTATTTTTATTTTTATATCAGCAGTTTTTTTGGCAGGAGAAAAAGATTAGGACGTACTGCTTGTTGATGGGAGTTTCAAACTCTCGAGAATTTTAAATTTGTTACTCGGATGATCATGATAAATTTGTTTGAAATCTCTTGTGATTTCAAGTTGTAATATTTGGATGTATTAAAGCCTGTCTCACCCAGATCTTCTTAAGGCCTAGTTAAAGGCCAAATGTAATTTGAAAACCTTCCTAAAATCGTGACATATATATAATGAATCGATTATGTCTATTACAATTATACTTTTTCTTATAATTAAAGAACTAAAACAATGAAGTCCTCATAACCATCCACTTGAAACTAGCCCAATTGGTGGAAGGGGTGGGGTTTGAGATAGTTGGTCTCCGTTTTGAAACTTCATGTTAGCACCCTTAGAAATATGATTGTTGTAAGGGTAATTCTATTGCCATCCACCTAGATTGCCAGTGGCACCCACAAGTTAATTAATTTTTTGAGATAAGTTAATTAATTCTTTGAGATAATTGGCCAAAAGTCCTACTTTAAATATGCTTATTGCATGAAATCTTCTTACATTTTGTTTTATTTGAAAAGTCCTAATTTAAAAAGTTTTATTGGCTGAAGTCCTAAATTTTAAAATTTTATTTATTTGTTGACAAAATTGCCCTTTAATTCCATAGTTTTTCCGATGTCCCCATTCTTCTTCCTTCCGTCCTCTATTCCTCTTTTTTTTTTTTTTCCCTTCTCCTCCCACATTCCGATGATGGCAGCATCTCCTCCGTATCCCTTGCCGGCAACATCCATTGGCATATTAATTCCATAATTTCTTCCTGTAGCAACCAAAGCAAAGTCGGTGATAGTCTGCAACGGCCAGTCTTACAAAAAAGCATTTAAAAGTACGAAGGTTTTGATTGCACAAAAATATACCTGTTGCTTCTGCAATTTTTTAGTCTTTTTGTTAGCCTTATGGCTTCCACCATTATTGTTGGTTGATTTTGATGATAACAATTATTGTCTTGTAATTTTATTTGATTATTATCTTGTGTTTATTTGCAAGCATGAATAGTGGTAAAATTTATGATGATCTTTGTATCTTTGCATGATGAACTTATTATTGCATCATTGATTTGTTTTACCTAAAATATGCATATGCTTTAAATGATCATCTTTAGTTTCTTTATATGCATATTGTTAGTGGGAGCCACAAGTCATTAATTGATTTATTTGTTTCATTGTTGTATTGCACATGATAATATTGTTGTATTACATATGAATATATTGATATATTGCATATGAATATTTTGATGTTCATTCGTGTTTATTGCCAAACCTTTCTGAATGAATGTTTATTGTTTGACAATATCATATTTGTTACTTGATTAACATTGTCATATTTATTTAATGTTTGTTTGGCTAACCGTATTGATTGATTGACATTATCCTATAGTTATTGTATATCTATTTTGGTATATGTATTTATAAGAATATGATTCAAGTTGTCAATGAAGAAGGCTCAAGCCATCATGAAGATAAAGCTCATGCACTACATTGAACCTTATGTGGATATGTATATATTGTATATTCACTAAGGATCATGAAGAGAGTCATTGCATTGATGCAATCCAAATGAAGCTAAACTCAAGCCTAGCACAAGCCAAACACAAGTGTTGAAGATCCTTTATGAAGATCTTGCTTTTATTCTTGTGTAAGAGTGCTTAGGATTTATATTGTAAATCTCTCTATAGGATGAATTAATTGGCTCAATTGATAATGACTTAAAGACCATATGTTTTAACTTGGAAAATCAAATTTTGGTCACGAAATTGATTCAGACTCATAATGGGCTTTATGGACTCAAAAGACAAAATGTTTTTGAAATGCTGTTTTTGCTGACGAAAACTTCCAACTTAAAATGGGCATATCTCCCTCATCCGGACTCCGTTTTCGATGATCTTGGCGGCCACGGAAAGCTTAAGAAGTCTAGTTTTTGAATATGTAACTTTCATATAAAATTTTTTTGGGGGTTAGTCGACTAACCCTTGATGATTAGTCGACTAACGGCAGTGCAGTAGCCTGTTTTGGGAAAATAAGTTTCTAGTCGACTAACACACCCTTCCTAGTAGACTAACCGTGCCCAGGAACATTTTCAAAGGTATTTTAAACCTTCTAGTCGACTAATCAAGTGTGCCTAGTCGACTAATCGACCCCCTGCTCAATAACATCTATTTTTTAACACTCCAAATGGCTTTATTTTGACCCCCAACGGCCATATTTGTTTTGGAACCTATTTATACTCATTTTATGAGTCTTGAATCAACTAATGATCATTCTCAATCATATTCAAACCTAGTTTACATCTTTCTTGTGTGATTTATTCACTTGATTCATCATTCTCTCCAAAAAGCCAAATTAGTTCTTAATCTTTGAGAGATTTTAGTGTGAGCTTTATTATTGTACATCATCTACTCTTGAAGGAGCTTTCTCATTGTACTCATTATTCATCTTGTATTCTTGTGAGTTGTAAGGGTTGAGTGAATCCCTTGTAGGTGAGAATCTACCACCTTGAAAGTAGGTTGTGGGTGAGTGTCTTCCACCTTTGAAAGAAGACAAAGTGTAAATGTTTCTCCACCTTGAAGGAGTGATCCATAGTGGATTGTGGAATCCTCAAGACGGGGCTCTTGAGGCGTGGACGTAGGCGAAGACCGAACCACATTAACTCTTGTGTTTGAATCTCTCTAACTCTTCTCTTGCATTTCAATTTATATACTAGCTATCACTACTACAAAAAAGCCCAAAGAAGACGCTGAGTAGAAGACGGTTTTAAAAACTGACTTCAAAAGATATCAAAGAAGACATTTTTTATTGACCGTCTTTTTGTTAAGGATTTCAAGACGGTTTTATTTGAACCGTCTTTAATGGTCATATTATTCAAGACAACTTCGCAGTGAGTGTCTTCCTTGGAAGAATTAAAAGGGCACCGTATTGGTGGACGCATCGATATATAGCAAAGAGGGGAAACCCTAACCTCCCATCCCTCAAACCACTTGGTCGATCCCTTCCTCCATCTCCCTGAACCCTCTCTACCGCGAACCCTAGCCTCCATTGGTGGACGCATCGATCCCAGCTCTCTAAACTCAATCTCTCTCTCTCTCTCTCTCTCTCTATATATATATATATATATATAGCAAAGCTCTGTTTGACGCTTGATAGCTTCCTCATTCGGTGTGCATACTCGAACAAACCCTAGCTTTCCAGATCTAGGGACGACTCGTTCGATCTCCCTCCCATTTTATCTAGATTTCGCATCTGGTGCTCGTCGATCTGAACCGTAGCTCCAGTCTTTTCGAGCAAGCAAAGATTTGCTTCATCTAACCCTCATCGCTGCTCTGTCCAGCTCAGATATGACCATTTGATCTCTCCCACACTTTCTCTTTCATCTATCTATATATCTCACACGTTTTCTCCCTCTCATCTCTCACGATTTCTCTCTCAACCTTGATCTCTCTCTCTATTTGCACTGATCTGAGATTGGTTGTTGCAGGGACATCCCAAAATCGACATACAGTGCTTGACTCTATCTTGGCATCCTTTCGCGAAGCTCAAGCTTGTTTTGTGGTAGGTTTTTTCATTTTTTTTAATTTCCAGATTTTTGCATGCTTCTGTCTATCTATATATATGGTGTATTGATAGTATTTGATAAGGTTTTGTCAAATTTTGATCAGCTCTTCAGATTTTTGCTTGACATCCTATTTACATTGTTTTTGCATATATATGTCATGACTTTTCCGCAATCTGTTATGAATTGAGTAGTCTAAATTAAACTGTTTTTTAAGATATTTACTTGCTCAATTAATATTAAGAATCTTCATTCTGCTTGTGGTTAAGGAAATATACAGGATTAAAAAAAATAATTATGTTTGGGTTGGGCTGAGTTGAGTTGCAGCCCTATCCCATAGTGATTCCATAATTTATTTGCACTCAATTGTTCACTGGTTCTATAATTCTCTTTCTTATTTCAAAATTTATTTGTGCATTTGTTTCTCTTTAATTCTAAAGCCACTTCTAATTTTTCTTGAAATTAATCACAAGCTAAGAATTCTAAAGAACACTTCTTAATTTTCTTCCCATAGATTTGGCTGAGGCTCGAGATTGGACTGAGATTTGGATGCCATACTGGGTCCCAACATATCTGAGGCATTTCTGTGATTGTAAGAGCCAAAAAGTGAACTAATTTATCTTTCAACAACTGATTTGGATGTTCTTTAACTTCAAACATTAAGATTTGGTTAAAAAGGCTTTCTTTCAATTGACTAATGGGGCACAACAATGGGAATCATAATCATGTTTCTGGGTCACAGGAGACAGTGATTTGGCTCCTTGGCATGTTATTTGCACTGCAGGATGACTTGCCACTTAAGGATTGTTCGTCACAGGTGAAGGTCTGTTTTTGTTTTTGTTTTTGTTTTTTATTTTTTAATTTTATCTTTTCCTCTAAAATGCAACACAATTTTATAGTGCTTCCAATACACAATTTTTTTTCAAATTTGGTAATTCCATTACCAAATTAGGAATAAGAAAACCCCAATTATGCTTCTGGTATCTCTTTTTCTTTCCAAACCATTATACATTTAGTTGAAATGGAGACTATAACGTACTTGTCACCATTAGTATTCTTGTGCAGCAGGACTGCATCTTTAGGCTGCCAAAAACAGAATGCAAACTAACCTTTCATTCATAGAAGCCCTCTTCTTCACTATTAATCTCCATTGGGTTTATTGACAGCTTGGTGTGTCCGAACTTAAAAACAAGGTAGTGATAATCTTGGTCTCAAAGCCAGATCTCCTCCCCATAGAGGTGTTATTCTTGCTAGTACAACAAATATATGATCATCCCCAAAGAGAGAAATTAAAAGAAAGCTATGATATTATATGGGTTCCCATTCCATCATCCGACACATGGACAGAATTTGAAGAGACAAGTTTCTGTTTTTTATCAAACTCCTTGCCATGGTACTCAATTCGGCAACCATAATTACTTAGCTCAGCAGCGGTGAACTATATGAAACAAGTATGGAGCTTCAAAGATGAGCCCTTAATGGTGGTGTTGGATTCACAAGGAATGGTTACAAACACAAATGCAATAGATATGGTGTTAATCTGGGGTGCCGGGGCATATCCCTTTTCAGCTTCAAGGGAAAAAGAGCTCTGGGAAGAGGAGAACTTGAGTTTACAACTCATGACCGATGAAATTGACCCTTTACTAACGAAGTGGGTATGATTCTATCTCAAAATTATATAAAGCATCAATTACTGCAAAATTAAGGATATTTGTTTCTATTTCTACCATTACGTAGATTGGTTGAAATTGTTCTAATAACATCACTGGATGTCAGGTAGAAGAAGGCATAAATCTTTGCATTTATGGAGGCGACAACATAAATTGGATTAGAGAATTCAATGCTAAGATGAAAGAAATTACAAGTACATGTGTGCAGCTTGAGATGGTCTATGTTGGAAAGAGAAACCCAAGTGAACAAGTAAAGAACATTTTAGGCACCATTGACGAAGAAAAGCTAAGTGTTTCTCTTTCTTTCACAAAGATACTTTTCTTTTGGTTTTGGTTGGAGAGTATGAGAAGATCAAAAATGAGAACATTTTATGCTTGCCTCTAATGCTAGATTTGCACATCCTTCCAACTAAATTGTATGGTTGTGGTAGGATTGTGTTAATGCTCTCTTTGAACTATATATACCAAATATTTATCTACTGTGGTCATTGATTTTATATGTTGGCGCCATCCTAGCTCAACTAGAGAGATGCTTGAACCTTTGCTCCATACACAACTATTGCTATTGGTCTCAATTTGGATGTTTCATCATCAAAAGCGATGGCTTATTCACTTGATTGTGCTGTGGTAAGTTTTTTTCATAATTACATGCTTTGTTTGATACACTTATGTTGGGCTTTATTCTTTTGCTAGCAGTATGATAAAGAAGCCTTTCTACAAAATGGTCATGTAGTGAACTTTCACTTTTTTGGCATATAAATTTACTATGACACTTGATATAATCAGAATGCAGAGAATGGTTTGTCTGTTAAACTAAAGTAGTTGGGCAAGGTATTGTTTAGATGAACTCATCTCAATTGTTTAAGATATTGACTCCTTAACTCTCCAGCCTTGGAACGTCATTTTTCTTTGTGACATATAATATTACTTACTAGTATTGATTTATTTTGTTAAATTGTTGAATTTCATTGGTTCTCATATAGTGGTTGGAATCTAACAATATTTTCACTATAATCTGTTTGTAGGTTTCAAAGCTATGTACTATACCATTCACCAAAAAATGAATGAGGTATAAAAGCTATCTCCCCACTTGTTTTTCCATCGTTTCTTATTTTTGTACAAATACGAAGTATAGAAGTGTTTTGCTGGTTTGAGTTGTAATTGTGTGGGATTGCTGTAAATATTGTAGTTTTGGGGGAGGAGGTTGGATGGAGACTCATTTGGGTTTGTGTGGGATCGCTGGTTTGAAATATTGTTTAGATATAATTATAAAAGTGTTATGTACTCTTGATTTGATAGGTAAAAATTTGGGAATATTACAAAAATAGACGAAACTCTGCCGGATTTTCGTCTCGAAAAACAAGTTTATTTCTTTTCATACTTTCCTATGGATGAAATGCTACCATTTTAATTTAGAATTCCATTGGTGTCATTGTTTTCTTACTTTGAGTAGTTGAACTAAAATTTGCATTTCTTTTTATTTACTTATGATATAGCATTTATTTGTTTTGGGCCTTTTTAATGTGATAGCATCTTTTTTATTTAGTTTAAAGCAATATGTATTCACTATGATTTTCGAACTCAAACTTGTGCATCTCTTTATATTTTATGTAGGTCTTGAGCATTAAAGGCATGTGGCACTGTCATTTTGGATTATGGGGATGTGCTACTTGTTTTACGAAGGCTGCAGTTTAATTGGTGGATTTTGTACTTTAGAAAAATTATGTGGACGTATACATGTACTTAAGTTTAAATTTTGTAACTTGAACAAGTATAAATTCCCATTAATTAAATTAATTCTACTCGTGTTTTGAATATTATACCAAACATATATATAATTATATGTTATTGTTGGATCGATTATGATATTTTGTATGCATGTATGGATGTTATGGGTGAATGACAGCAATATATATTGTTATATATATATATCTGTAGACTGTGAATACAGGTTGTGAACAAACTAAAGCAAGACGGTTTTAAATCCATTATAAATGGAAATGAGGACTTTTCTTGTGAAATAAAAGTGACTAAAATAAGACGGTTTTGTAACTATCCTGGAAAACTGTCTTTTTAGGTATAATTTGATGAAGACATTACTAAAACCGTCTTCTTATTTACGGTATTAAGACGTTTTAAAATTGTCTTTTATTTTTGATTAAAAAGACACTTTAAAACCGTCTTTTTAGGTATAACTTAACAAAGACGGTTTTGAAACCGTCTTCGTAGGTTCATTATTAAAGACGATTTAAAACCGTCTTCAATTTTACAAATAAGAAGACGGTCAAAAAACCGTCTTCTTTTCTTTTTAGGCAAGCAAGACGGCTCCCATAAAGACGGTTTTAAAACCGTCTTCTTTTTTAAACAAAGACGGTTTAAAACCGTCTTCTTTGAGCTTTTTTGTAGTAGTGTATATATTGTTGAGTTGTGATTCAATCTTGTTCTCTCATTTGCAATTAAATTTATTAACTTGTTTATCTTCCGCTAAATTTAATTGAACCATAATTTTTATTTGGTAATTTTTGTTAAAGTTTGTAATACCTCTATTCACCCCCCTCTAGAGGTATATACTTGGGCCAACACTTCTTTTTGAGGTTTGCAATTTCTGCCTCCAGTTCCAAGGTATAAGCCTAAAACAAAGTAAAATAAAGCTGTTTTGGGAACTGAGCAAAGTAAAGTTGCATTATAAAGTAAAGTTGTTTTGGAACTGAATGCTAAGAAGTAGGAGATCTGAACTCGGTGCTTGGAAAATATAGGAACTGAACTCGCCAGCGTAGCAGATCTGGCCAGCGGCGATTAATTCCATTGGAACGGCCGTCAGAGTCCCCAATTACACAGTGGATTGCTTATCGAAGCTTTCACATCTGTATAATTTCATGAAATTTTGGAGAATTCAACTCCCAAAGCTTTGTTTCCATGAAATTTTGGAGAATTCCATTCCTTTAACCCATATTCATCTACTCTTTAAAATTTTTCAGGAAAACTCATCTAATTTTCTCGCACTTTCCGGTGAAAACTACTAAACATGGCATTTTATTAACATTTTTTTTTGTTTGGTTGATTGGAAAATGTAAAGGAAAAAAAAAAAATTTTTTAATTAATTTTTTGTTTGGTTGATTGGAAAATATAAGAAAAAGAAAGATTTTTTTTTTTTTGGGCGTAGTGACCTGCGTTTTTCGGCGTTGTGACCTACGTTTCCGGCGTAGTTACCTGCATTTTCCGGCATAGTGACCTGCGTTGACATAGTGACCTGCGTTTCCGGCATAGTGATCTGCATTTTCCGGCGTAGTGACCTGCGTTTCCGGCGTAGGAAACTAACGCAAGTCACTACGGGGTGTATCGTAGTGAACCCGAGGGTTGGGGGTGTCAGTGGTGTTGAAGATTATTAAGAAGGAGGGGTATTTTTGTCCAATTATGCTAAAAGGACTTTTGGAAAGAAAAATTTTTTGAGGACTTTTGGCATGAAAATCTTTTAAATGAGGACCTTTAGCCAAATTCCATTTTTTTTATTACTCTTATACCCACTTATAAAATTACTATTAAGAACAGCATAAATAAATAAATAAAATAAAATAAAAATTAATTTATTTCCTGCACCCCACCATCTCCTATTCAGATTCATATCTTTTATATAAACCCTAATCTCACAATTTTTTATACTCTCGAAAGCCATAATCACTAACTAAAATCATGTATTTCTTAATTAATGGATATTTGCTATAGGTTAATCATGAAATCTAGGCAGAATGTGCCTGAAGCTTCGATCGTGAAGGCCTACTCTTTGCTGCGTCATTGGGATATCAGCAAATAATTAAGGAAGGGGTGTTGATTGTAGGCGGGAAGAAGCAGTTGGGGGATTTTAAAGGAAGAGATGATCAAGGTGGAGCTACCTACCATGGATTCTTGTACATGGAGGACTGGACCACCTGATTGGATTCAATTATTGTTTCTTTCTAATAAAATCCATTGCTATTATTATTTCAATTATTCTGGGGAGAGCGTTCAATACCATTTCTGGCCCTCCTAATGGACTAATTTATCTTCATATATTGATCTGATTTGGGGATTCACCAATAATCATGCACATTTTGTGTTCGAAACGCAGCTACCAGAGGCTTAGCCTAGTGGAGATCACAAAGCTATGAGTTATTTGGTATTATCGCTATATCAAGTCCAGTAAACCATAAAACATATATAATACTCTATAGAATTGAAACAAGTCTTCAAAGTTGAGAGAGGAAGCCAATCATGCTACGGCGTGGAGTATAAATTGCCTCCAAAGGCTCCACCTTAGGCAAAAAAGCACCAGTACCTTCAGTCAAATCCACCAATTCAGGCCCAACTCTTTCCCAATCAAAGCATTGAATAAGCGCACCCAATGCCAACCTCGTCATCCGCATGGCTAACCCAGAACCAGGGCACCCTCTCCTCCCCATTCCAAATGGAATAAACTTGAAGCCTTGCTTTTCCCCATCAACCCCTTCAAATCTCTCTGGCTTGAACTTGTCTGGCTCCTCCCACGAGTCAGGGTTCCTGTGAATGGCCCATGCGTTCACTAACAGAAGTGTTTCTCTTGGAACTTTGAAATCACCAATGGAGCATTCTTCAGATGAAAAATGAGGCACTAGAAGTGGTGCTACAGGAAATAATCTAAGTGTTTCATTGATGATGCAACGTAGATAAGGTAGATTAGTGAGGTCTGAGTCATTAACCAAATGTCCTTCTTCAACATTTTCTTCTATCTCGCTTCTTGCCTTTTGTAATTCCTCTGGGTGATTTAGAAGAAGTGACATTGCCCATTCCAGAGTGCGTACTGTAGTATCTGTTCCTGCTGTGAACATTACCTAAACATCCATTGCCACTACATTGTTAGAATTTGAATAATGAGACCATTGATTCAAATCAAGCCCATTATATGATATATTGTAACATCCCAAAGTAATTTTCTTATGAGTAGTAGTGAAACTAGGAGTAAAGTTTGGGGACCAAGCCATTGATCAACCTTTTTCCATCCTACACAATATATATATATATATATATATATATATATATATATATATATATATATATATATATGAATGATACTATAAGGCCGGCCTTACGCAAAGTTGTGTAAGGTCGGCTCCATATGGCCAATTTTAGATGACATTTTGTAAAACTGACCGTTGGATTAGATGCCCCTCCTCTGTATGTCATGCCTGCAAAAAATCACAGTGATCTGACGGTTGGTTTTTGAAATATGTCATTATGAAAATATGCAACTTATTTGTTCTTCAAAATATCACAATTTTTTTTAACGGCAATTATTTCAAAAACTAACCGTCGGATCACTGTGATTTTTTGGAGGCATGACATACAGAGGAGGGGCATCTAATCCAACGTTCAATTTTACGAACTATCATCTAAAATTGGCTATATAGAATCGATCTTACGCAACTTTACATAAGGCCAGCCTTATAGTATCATCCCTATATATATAAGGAAATTAAAAAGTTAAAATAGCCTGGTTCCGCCCTGCTTATGAGTACGTCCTCACATAATTAAGCTCATGTCATGCATGATTGTGAAAATCTAGGTCTTTTTAAAAGACCGGCCTTATAGTATCATCCCTATATTTTTCAAAAGGAACACCGCACCCACTAAAACTCAATTCATAAGTCATAAATGATAAAGATGATAAATAACTAATACGAGATTCTAACTCCATAGGTCTCACAATCATTCCGGTAGAAATTGCTCCAAGCATGGGGTGCAATGGTGCATGGCTACTCTTCTCATCATAAGGAAGGTAGCAATAGGTTTTGAATAATGTTAAATATTCCAAAAAGTTTTTTCAAATAATGTGATGGATTATTCAATCTTTTTCCTTTTTTACCAAACGGAAAATGCTCCAGCCTTAGTAATCTCTATCTTTGATAATTATTGAAGGATCTGGATTCATTTGAGACACGTTGTGAAAGACTTTTATTAATTTCTTGCACATTAAAACGAGTAGTGTCTTCCAATAAATAATGAATTAGGATAATGGTAATATCTTGTAGTAACCTAAAAATTATTAGGTGAACTGATATTTATATTTAACCTGCATAACATCTTTTCATTCTATTATGTTTTTATCACGTTACAGTAAACAAGTCAAGCTCAAGTCTTAAATTTAAGTTCGTTTAATAAACAAGCTAAGCTCAAGCATACCTAAGCTCGATTCCTTTGTGTTAGTGAACAAACTTCCTAGTAGGCTCGTGAACAATTTTATTAAAAACTTGTGTTTAGACTCATAAGTTTTTTTATAATTTAGGCTTGAATAAACTCAATATATTCATGACTTTATTTTTTGACTTGAATTTTTTATTTCCAATATAAACCAAGTATATTGAATTTTTTATTTCCAATATAAACAAAATATATAAACTAAGAAAAGTCATTTTTGAAGCTTTATACATTAATTTTTAACTTCTCCTTACTGTAATTTAAGGTTGCAAATTAATCAAGCTGTTCGTGAATAGCTTGCGAACAAATTCGATAATAAGCAAGCCAAGTTCAATTATACCAAAGCTTGGCTTGTTTAACTTTACATTCAGTGTGATGTGTATGAAGTTATATATAATTGACAGTTAGAATCACTGTTAATGTAAAGTTAAATCAGCCGCTGCATCCGGTGCTGGAGTTGGATGTAATAGCTCATAGTGCAGACAGAGACATAGTGATTTGGACGGAATAAATAGCCTTTTCCTAATGAGTACGTAATGAAAGAATGAGATGACAATTAAGATTAATTGCTTACTGTTACGATGCCTTTGATGATATCCTCCGAATAAAACTCTGGTTCTACTTCTTGCAAATCCAACAACGTTTCCACCACCGTCTTCCTCTGTTTTTCTTCAACTATCATCTTTTTAGTAGAAGAACGAGCTAATTTCTCTCGTCGACACTCATCGATCAAACCCCGCGCAAATTCATCTCTCTTCTCCTGCAGCTTCGCCAATTTTTTCTCTACCCCACCCCACTTCAAAACCGGAAAAAAATCACACATATTCAATAAACCGGCCGGAGCAAAAATTATCTCATCTCCACTATGCCATCGTTTTCCGGATACCATCCTCATCATGACATCAAACGTCAGCTGAAAGAACACAGTTGTCAAGTTCACTTTCCGGGTCCCACCCTCGGAGCCCCGAAAGAGTTGGCGGAAGATAAAACGAATCTCTTCGTTTCGGATTGTGGAAACCGTTTGCAAGTTGTTGGAAGAGAAGATATTGAGGGCGGCGAAGCGGCGGAGGTTGCGCCAGTGGTCGCCGTTTGGGGACCACACGAGGGTGGTGGTGTTGTATCCGATGTGTTTGCCCACGATGGATTTGGGTCGGTTTGCGAAGACGGCGTCGTTTTGGGTGAAACATAATTCGGCGGCGGAGGGTGATGAGATTAGGAGGATGGGAGTAGACCCGAAACGGAGAAATAGGATCGGTCCGTATTTGTTTGAGAGAGCTTGGAGGGTTCGGTGGAGTGAGGGTGTGAGGAGGTGGAGGTGCCCGAGTATGGGAAGAGCGAGTGGAGTCGGTGGTTTGTCTTTGTTTCGGTGTTTGAGAATGATAGTAATGGAGAATAAGATAGCTAGCAAATAGCACACGATCTCCATACCCATTTTCAGGAGAGAGAGAGAGAGAGAGGCCAATGGATACTTTCTTTCTCCTCTGTATCTATAAATAGAGATTAGAGACAGAGGGAGCTTTCATTGGATGCTCTGTTTTGCTTTTTGTATCTTACTGGTGTTTGGTTTCTCTTTCTTTTGTGTGTTTGGAGCTTTCACTGTTGTTTTGTTTTGCTTTGTATTTTTTAGGACAGAAATGTAACTAATATTTAGGAAAATTATCCGTAGGACTCTAAAAATTGATTTTATTATCACAAAGTCTAATTAATAAGATTCTTTACCCAAAAATCCATTTATGTTTAAATTAAAATCAAATATTAATTGTGCAATAACATTTTTGACATTTCCTTAATTCTATATTAGAACCAGATTTGATTTCCATATTTGGTTTGTAACTGAAATGGATAAAATATGAGATAAATTTGAATTTGAATTTATTTCAAACTTATCTCATATTTTATCCATATTAGTTACTAACCAAATATGAAAAAAAAAAAAAAAAAAAAAAACAATCAATGATGATCAACTACATTGGAATTCATTTATCCGTACAAAAAAATAATAATAATCAAATGCAAAAAAATCAAAGCTTACGACATTATAGAAATTATTTAACGGTGGAATTATTTTTCTGTGCACAAAAATTGAATAGAAAACAAAAGTGAGAGTCATCCATTACAAAAATAAATAAATAAATAAAAGGATTTTTGGGTAAAGAATCTTATTAATTGGACTTTGAGATAATAAAATCAGTTTTTAGGGTCCTATGCATAATTTTTCATTATTTCTATATTAGAATCAGATTTGATTTCCATATTTGGTTTGTAACTGAAATGGATAAAATATGAGATAAATTTGAATTTGAATTTATTTCAAACTTATCCCACATTTTATCCATATCAGTTACTAACCAAATATGAAAAATCAAATAATAAAAAAAATCAAACAATCAATGATAAACTACATTGGGATTCATTTATCCGTACAAAAAAATAAAAACGATCAAATGCAAACAAATCAAACCTTACGACATTATGGAAATTAATTAACGGTAGAATTATTTTTCTGTGCACAAAAATTGAATTGAAAGCAAAAGTGAGAGTCATCTACTGCAAAAAATCAAATCTTTATGAGATTGGAGCAACAATTTCACTATAAATTAATTTATCCGTGAACATAAACTGAATATAAAACAAAAAACCAAAGCTTTATGAGATTGTAACAAATTAAAGAGTTTATGGTGTATTCATTCATCCGTGGACATAAAATGAATAGAAATATAAAATATGAGCAATCATATACTAAATATGAAAGCTTTATGACATTGTAGCAACTAATTAACGGTGGATTAATTTATCCGTGCACAAAAATTGAAACTACTAAATATCAAACTTTTCTCCAATCAATTGGAAAAAACTAAATCTTTATGAGATTAGAGCAAAGATTTCACGGTGTGTTCATTTATCTGCGAACATAAACTGAATATAATTAAAAAAGAAAATCAAAGTAATCTAATGCAAAAAAATAAACCAAATCTTTATGAGATCAGAACAAATAGTTTATTGTGTATTTACTTATCCGTGTACAGTTATATTTATCTTCGCAACAAAATCCCTAAAAAACACAACTCCTAATCTATGTAATATACCTTTAAACATTTAAAAAAACTCACTAGATAAATGTATTTTTATGATTCGTGCGAGAGTAACCATACAAATAGGGATGGTAATTTACCCCATCCCTGCGGGGACCCACCCCGTACCTATAGGGGCGGGTTATTTTTAAATTTTTCGGGGTACGGGACGGGGATATGGTTAAAAATATTTGCCCTGCTGGGGTACGGGGCGGGGACGGGTTTACGATGCATTGCCCCATTGCCTCACCTATTTATCCCCGCCCCGCGGGGATTCCCCATCCCCATTTATATAAATTTTATATTTAAAATATATAATTTTATATAATACATAAATTATATTTTATATATTCTATTACATATAATATAAAATAGAATTTAAATTATTAATGACCTCCTAACTTTTATGTCTCTCCCATCAATTTTAACATTTTTAACAATTTTTTAATAATATTGGTTACTTGATTTTCTCGCATCTCGGTGATCTCACTGACAATCTAACATTTTCTAACCATTCTTATATATTTCTTATATAATAAGTTAAGTCTCCCTTATTGTGTTGAGTTTGTTAACTCTCTCTTTCTTTTCAATTATTCAACTTTATCCCCGTTCACAATAACAGGAACGATGTTGTTATAAATTGCACTTTATACAATTATGTTGTTTATGTATAAGGTGACCTCTATAGTCTATTTTTTATAGAGATAAATACAAAATAGATTTTGAAAAACTGACCGTTGGATTAGATGCATTTATTATAAATTACATACTCGCAAAAAATCAAAAATGATCCAACAGTTATTTAAAAAAAAAAAAAAAACTATCTGGATAAAATTTATGACATTTTGAAGAATTAAATTATTGTAATTTTTCATGAACATTTGTGATAAACTAACCTTTAGGTCACTATGATTTGTTGCGAACATGAAATTCATAACAATTGTATTTAATTTAACGGTCAATTTATCAAATTTTTTCTACTGTTGGTCATACGTACACCACCTTATCCTTAGTTTGACATATGGTTTGTAAAACCAATATGGAATAGGTATTTTGATAAACTAACGTTTGGATTAAGTTATATGTGTGTACACATGACACATCATATATACAAAAAATCACATTGATCAAATGATTAATTTTTTTTTTTTTTTTTTTAAATCATACTTTTGAGATGAACTATAAAAAACTATCGAAAATTGTTACAATTTTTTATAATTCAAAATTCATTTGTTATTGAAATGACGGGGTGGCGGGGCAGGTATGAGGATTCCCCACTCCTATGGGGATGGGGATGGAAATGGGAACGGGGATAGAATTAAATTCCTCGCCGGGTTACGGGGCGGGGATGTGGAGTAATTTTTTAAGCGGGAACGGGGACGGAGGAGTGGAAAACCCGCCCTATTGCAATCCCTACATACAGATCAAATATGCAAGTAATTTATTGTTGATTTCTACCATCTTCGATTCATATACTCATCTTCCCAAATAAAAAAAAGAAAAAAATAATGAAATAAAATAGGGCTTATGTAGTTCTTATTATTTTTTCCATGATCACCGGTTACCTTGTTCCATATTTGCCGGTGAACAGTGTCAAAGAATGATTGTCGGTAGATCTGAAATGTAGAGAAAATTTCTGCAGGTCGTCCGAAAATGAATATCCTCTTGGTATCATTGCATAATAATAGAAGCTTGATTCTTAGTTTCAATCTAGTATCCACTAAATTTGGCAACTATCCACATTTTTAGAAGATTCATATCAGCAGAATAAC
This sequence comes from Hamamelis virginiana, assembly GCA_017140935.1. Taxonomy (NCBI): domain Eukaryota; kingdom Viridiplantae; phylum Streptophyta; class Magnoliopsida; order Saxifragales; family Hamamelidaceae; genus Hamamelis; species Hamamelis virginiana. The sequence goes on from JAESVK010000101.1 coordinate 2,124,050, forward strand.
TAATGAGCACAAATGTTATTTTTCTATATTTTATTAATTTATCAAAATCTTATTTTTCTGGAAGGGGCCTATGAGTATATTGATTTTATGATAGGGTTCTTTGAGTATATAACCCTAATATTTAAGTAATCAAGTAACCTAAAAATAAATAAAAGGATAAAGAATTAGACATATATTAATTCAGCCTAATTAACCAGCAATGCTAGACTTTGTTTCAAGGAAAAATGATCAAAAGGGCATGCATTAGTGGCAACTATTTATTGGATAAAAATTAGAATATATTAAGTTAGTAAATTTTGTCTAATAAAAATCTGATTTAATTAGGGAAGTAGAGTTAATTATCCCTTAATTAAATTAATATTAAATTAAGCCAATTATACAGAGCTTGGTCATACAATATAAATTGTCCATTGCTTAGTCGATTGGTTTTGTCTAAGGTGGCAAAATTAGCTCAAACCTATTTGCCCGCCCGAACCCATTTAGTAGTAATGGATATGGGTTGGTACATTTTAATAAATGGGTCATAATTGGGCCACCCAATTAAACCTATTTATAAGTGGGCCATTTATATGATTTTTGTTCTTAGGTTTGGGACATATACTCATTTAACTAGTATCATGTCTTGACCCATTTAGACTTATGCCCATATATCATGGATCGACCTGACCCACCAACCAATATATATCATGGGTCGACCCCTTATTTTATTTTTTATTTTAAATATTTTATAATGCATATACGCGCCAATAAAAAAACTTAAAATAAAATAAAATTGCCGCATTTAACAACAAAATTTAACATGTTATATTTATCTTCTATATACATATCTCGTTCGAGATTTCTCTTCATGTGTTGAGCCGACCCAACTATATATTTTATTTTATTTTATTTTATTTTTTTTATTTTTTTTAATGCATATATACGCCAACAAAATAAAATAAAATTGTCGCATTTAATAACAAAATTTAACATGTCATATTTAAATTTTCAACAAAAATTGCGTTCTAACAGTTAATCAAAATGTCACAATTTTGCAGTCAGTTTTTTTTTTGTTTTGTTTTTTTTTTTTTTTTTTTCAAAAATCAACCGTTGGATCATCTTGATTTTTGGTAGGCATGACATTCATAAGATGAGTATTTTATCCAACAGTCGATTTTTAAAATATATTTTGCAATTGACCCTACAGAAGCGTAGAATGCCAAAATATATAAAATTGAAGGGTTTTATTTTATTTTATTTTATTTTATTTTTACATAAGGGCACATGATTATATTTTTGGCCAAATGTTACACATTTTCACAATGATATTTTTCGAAACTAGCCGTCGGATCACTATGAGGTTTTGCAGGCATGACATACAGAAGAGAGACATCTAATCCAACGGTCAGTTTTATGAACTGTCATGCCTGCAAAAATTCATAATGATGTCCATCTTCTGTATGTTATGCCTGAAAAAATTCACAGTGATCCAACGGTTGGTTTTTGAAAAAATTGATTACAAAATTGTGACATTTTGAATAACTGTAAAAACGCAGATTTTGTTGAGAATTTAGATATGATATGTTAAATTTTGTTGTTAAATGCGGAAATTTTATTTTATTTTATTTTGTTGACGTGTTATGCGTTTAAAAAAAAAAAGAAAAAGGATCGATCCATTCATACTGATGACGCACGGTGCGCCTTTCTAATTAAATTTTGCCAAATTGAATAATAGAAGCATTCCCGAGTCACTCCCACTTTGTGAAAAGGAAAAAGTTGGGACTTTATTACTTAATTTAAATGCCATTTGAAAAAACAAATTAAAAGATAAGAAAAGAAAAGAAACCATAGTTTTTACCCGACCAATTGGCAAATAAGGAAAGGAGACACCGTGATGCAGGATTTGTGGGACAAATGGGGATCCAAGTCCACCACTTAAACAAATCACCATAAACTAGTTAAAGATGAGAGTCGAATCCATGATCTCTTAGATGAAAGTCATTGACCTTGACCAACTGGAATAAAAATAAAAGAAATGAAAATCATTTCTTTTTTCTAATAAAAATAAAATTGATACGATGAATTCAAGTCTCTTTTTTCTAATAAAAAATTGTAATCAAACAACTTTCCCCCAGTATTTTAGAGGAAATCCATTCTGTTAGTACTTTGTTAAATTTCTTAAGGAGTAAGGTTCGGTCTGGATTAGTTTTGTTTAAAATTACTTTTGAAAATCTATTAATTTCATCACATGTCTTTACTGTTCTTCAAATTAAAGTGATCGATTTCGAAAAAAGCTGAAGTAGACGGGGCAATTGTCTAGTATAGTTTACAAAATCTGTAGACATTCGAAGAGACATGGTTTGAACTGGATCTGGATTGACCGGGCCTTATAAAGAACTAACGCGTAGTTGGTTTAGTTGTGTACTGATGTACTGTTCCACTGTTGCTTACTTATTACTCTGTATAATAGAAAATACTATTTCACCCACCTTTAATCACTAATTTCACGTGGGACAATCATCTTTATTATCTGGGAAGAAAAAAAAATACTCCCTCCGTCCCACAATATAGGCCAAAGTGGTCAAGGCATGCATTTTGAGGAAGCTGATTAAATATTGATTTGGTCATATTTTTCCAATTTTTTTTTTTTAAATACTATTCTAGTCTTATAGTTGTAGGGTATTTAAAAAAAAAAATTAAAAAAATATGGCCAAATCAATATTTAATCGGCTTTCTCAAAATGCGTGCCTTTACCACTTTGGCCTATATTTGTGGGACGGAGGGAGTAATGTTTTTATTGACGTGGATCACAGCCGGTGGCAAAGCTAGAAATTTTCTCCAGGAGGGCAACCTATGATAGAAGATTATTAATATTTCCTAATTTTATAAATTAAAGTCAATTCACTATAAATTTCTACAATTTTATTTTTTTCTAATTAAAAGTTACAATATCAAAAATAATTATTGGACTAGCTAGTAATGCCTGTGGGTGATTTAAGAGAAGTGACATTGCCCATTACATAGTGTGCGATGTAGTATCCGTTCCTGCCGTGAACATTACCTTAAACATCCATTGCCAAGACATTGTTAGAATTTGAATTATTATGAGCTCATTGATTCAAACCATGCCCATGATAATTACTATATGATCGTAACCTCTCAATACACACACATATTGACATTCGATAGGTTTTGAACCTAATCTTGGCAACACCATAATGGTCGATCTTAAGCTACCACCATTAGACTAGCTAGCTAGGCAAAACACTATGATTTTTTGCCTGCATGACATTTATTGTAAAAAGAATATCAATGATAATCGAGTTCTTCAAAATACATATTTTATACTGGTTAAGTCCTCGCTCACATAAACTTATATGTGAACGTAACTATAAGAAAATGAAAAGAATAAACTATCATTATCTCATAAAATATTGGTTATAATTATGTGAAAGGACTTCACTGGCTAATGATCCCTCAACGAAAATAATTTGTCATCAGTGATATATTACCAGTTAATTATTTGCCTCCAACATGTGAGGGAATTGAAACTATTATCTTCCCATGAAATAGTGCAAATCAAATTGGGGTTTGTATCTTTCCCATAGTAAGTCTTTCTTTGGGTTTGATGGGAAGTGTTTTCTTCGAACTGGGTATGGTTTAAAAGCCTAGATAGTCTTAATAAGATGATAAAAGCAATATTTGAAGGATGAGATGGGTCGAGAGTTAATCTTACTATGATTCAAAAAGAAAATTCCAATTTGGAATGAAAAAAATTAATTAGGTTTGGAAACTAACTAGGTTTTTCCTTTTTGGTTCTAGGGGTATGTTTGAGAGAGACATACTTGCTTCCTTATCGGTGCGGAGGAAATTCCATAGTTTTGGGTGCTGATTGAAAAAAAATTAATTAGGTTTGGGTGCTGATTGAAAAATATATGACAAAAGAGAAATATATATATGTTGGGTCAATAAGATGAAAAATGTATATGCATCGATTTGTTGGGTACATTTCACAACAATTCCGGCGAAGAACGAGATTTTCGGCAACGTTTACCGTCTCTCTGGCACCATTTGATGAACAGAGCACACCCATGACCGAGAAAGGGCTCTGGAACAGGAATGAGTGCTTATATTTTGATTTTTAATTTCAAATAATTTTGATCCCTATTTTCTCGAGATATGCTACGCCCGCCACTCCTTTTAAGGAAGGTGGCTGTCGTTTTTTTGGGATTGCATATGTCGTGCAAAATTTGGCGTTTTTATATTAAATGGCAATTCTGTTCAGCAAAAATAATGAAAGACCTAGCCATAGATTCCAGCCATTTGCATTGCTTTTTACAAATTAAATTACTTTTAGAGTTCACAATTTCACTTAATTTAAGAGATCGGAGTTATTCTCCATTTAGGCGACTTGGGGGATGATAAGATGGTTGACAAAACTTTTATACAAGTTAGAAATGATTGTAGCTGCATAAGCTAGCTAGGGGCCAATCTTTTGGCACAATCACTTTTAGTATGGAAATTTTGAAATGTAAAATACATGGTTTGAACAAAGCTCTAAAGATATATGTAAAAAGATAGTTCTCCAAAAGCAATTTCAAAAAAAAGTTAAAGCAAATGGGATCATAGTTTACAAAAACTTAAAAGACATTTTAGGAGACATGGCTTGAACTAGAACTGAATCAACCTGGCTTTGACAAATTAAGAAGTGGACCAAACCAACTCACACTATGGTTGGTTTAGTTGTGTACTGATGTACTGTTTCTTGCTAATTACAAGGGAAGAGAAACTTTTATTGTTGTTCCAAGAAGTCCAGAGAACCATAAAACATACCCAAAAGAAAGAAGTCTCTTCAAAGTTGAGAGAGAAGACTAATGATGATATGGCGTGGAGTATACATGGCCTCCAAGGGTTTCGCCATGGACAAAGTAGGCCAACTACCTTCAGTCAAGTCCACGGGCTCAGGCCCAACTCTTTCCCAATCAAAGCATTGAATAAGTGCACCCAATGTCAACATCATCATCCGCATGGCTAAGCCAGAGCCTGGACACTGCCTCCTCCCCATTCCAAATGGAATAAACTTGAAATCTTTCTTTTCCCCTTCTCCTTCAAATCTCTCTGGCTTGAACTTTGTTGGCTCCTCCCACAAGTCAGGGTTCCTGTGAATGGCCCATGCATTTACCAATAGAATTGTTTCTCTTGGAACTTTGAATTCTCCAACAATGCATTCTTCAGATGAAAGATGAGGCACTAGAAGTGGTAGTACAGGAAATAATCTAAGGGTCTCGTTGATAATGCAACGTAGATAAGGTAGCTTAGTGAGATCCGAGTCATCAACTAAATGTCCTTCCTCAACGTGTTTGTCTATCTCGTTTCTCGCCTTCTGTAATGCTTCTGAGTGATTTAGGAGAAGTGACATTGCCCATTCCATAGTGTGCGATGTCGTTTCTGTCCCTGCCGTGAACATTACCTAAACATCCATTGCCAAGACATTCACTTATTCACTAAAAATTACCTAAACAAAGTGTCCACATGTTCACATTTTTTAAATTAGTCATAACACACGGAGGGATCGATATGAATAAAGGTGAGAAGGAACTTAATGCTATTTGGAAATGGTGGAGACGAGGGTTTCAACAACGAATTGGCATGCTTTCTTATTGGCCTAGTAAAGGGTGTGCACTGCTATATCTGATGCTTAAATTTAACTAGGCGCAACAATACTCAATTTTATTCTATGAGTTCACAAATGAAAAATGCTAAATATCCCTAAGAAATTATTCCAAAAGTGTATTCCAAATTAATGATGCACTTGTTTATCAGACTTTAACTTTTTAATTAGCAAACTCTCCCCTTGACAATACATGAATGACTTAAATTCATTTGTGACACTTTTTGGAGAGAAATTTGGGATGTATAGCTTTGTTCATTCACAAACTATAAAATGGCTGTGCATGAGTTTTTGGAAACAATTTAAAAAAATATATGAAAAAATAATTACAATCGTTGTCTATATATATATATAAATGTTCTAGTGAGCATATGGTTACTTTAAGCTAAAGTAAGGAAAGAATACAAACCCATGGATTGGAATCTTGAGATGAATCTTCCATTAAGTGAATGGGAATCAAAGGGCTTGTGTTATTTGCTGACTTTTGTTAAAGTGCGCATATGCTCACTAGATCACTTCTATATATATAGGTGCTATGGTCAGGTATGCATCAGGTGCCCTCTTGCAGTACAAATTTTGGAAAATTGATCGTTGGATTAGATACCCTTATATTGTATGTCATGCCCGCCAAAAATTACAGTGATCCAATAGTTGGTTTATGAGAAAACTGACTGCTAAAAAATGATAACATTTTTAAGGAAAAAAAAGTCACAGTTTTTCAAAGTTACATTTTTCAAAAACCAACCGTTGGATTACTATGATTTTGGGCAGACATGACATACATTATAGGAGTATCTAATCCAACGGTCAGTTTTTCAAAAAAATTACTGCAAGTGGCTCTACAAGAGGACACTTAAGAAGCATTAGGTGCACTTGATATTAGAAGTTCTCTGTGTGTGTATATATATGTAATCACAAATTATACAAAATGGTTGTGTATGAGTTTTTGGAAACAATTAAAAAAATATATGAAAAAAATTACAATCGTTGTCTATATATATATATATATAATATTATAATCCATTTTTGTACTGTTTTGTACACATATGAAAACATGATAGTAATTTTCCATACACAGGCCCTTTGATTGGAACTAGCCCAAGTGGTGAAGAACGGTGAAGGAACAAGTTTGTCGTAGGCTAGATCCTGAATTTGATTCTAGCTTGTTGTATCCGTAATAGAGTGTGCTAAAAAAAGAAGGGTCAGATTACCGGCCGCATCATTTAAGGTACACTTTTGGAATAATTTTTGAATGCCTAAAAGATATTGAGACCTTCCATTTATTATCACCCACCACTGCTAAGGCCACAAACATCCCAAAAGTGCATTTCTACTGAATGAGTCCTTCCATTTAGTGCATATATCTATTGAATGAGGTCTCTTCATTTATTATCACCCACTGCCACTGAGACCACAAACGCCCCAAAAGTGCATATCTAAAGACTAAAGTGCATATCTAAAGAGTAAAGTGCACATTTTTGTATAGTGCACTCATCCATCGTAAGTTCGATAACTTCTTCAAAGGTTAGATTCTTTTAAACTTATGTATGTATGTGGTCGTGTGTGTCATATATATATGTATTTTACGTGTTTAAAGAAAAAAAAAAGTATTTTAAATGAGATAAACATTTTACACATTATGATTCTTACTGTTATGATGCCTTTGATGATATCGTCCGAATAGAACTCGGGTTCTACTTCTTGTAAAGCCAACAACGTTTCGACCATCGTCTTCCCCTGTTTTTCAACTGTTGTCGTTGTTGCAGTGCAAGAAGAATGAGCATTCTCCCGTCTACACTCATCGATCAAACCCTGCGCAAAATCATCTCTCTTCTCCTTCATCTTCACCAAATTCCTCTCCACCCCTTTGAACCCAACCCACTTTAAAATGGGCAAAAGATCATCCATATTAATTAAATTGGGCGGAGCAAAAAGCTTCTCCGCTCCAGAATACTTTGTTCCGGTAATCATTCTCGTCATCACATTAAACGTTAGCTGAAATAACGCAGACTTTAAATTCACCTTCCGGCGGGTTCCACCCTCGGAGCCCCGAAACAATTGACGGACCAGAAAACGGACCTCCTCGTTTCGGATGGCGGAAGAGGTTAGCATGCTATTAGCAGAGAAGACATGGATGGCAGCGAACCGGCGGAGGTTGCGCCAGAGATCACCGTATGGGGCCCAAACGAGGGTGGTGTAGTTGTATCCGATGTATTTGCCCACCATGAATTTGGGTCGGTTTGAGAAGATGGTGTCGTTTTGAGTGAAACTTGTTTCTGCGGCAGAGGGTGATGAGATCAGGAGGGCCGGGCGAGACCCGAGCTTGAGAAATAGGATCAGCCCGTATTTGTTTGAGAGGGTTTGGAGGGTCCGGTGGAGCGGAGTTTTGAGGAGGTGGAGGTGGCCGAGTATGGGAAGAGCGAGTGGACTCGGTGGTTGGTTTTTCTTTGCATGCTTGACAATGATAATGGAGAACAAGAGTGCTATCAAACAGTACACGATCTCGATATCCATGGAGAGAGAGAGAGAGAGAGAGAGAGAGAGAGAGAGAGAGAGGCGCTTGAGGCTTTACTTAATTTTGTCCTCCTTTTGCTCTGCTATATATGTAGTGGGTTTTACTGCTTGTTTTAAATGGACTTGAATATATATATAAAGAAGTGTTCTAATTAGGGTACCTGATTTTAAGTAAAGTCATCAAAAAATACAAGCTCTTGGATTTTCATTTACTTAATGGATGATTCATTTCAAGATTCCAACCAAGAGCTTGTATTCTTTGCCAACTTTAGTTAAAGTCAGGTACCTTTGACTAAAACATTCATATATATATATATATATATATATATATATATATATATATATA
>JAESVK010000108.1:0-30047 GCA_017140935.1 Hamamelis virginiana
TACATTCAACTCAAACCATGTTTCTTGAGTGTGGCTGACTTATCTCATACTTGTTGCTTGAATTTAAAAGTGGTGAAATTCTTGTGATCTAGTAGGGATTAGGTTTTTCAAAACTCATTGTTCATATGGTACATCTCCCATATGAACATATCATCAATTATATGGTACATCTCCCATGTGAACATATCATCAATTATACGGTACATCTCCCATGTAAGACATTATTTTATGTTTCACATAAAATAATCTCACCTCCTCATTTTATGTTTCACATAAAATGATTTCAAATCACATAAGACAATTCAAATCGTTATTTTCTGTCTCACATAAAACAACTTCAAACTCATTGTTCATATGGTACACTGGTCGCGCCACGGCGAGGGAGGTTATTTCCTCGCCACGCGCCAAGATTTAAATAGTATTTATAAGACCACACTCTAGCTAAAAGTAATCTCAATTCGAGGAGTCAATGGGAGTGCGGGTCGTCCACAGAGAACTTGGTTGAATCTAGTTAAAAGTTTATAAGAAACTACACTAGTGAGTGAAATCCAAAGGTTGGTTGATTTGTTGTTGATTAAGTTTCTAACGAGAAATTAAGAACGCGCTAAATTAGATTAAAATAAGATAAAGTGGAGAAAGGTAATGGGGGTTGGTTCGGATTAGGGCAAGACAATAACCACCACTTGTAATATGAAATACTATTAAATATGGGATAATGGTAACCCAAACTACAAGAATAGGTTATCCAAAAAAATATGAATGATCAAGTGTACAATGATTAATCATAAGCCAAAGACTATCAAAACGTGACAATAATGCATAACTTATGCTAATAATCAAACCATCATTAACTCAATCATTCATAAAAATAAGCACCATTTGTATTTGAATGTAAAAGTAATCACAGAAAACTAATACATTTCAAGTTAAAATAAGTTTAAGTACAAAAACTCTCAAATACAAATCCATCCCAATATTCAATATCATTAATTACAAAATGGTGACTAGAAACCTCACCCAAAATCCTTGCCTAACCCCATCACCGAGTGACCTAGCCGGCCATGGTGTAGATCGGCGATCCTTGGATGCTCCCCCACATCATAGTCAAACTTGAGCCCTTAAAGAGTAGATTAGATGGTGTTTGAATCCCAAGAAAATGCCAAGAAAGGCACTAGAAACAAAACCTAGCTTTATGGACTACAAAACAAAAAGTAAGACTTGTCCTCACATCAATAAAGCTGGCCTTTATACCCCTCTCAAAGTCAAGGAGTAAAATAACCAATATGTCCTTCAATCCCACCATTATTACATAAAAACTAAGCTTAAAATTCGGATCAGACAGTCTCCTATCGATAGCGTGCAAAGCACCTATCGATAGAGACTGCGAAGAGACACTGCAAAGAAGCTCGAACATAGAATCTCTATCGATAGCGGTCGAACAGCTATCGATAGAGAACTCGTATACTTGAATCGCCTGGGAGCTGGAAGGGTCATCTATTGATACATAAGCTGCACGCTATCGATAGATGATGAAATATTTGCCGGGCTTGGGAGATCAGGGGCTGCCATCTATCGATACCTCGCCATGCCTATCGATAGATGGTCGAATTGTTTCCAAAAATTGATAGCACAGAAGCCCACATCTATCGATACCTCACCCACCTATCGATAGATCAAAATTTATGATTTCCAAAATTGAGGTCCAGCAGCTGAGTCTATCGATAGGTAAACTTGCCTATCGATAGGTCTTCCTCGAGATGACATTTTGGATTTGCAGGAGCTGTCATCTATCGATATATGAATGCATCTATCGATAGATGACCAAAAATTCCTCACAAATGCCTGAATTGCAGCTCAATGCTCCCTCAACGCTGTCCAATCCTTCGACTGTGAGTCGCGCTTCATCGAAGAGCGAAATCGGGGCTTTAATAGGCCAAAAACCTACAATGCAAATAAAAACAACATAAATAGCAATCTTTGCAAAACCCATCGAATTTCTTCACTATTATTATGCAATTAGGTATAACAACTACTAGTTTAGAGCCCATGATTGCGAGCAATCACTCCCACATGAACACATCCTCAATTATATGGTTCTTCTCCCATATACAATGTTTTCAAAAATCATCATTTCAAAATCATCATTCAAAATCATCACTCAAAATAATCATTTAGTGATAATTTTCATGCAAAACATGAACTAATTTTGAAAAAATTCGATCAAAAATCAAAATTTGAGAAAATCAAAGAGGTACACACTGGTGGCCGTCCTAGCCTGGACGGCTAGCCGTCTTGGCTGGACGGTTGGCCGTCCTAGCTAGGACGGTCACCTTGTGTGACCCAAAAATTTTTGTTTAACAAAAAGCCCCATGCTCATTTGTGCACTCTCGTGCTCATTCTAAACCACCTTCTAACTTGGTTTTGCTCCAAAACCCTAACTTTTGACCTTCAATCCATACATACTCACCCAAATCTTTGGTTTGCACTCTTACCAACACACAGTCATCTTCATCTTCTCAAGTTCTTCAACTTGTTCTCTTTTAGTGCAAACCTCTCTATTTCCCACATACTTGACTTTCTATTCAAAAATGGATAGGAATCAATCTCCTCCACCCTATTCAAAGTATCCATTCTTGGAAGTCAAGGCTAGATACAAGGCACCATCATATGGAGACTCTCATCCACCATCTCTACTCTTGGAGCCTAGAACACATCTTTCATATATTCACTCCAAAGACAATATAAGTTAAATCTCATCAATAACTTTTGATTCATATGCAATTGATTGAGTTGAAATGCTTGTTTGCATGTTGTGATTGCTGATTCTCATATCATTATAATTTTGGGAAAAGCATGGGAGCCCCATTTCATAGCTTCACAAGCTTGTCAATGGTGCACACCAAGTGTTTGATGAAATGCCTCAATGAAGTAAACTTTGATTTTTCAAATCAAACATATTCTAATCATGTTTCAATGATTTTTGTAGGACTTTAGAAAACATTTGCCATGATCAATCTTCTTTGAAAATATCATTTTGAAAATATGCATATCACATGTTTGATAAAATGTCTAAGTGACACCATTTTTAAATTTCTCCTTTAAAAGTCATCTCATGACATACAAAGTATCTTAAAAATTTTCTATGATGTTTAATTTGATTAAAACACCATCAATTTTAAATTTGAAACACTTTGGATTTTGGTGACACCACCCATGCCTTTGACAATAAATTGTGTCATGTAATATGCACACATATTTTTTGCAAAAACCCTTTGAAAGTACATCGATCATTTTGGCTCCTTCAAAGCATAAAAAATTTACTTCATCTCATGATATGTAAATCAATAACCATGCTTGCATTACATTTGAATAAAAATTCGTTTAGAAAGTGTTTTGATCAAATTCGATGGGATTTCATAATTTGGCCATATTTTGGTCAAATCTTATTCAAATTCGATGGTTCAGGGCTCAAAATGGCCGTGTTTTGATCCTTCACATTTTGAGAAAGTTTTTGGGTTAAAAATACTTGACCATGGTCAAGGGTTTTGGTAAAAAGCAAGCCGATTGACCCGGTTGTGCCAAAATTGGTAAAATGACCCTTCATTGTTTTATAAAATTGATCAATTAGGCTTGAACCACTTCTAAAAATATGGTTTTAATATGAAATTGGTACTTGAAAGCATGTTTTAAAAATCTTTAATTTTGGTGAAAATGACCAATTCATGGTCGATTTGAATAAAACCCTAATTTGACTCATTCTTACCCGTGGGATCGATTTTGGGCGAAAATATCCCAACCATTCAAAAGTTCAATTGACACTCCAAATACACTCCACACATCCATATAAACCTTATGAAACAATCCGTTTTGAATTCGAAGGTCATTAGGAAATTATACGAGAAAAAGGACGAAAATGCCCTTCAAGTCGCAAAAACCCTAATTACCTATCGAGCTCTCATCAGAATGCAATGAAAATTTACAGGGATGTTCTAAAACACCTCAAAAGTCAAATGCAATACAGATGGGTTGATTCCAATCCAAATGTACATATGAAATAATGAATTGTCATTTTCCTCAGAAAAGGACAATTTGGACAATTTGGTCTTTACAAAGCCAATTCCTCACCAAATGATCAACTATTCTAGTTAATCATTTGCATGAACATATGATAGAGATAATTGGTAAAAATGGGGTGTCCACAGTAGCCAGATCTACAGCTTTAAAGGAATTTAAGCGGTTAATTTCTCGTGATTTCTATGGAAGGCCTGAACCACTAAACGCTGAGAAGTGGTTAGATGAAATGCAGCAACTTTTTGAAATGGTTGGGACTCCTATGGAATTTAGAACGAGTTTTGCAGTTAACCAATTTAAAGATGCAGCTAAGGATTGGTGGACAACATTTCGTACTACTAGAAATGTGAATATTTTAACTTGGGATGAATTTCAGGCGATGTTTAAAAACAAGTATATTAGTTCTACTTGTCGCCAAGTTAAAAGAGAAGAGTTTGAGAAGTTGATTCAGAGGGAGATGTCAGTGTTAGAGTATGAAGTGAAGTTTGTTGAGTTGTCTAGATATGCGGGAGGCTTAGTAGCTACTGAAGAAGAGAAGGCTAGAAAGTTTGAAAGGAGTTTGAGGCCTGAGATTAGAGAAAAGATTTTTATGCTGAGACTACCTAGTTTAGCTGAAGTGGTTCATAAAGCATTTTGGGTAGAAAAAAAATTCCATAAATTCATAGGATTATGCAGAGGAGAGCTCAAGGTGGTAGAAGACAAGGTCAGGGAGTTGGAAGGGGTTTTGGTAGAAATATAGGCCGTGGTTTTGGGTAAGGATCAGGGTCAAGTCAAGAGTATGGTACAATGCCAAGAGTTCCAGAACAGGGTTATGGTCAAGAAACAGGGCCTAGTCAGGGGAGTTATGGAGTTCAGAGGCGTAGTGGAACTCAAGGAAGGGGAAGAGGAAGTACTAGTAGTGAGAGTTCAGGGTCTTCAGATGACAGATCCAGAAATTTTCCTTACCAACGTCCAGCATCAGGAAGAGGTCAAAGTGGAATAGGTCAGAGCAGTGGGTCGATGGTATGTTTTAAATGTGGGCAACTAGGGCATTTTAGTCGTGAATGTCCATTATTGCTGCAAACTCAAGTACCACCGCAAGCCTCTCAATTTCAACAATATCCTCAGTCTCAAAATTTTCCACGACCACAGTTTCAGCCATTAACTCCTCAACAGAGCCAGTTTCGTCCTTTTAATGTGAATCCTAGACCGGCATAGCTACCCCAGACTTCTCAATCTTCACAACAAGCTTCTTCAAGTAGGCAGCCTCAGAATCAGTAAGGTAGAGGTAGGGGACGAGGTCCTGCTACTGGTCGTGTTTTTGCAATGGTACCTCATAATACCGGGCCGTCTAATGAAGTTGTTGAGGGTATGATTTTTCTTTTTAATTCTGGAGTTCAAGTGTTGTTTGACTTAGGGTCTACGCATTCATTTATTGATTTAGATTGTGCTTTTTGTTCGGAACTTTTGTTTAAATCTTTGGATTTTCTTGTATGTGTGTCTACACTAGTTGGGGAAAGTGTAAAAGCCGAGACTGTGTGTAATTCTTGTAGCATCTGGATAGATGGTTTTGAATTGTTGGCTAAGCTTATTGTTATGCCTTTGTTTGGATATGATATTATCCTGGGAATGGATTGGTTATCTATTTACAGAGCAATGGTGGATTGCTTTGGAAAGAAGGTGACTTTGTTTTTGAATGATGGTAATAAAGTTTGTTTTGCTGGGAATAGAGGTAGAGTTATGCCATTTCCACGAACAATAAAAGATGTGTGGCGATCTCAAGTTTGTGGACTTGTTAGTCTTTGGCGGCATTGGATTTAGTTGAAGGTGACTCTGCTAGTTTTGAATGTTTGCCAGTTGTAAGAGATTTTCTCGATGTATTTCCTGATGAATTACCTGGTTTACCTCCTCACAGAGATGTAGACTTTTCTATAGAGGTTTATTCCAATACTGATCCTATTCATCTTTCCTCTTATAAGATGGCACCTGCAGAATTGAAAGTTCTCAAAGATCAGTTAATTGATTTGCAGACTAAAGGGTTTATTAGAGATAGTCATTCACCCTGGAGTTCACCAGTTTTGTTTGTGAAAAAGAAAGACAGTTCTTTACGTTTGTGTATTGATTATCGGAAGTTGAATAGGCTGACTGTAAAGAATCGTTATCCTTTACCACGTATTGATGAGTTATTTGAACAGCTTAAGGGTTCTTGTTATTTTTCAAAGATTGATCTTCTTTCAGGTTATTATCAGCATCGGGTAAAGGAAGAAGATATTCCAAAAACTGATTTTAGTACTCGGTATGGGTTGTATGAATTTTTGGTGATGCCCTTTGGTTAACAAATGCTCCAGCTGCTTTTATGGATTTGATGAATAAAGTGTTTAGGCCTTATTTAGATAAGTTTGTTGTAGTCTTTATTGATGACATTCTTATCTATTCTAAGTCTAAACAGGAGCATGCTTCCCATATTCGTAAAGTTTTGCAACTTTTAAGGGATCATCAGTTGTATTGGCCCAAAATATACTCTAGAAGGGGGGGGGGTGAATAGAGTATAGGCAAATAAAAAATACTTTTAAAAATGGGATACAATATTTTTGCAAACTTGAAATTGGATGAGTAGAATGCAAGATTGAATATCAACTCAATACAACAAGATATAAAACAAAAACTTAAAGTAAAGAGATTGAGTTAGAGAATCAAACACAGATTTAACGTGGTTCGGTCTCCGCCTACATCCACGCCTCAAGAACTCTGTCAAGAGGTTTAATCCACTAAGCAACTCCTTCAAGGTGGAGAAACCTTTACAACTTGCCTTCTTTCAAGGTGGAAGACAACTCACCCACAAGAGTTCTCACAAAACCCTTACAAAACTCATAATACAAGAGATTGAATATTGAATGATACAATGAATGCTTATCAAAGCTGATTTGTAATCAATACAAGAGCACAATAACTTCTCAAGAGATCAATTGGATGAAGCACAAGAGTTTTTAATCAATGAGAATAGTGAATATTGAATGCTTGAGAGTAATGAATGTAAGACAAAAGATTTAATCACTAGGTAAACAATAAATGATCACCAACCTTCAATATATAGCCATCCAAAACCCAAGTGACTGTTTGAAACCCTAGAAGTCGGATTAGGAAGGTTTTAGGGTGGTTGTGGAACATTTAATGCTTGATTGACTTGTTTAGGAAAGAGCCGTTTTGAAGTTGCAGAACCCTTAGTCGACTAATACAAGCTTGTTAGTCGACTAACAAGGCATTTCAAAGGTATTTTTCATTCCCGGGCTCGGTTAGCCGACTAGGACAAGCTTGTTAGTCGACTAGCTAAGCAAAAATCATAATGAACAAAATCTGGGTTTGTTAGTCGACTAGGACAAGAAGGGTAAGTCGACTAGCAACTTAAACTCATTTGGAATCCGGGATCGGTTAGTCGACTAGGACATGGGTGATTAGTCGACTAGAAAAATTGCAACCAAAACATAGCTACTGACCTTCCATTAGTCGACTAGCAAGAGAGGATTAATCGACTAAGAAACCATTAGTCGACTAGCAAGAGAGGATTAGTCGACTAAGAAACCATTAGTCGACTAGTCAAGGGTGATTAGTCGACTAACTTAGAATTTTCATAAACATTGCTTCTGTACTCCAATTAGTCGACTAGGACTAGATGGGTTAGTCGACTAGTGAAGTTGCAAAGGCAATAATTCGAAATTTCTAAGTCAAAATCAACAATAAACACTTTGACACATTAATTAAGTATTTCAAAACATTTTTTGTCAATTTTGAAAGCAAAATGAGCATGAATACTAATGCATAATGAGATGAAAATCATTTTCTCTTGAGCTTTACACAATTGATCATGAGAGAAGTCTTACAAAGAGTTCCTAAAGAATATGTAGATCAACTTGACTTCAATTTGGCCTTTATGAGCTTTGAGCAAGTCTTCAAGTTGTATGTAGATTAACTTGACTTCAATTTGGCCTTGATGAGCTTTGAGCAAGTCTTCAAGTTGGTCTTCAAGAAGTGAACATCTTTGACACTTATAGTTTATTACCATGAGCTTTGATTTGAATAAATAGCACTTGGAATGCTTGATGAATGTTGATGAAGACTCCAAAAACAATCTATAGATACCTAATACTCAACCATTTGTTAGAAGCAAGGTATGGTTTAGTTATCATCAAAATAAGGTCAAGGACCTTAGGGCTAACAAGTTATATGCAAAGAAAGATAAATGTGAGTTTTGGTTGAGGGAAGTGAAGTTTTTGGGCCATGTGATTTCTGAACAGGGTATATCTATTGATCCTTCAAAGGTAGACGCTGTGTTGAATTGGGAAAGACCTAAAAGTGCCACAGATATCCGTAGTTTCCTTGGACTCGTGGGATACTATCGTCGTTTTATTGCGAATCTTTCTAGTATTGGAGCACCTCTAACGAAACTTACACGCAAAGGAGTGGTATTTGTTTGGGATGATAAGTGTGAGTAAGCCTTTCGTGAATTGCAAGCTTGGTTGACTTCTGCTCCAGTTTTAGTTGGTCATGTCGGTGGAATAGGTTATACTGTGTATTGTGATGCGTCTAGACAGGGTCTGGGCTGTATTTTGATGCAGAATGGGCAGGTTATTGCTTATGGTTCTCGTCAGTTAAAGCCCCATGAGCTGAATTATCCTACTCATGATCTAGAATTAGCTGCTGTGGTTCATGCTTTGAAGTCTTGGAGATCTTATCTGTATGGTGAGAATTTTGAGGTTTTTACTGATCACAAGAGTTTAAAGTATATTTTTACTCAGAAAGATTTAAATTTAAGGCAGCGTAGGTGGATGGAATATATAGAAGACTATGATTTTGAGCTTAAATACCATCCTGGGAAAGCAAATGTTGCTGCCGATGCTTTGAGTAGAAAGTCTCGTACCCATGTGCATAGTTTGGCTGTGGATAGATGGAAAATGTGGAATGTCCTTGAAGATTATGAGATCTATGATATAGGTGAAGGATCTCAAGGGCATTTGTGTAATTTTGCTGTTCAACCTTTGATAAATACTCGTGTAATAGAAGCTCAGACTTTAGATGAGGAAGTTATGAGATTTATTGCACTGATTGGTCAGGGTTTGGAACCAGAAGGATGGAATGTTTCTAACATGGATGGTGGCTTATGTTTTCATAACAGGCTGTTTGTTCCTTATGGGCAGCTTCGTTTTGATATTCTTAATGAAGTTCACCGTTCACGTTTTTCTATTCATCCTAGAGCAACAAAAATGTACCAAGATGTTAAAAGAAATTTCTAGTGGAGAGGGCTAAAGCAAGATGTTGCTGAATTTGTGAAGCAGTGTGAAGTCTGTCGGCTAGTATTAGTGGAACATCAAAGGCCATTGGGATTGCTTCAACCTTTGCCTATTCCTGAGTGGAAATGGGAACATATTACCATGGACTTTGTGACTGGATTACCTAGAACTGAGACTGGATGTGATGCTATTTGGGTAATTGTGGACAGGTTAACCAAGTCTGCTCACTTTTTGCCGATTAAAGAGACTTATAAATTGAGTGTGTTAACTAGACTGTACATTGATGAGATTATCAGATTGCATGGTGTACCTGTTTCAATAGTTTTTGATAGAGATGCAAGATTCACTGCACGTTTTTGGGGTGCATTGAATAGAGCATTGGGGACTCAGTTGACTATGAACAGCACATCACCCGCAAACCGATGGATAGTCCGAACGCACTATTCTGATTTTGGAGGATATGCTTCGTGCCTGTGCTTTGGAGTTTAAAGGTAATTGGTATAAGCATGTGACTTTAGCAGAATTTACTTATAACAATAGTTATCAGGCTAGCATTGGCATGGCGCCTTATGAAGCCCTTTATGGACGTCCCTGTCGATCTCCAATTTGTTGGGCAGAAGTTGGTGAAAAACATGTGAATGCACTGAAGGATATTAGAGAAACGACTGAAAAGATTAAAATCATTAGAGATCGTTTATAGACAGCCCAAAGCAGACAAAAAAGTTATTATGATGTGCGTTTACATGGATTTGAAGTTTAAAGTTGGAGAGTTTGTTTATTTGAAAGCTTCGCCTCGTAAAGGAGTGGTACATTTTGGAAAGAGAGGTAAGCTAGCACCAAGGTTTGTTGGTCCTTTTGACATCATTAAAGAAGTGGGAAATGTAGCATATCAATTAGCTTTGCCATTAAGTATGTCTAAAGTGCATGATGTTTTCCATGTCTCAATGCTTCGAAAGAGTTTGCGTGATTCATCTCATGTTATTGATTTGTCTGCTGATAAGTTTTAAGGTGATGGCTCATATGAAGAAATTCCAGTTCAGATTTTAGATAGACAGCAAAGGGTATTGAGGAATAAAGTTATCCCACTGGTTAAAGTATTGTGGAGAAATCAGAACGTGGAAGAAGCGACATGGGAATCAGAAGCTAACATGAAAGCTACATATCCTTATTTGTTCGAGGATTAGCTAAAATTTCGGGGGTGAAATTCTTTTTAAGGAGGTGAGATTGTGATATCCTGTATTTTTAATAATAGTATTTTAATATTTTATAGTCTTTTATAACAGTATTTTATTGTAAAAAAAAAAAAAAATTGAATGTCGAGTTATTTACGGATTTGCCATTGATGATAAGTTTAAGTTTTAAACTTATCTCATTTTCGTTCTTGTGACTTCCAAGCGTCAGAGTGAGTTCGAGAGAAGGAGAGAAACCTCGGGAGGTGATTCGCAGCTGGAACTTCGCAGAAATTGCTCCATAATTGCTAAAGGTAAGTTCCTAGTTCATCTTCTTCATTTTCCCTTTAGTTTTATGTTTTGGGTTCAAACCCATAACGCGAGTTTTGGTGTGTAGTGGATGAATTGGTGTAGTTTGAACTGATGGGGAAGTTTTATCAGTTGTTTGGAGTTGTTTAGGTTGTTGTGTAGTTGATTTTTGAAGGATTTGAGTTTTATAATTCTTATGGTTTTGAAAATGAATGTTAAATGGGTTTTTGGGTTTTTGAATTGAAATCCCAATGATTTAATTGGAGAATATGGTTTTGGATGTGTGTAAAGTTAGTTGATTTAGTTGGTTTGAAGTTCTTTTGATTGGAAATTGAGTTTGATATTGAGTTTTGGTGTTGGATTGAGGTTTTTGAAGTGTTAATGTTGGATTTCTGGAAATCTGCAGTTCATTAGTCGTCTAACCGAGTGTGCCTAGTCGACTAATGAATGATATTTTGCGAACAGGATAACTTTGCAGTTGATTAGTCGACTAATCATTAGTGACTAGTCGACTAATAGACTCATTAGTCGACTAATACCACTTTCCTAGTCGACTACTGCATCCTGAAATTTTTCAAGCTTCTGTTTTTTTTAATGGGGACTTCGATTAGTCGACTAATCATTAGTGACTAGTCGACTAATAGACTCATTAGTCGACTAATCAATAATGACTAGTCGACTAACCCCTTAATTTTGACAAAATTTTATATATTTCTTATTCAAAATTCTTTTAAATGGATTTATTATTGAAAAACTTATTTTCCCTTGGATTTGTTTAAAGATTTAATGTTGAGACTAGTGTAATATCTTTGGAATTTAAGACATTGGTTTATGTTTGTTGATGTATATTTTTGAGTTAGTCTCAATTGCATTATTTGCATTTTATTTCAGATCCTGAGAGTCCAGTTGATAATCCTTTTGCAACCTAGAGTACATTTGTGCCAAGTAATCACAAATAGGAAGTCAAGTTGGAAAGGTAGGAATATAACTATCCTCATTAACACTGATAATATGGTTTATTGAAATGACTCTTGTAAACCTTATTTGAGAACATGTTTAGAAAAATACGATGCTTGGGATTATGGCTATTTTGAAATAATATGTGTGGCATGGTTTATACAGATTTGGGAATAGCATATGAACTGGTTTATTGAATTCATATTTGTTGAATATACAAATTACGAAATGATGTTTTGATATTTATATTTATATGCCATTTGTAATGATTTATGTCTGATTGACAATTGAGATATTATTGTTATGCAACAACTGTTTGGAAACTATGATTTATTGGCTCAGTTAGTATTCAGGGGAATAAGGGCCTAGTGTCCTGGGTGGAGCCTATGAGCGGACCCGAAGGAAATAGTCCATGCAAGTGGCTTACCATCGATGAAGAACCTGATATGGTTATGTTTGAGTTTGGCTGTGCTAGGGGGTGGTTAGCCTGAAATCAGCGACTGTAATACTTTCTGTGGAGCCAATGAGATTTTGTTTTGAATGGAAATGGTTTATGAATTATGAAAGCCCACACATGTTTATAAATGTTTTAAACATGTTGAATATGATTGTTTCTGATTTAATCCCTGCATCGGTATTATTATTGTTAATTTGAGGATAATATTTCTACTGAGCTAGTGTAAGCTCATTCCTGCTTTTATGCAGCAGATTTTCAGGAGGATGACTATGGCTTGCATAGTGAAGGTTGATGCTTCAAAAATGTAAGCTCATTCCTGCTTTTATGCAGCAGATTTTCAGGAGGATGACTATGGCTTGCATAGTGAAGGTTGATGCATTCTGTTTTTGAAGCAACAGTTTTGGTGTATTCCTGCATTTTGTTCAGAGCAGGGATAGAGTTTTGAAATTGTAAATTTTATATGTATATTATGGTTTGTACCCATTGTGGACCAGCCTCGTGGCGGGGGCTTTAGGTGGTGTCCACATCATTACCGGGCGATGTGATTAGGGGGGTTTAGAAATCAAACAAAGGAGTCGCCACCTTATTTTTAAGGAATAAGGAAACCATAAAAATGTTTTATTTTAAAACAAAAACAAACTCTATTTTCAATGAAAAGACTGTCTACAAACCAGAGATGGATCCGGGGGATAGGTTACGACGTGGGAAGGTTCCAAGCTTTCGCTTGTAGGCACCCACCTCGCCCTAATTAAAGGACTTCTAATTTATTTGGGCTATTTAAATTTCTCAATGCAAACAATCCTAAATAATCTAATCAACCAAAAAAATAGTGATATAAATGCATTATCTATATTAGTTATATTAATAATAATAAAAAAAATACAAACAAATCCTAAGAACCTAGGACACCCTACGGGCATCCTAGGGCGGACTTGAGCCCTATTAGCGCCTACGTAACTTACTAGTATCACCCAGCAAGTATCAAAGTCCACGTAGTTCGACTACCCTAGGACTCTCCTATTGTAATCGATCACATCATCAAAGGTATTTCAACCTAATTCAAGACTCTAACTTCGAGAGTTTTTATTCTTTCAAAATCATTTATTTGAAATCATTTCAAATTAAAAGATATTCATAAAATCCAAATATTCCAAATAATCCTTATCTTTAGAATTCAATTCCAATTAAAAAATCTTTTTCAAAGATTTTTAAGAAAACAAATCATATGGGTAGGAATCTCATTCCTAGATAAAAATCTTTAAAACATTTCAAATCTTTTTGAAAATCATTTAATAATCAAATATCTCATAAAAAATCATGTTTATTTCATAAATATTGCATCAAAAATCTTTTTATAAAATATCTCGAAGGTTGACATCTCAAATCAAATAAAACACACAAATCTGATAGCAATCTTTACAACAAAGGAAATTCCTAGGGAAGGTCAAGTGACCTTCCTAGCCTAGGGTCTCTAACTAGCCCTAAAGTTAACCTAAAAACCTAAAAATACTAATGCAATGCATGCTGAAATTTAAACAAATAAGCATGTAATCAATTCTAAGAATGCATGAAAATGCTCCTAAATGCACACTAATTAATCTATGTGAACCTAAGCATTTTTCTAAGTTGGATTTGGCCTTAAAATGATTTTTAGAATAAATTTAAGGACATAAACAAATCTAGACAGATTTGAATATGTACCTTAAATTACTCTAAAAACCATGAAAACAAAGAATAAAAAATGTGAAAATGTCCTAGCATGCTTTCTACATGAATATTTTAAATTACTATGCAAAAATATGTCAAAAATTACACCAAAATATGCTTAAACGATTGATTTAAACACAAGGGAAGGATCTCACCTTTGCACGCTCCCTCGTACACATTTTATATATTCAAACCAATAAATCCAAGCCGAGTGCTTCAAATAATCATAAAAAGATCACAAGGGAAGGATCTCACCTTTGCACGCTCCCTCGTACACATTTTTCATATTCAAATGATCAAATCCATTGAAAGTGTTTAAATAATCATATAAAACATAAACAAAAAGACTCAAGACCCATCACATGTCGAAATAACATACTAATATACTCATGTTATCATTAAAATCATCAATTAAACATCGAGAGATTCAAATAACAATATGAATACACCAATATTTATTTTAACATGCTTGTACACAAAATAACCATAAATCTAACCCTACTCATGCATGCATACATAAAATCACGACAAAACTAACTAATCCTAAACATGCATACTAACATAAATCACAACAATGCCAACCTAATCATACATATTAACCCTAATATGCATATTCACATAAAATAATGACTAAACTAAACAACCCTAAACATGCATTCTAACATAAAATAATAACTAAACTAAACAACCCTAAACATGTATTCTAATATAAAATAATAACAAAGCTAGTTCTAATCGCATCTACACATAAACAACAATAAAACTAATTTTAATCATGCATCTACACATAAAATCATAACAAAGCTAACCCTAGCATGCATACTTACATAAAACCCTAACTAAGTTAACCCTAATCACATTTAATCACATAAAATAATAATATAGCTAACCCTAACATGTATACTCACATAAAATAATGATAAAAACTACCCTAATCATGCTTACTCACATAGAATGAAAATAAAACTAATTTTAATCATGCATCTATACATAAAATATCAATAAAAGTAGTCATAACCATGCATCTACATATAAAATCATGACAAAGCTAACCCTAGCATGCATACTTACATAAAACCCTAACTAAGTTAACCCTAATCACATTTAATCACATAAAATAATAATATAGCTAACCTTAACATGCATATGACATGAAATAACGAATAAAACTAACCCTATCATGTTAAACATACTCATAGTAGAAAGAAAAAGAAGAGAGAATTCATATCATATGAAAATCAAGAGGACTTACAACATAGCCTCATAAACTTATGTAAGAAACCATGAAAAATGAGGGTCAAGGTTAAGGATTTACCCTTCGATCTCCTTCTTGGCTAGCCTCCCCCAAGCTCCTAGCCTTGAGTTCTTACCCTCTTCAATGGTGTAAGAATGAAGAGCCTCCAAAAATCTGTAGCCTCCTCTCCCAAAAACCCTAAAATTCTCCTCATTTTCCTCTCTAACTCCATAGTGTAGTATATATAGAGCTAGGGTTCAAATCCTTGAATGGTTGGGATTTAATTCTCTAAAAATAATCCTAGGGTTTAGAATAGATCATGCTAGGGTTTGCCAGCTGAAAACCCTTCGAATTTATTCCAAAAGAACAAACCAAATCGGCTAAACAAAGCGGGAAAGTTTCAAACATGCTAAAAATGCAAAATAGGCTCGAGCAAGCTGGTGATCGTCCAAGGGCTGGACGGTTGGCCGTCCCAGCTAGGACGGTCACTAAGCTGACCTCCCAAATTTGCTTCCCCAAATTTAGGATTTTCGAATTTTTGCCATATTTTGGTCAAATTTGATCCAAATCCGATGGTTCAGGGCTCAAAACGATCGTGTTTTGATCCTCCACATTTTTAGAATGTTTTTGGGTTAAAATCAATTGACCATGGTCAAGGGTTTTAGCAAAAAGCTAGCCAATTGACTCGGTTGTGCCAAAATTGGTCAAATGACCATTCCTTGTTTTATAAAATTAATCAATTAGGCTTGCACCACTTCTAAAAACATGGTTTCAACATGAAATTGGTACTTAAAAACATGTTTTGAAAATCTTTTTTTTTGGTGAAAACGACCAATTCACGGTCAATTTGATCGAAACCCTAATTCAGCTCATCCTTACCCGTGGGATCGATTTTGGGAGAATCTATCCCCACCATTCAAAGGTTCAATTGGCACTCCAAATACACTCCCCATATCCATATAAACCTCATGAAACAATCCATTTCGAATTCGGAGGTCATTCGGAAATTATACGAGAAAAATGACAAAAATGTCCTTCAAGTCGCAAAAACCCTAATTACCTATCGAGCTCTCATCAGAATGCCATGAAAATTTACGGGGATGTTCTAAAACACCTCAAAAGTCAAATGCAATACAAATGGGTTGATTCCAATCCAAATGTACACATGAAATAATGAATTGTCCTTTTCCTCAGAAAAGAGCAATTTGGGCAATTTGGTCTTTACAAGGCCAATTCCTCGGCAAATGATCAGCTATTCTAGTTAATCATTTGCATGAACATATGGTAGAAATAATTGGTAAAAATGGGGTGTCCACACCCATATGCCAGGGGTGTTGGCATTGTGATGTTATAGATACAGAATTGTAAAGTTTGTATTTGTATTGTACGAATTGGGACATATGTATGATCATAACATTTCATATTTTAATATAAATGTTTTATTATCTCCTGTGTATGGAAATAAAAATGAGCTTATCAGGTTATATCTTCAATTTGACACGTGTCAACCTATCATTGATGGTTGGTAGTTAACGTCAGGTTGGGGCGTTACAGAATGGTATCAGAGCTCATTAGTAGATCCATAAGGGAAAAACTCATGCATTGCATGTAAAGTTAGGTTAAACGACATAGGTTTTGTTCATGCATCATGGTATTGTATGAAATGGGTAGCACATTTTAAGAAAGGTTTGGGAATTCCGCATTAATTGTTTTGATAAGTTTTATGTGATTATTGTTTTATAGAATGGCTGGTAGACGGTCTACTAGATAGACTCGTGAGGCGGGAGAGCCATCCAATTCTTCTCAGGCTCCAAATACAGGTGGAGATGTTCATGGATTACTTCAAGAAATGACATCTCTGTTTAGAAGAGCTACAACACCAGTTGCACCTGAGGTAGCTGTGGACCAGCCACCTGACGGGGGCTTAGAGGAGGATGTCCACATCATCACCGGGCGATGTGATTAGGGGGGTTTTTAGTAAACAACAAAACAAAGGAGTCGCCACCTTATTTTTAAGGAATAAGGAAACCATGAAAATGTTTTATTTGTAAAAGAAAAACAAAACAAACTCCATTTTCAATGAAAAGACAGTCTTCGAACCAGAGATGGATTCGGGGCTAAGTTATGACGTTGGAAGGTTCCAAGCTTTCACTTGTAGGCACCCACCTCGCCCTAATTAAAGGACTTCTAATTCATTTGGGCTATTTAAATTTCTTATTACAAACAATCCTAAATAATCTAAATCAACCAATAAAGTAGTGATATAAATGCATTATCTATATTAGTTATATTAATAAAAAAATAAAAATATATATACAAACAAACCTTAAAAACCTAGAATACCCTACGGGCATCCTAGGGCAGACTTGAGCCCAATTAGCGCCTACGTAACTTACTAGTATCACCTAGCAAGTATCAAATTCCACGTAGTTCGACTACCCTAGGACTCTCCTATTGTAATCGATCACATCATCAAAGGTATTCAACCTAATTCAAGACTCTAACTTCGAGATTTTTTATTTATTTAAAATCATTTATTCGAAATCATTTATTCGAAATCATTTCAAATTAAAAGACTTTCATAAAAATCCAAATATTCTATACAATTCTTATCTTTAGAATTAAATTCCAATTGAAAATCTTTTTCAAAGATATTTCAAGAAAACAAATCATATTGAGAGGAATTTCATTCCAAGGAAAAATCTTAAAACATTTTAAATTCTTTTGAAAATCATTTAATGGTCAAATCTTGCATAAAATCATGTTTATTTCATAAACATCACATTGAAAACCTTTTTAGAAAATTTCTCGAAGATAGACTTCTCAAATCGAATAAAACACACAATTCAAATCATGATCTTTACAACAAATGAAATTCCTAGGGAAGGTCAAGTGACCTTCCTAATCCTAGGGTCTCTAACTAACCCTAAAATTATTCTAAAGTCCTAAAAATACTAATGCAATGCATGCTGAAATTTAAACAAATAAGCATGTAATCAATTCTAACAATTCATGAAAATGCTCTTAAATGCACACTAATTAAGCTATGTGAACCTAAGCATATTTTTAAGTTGGATTTGGCCTTAAAATGAATTTTAGAAGTGATTTAAGGACATAAACAAATCTGGACAGATTTGAATATGTACTTTAAACTACTCTAAAAACCATGAAAACAAAGAACAAAAAAATGTGAAAATGTCCTAGCATGCTCTCTACATGAATATATTAAATTACTATGCAAAAACATGTCAAACACAAAAATATGCTTAAACGATTAATTTAAACACAAGGGATGGATCTCACCTTTGCATGCTCCTTCGTACACATTTTATATATTCAAACCAACAAATCCAAGCCAAGTGCTAAAATAATCATAAAAAATCACAAGGGAAGGATCTCACCTTTGCACGCTCCCTAGCTAGGACGGTCACCGTAGTGACTTCCCAAATTTTGTCCCATTTTCAATAGGATTTCATATTTTGGCCATATTTTGGTCAAATCTTATTCAAATTCGACGGTTCAGGGCTCAAAACGACCGTATTTTGATCCTTCACATTTTTAGAAAGTTTTTGGGTTAAAAATACTTGACCATGGTCGAGGGTTTTGGTAAAAAGCTAGCCGATTGACCCGGTTGTGCCAAAATTGGTCAAATGACAATTCCTTGTTTTATAAAATTGATCAATTAGGCTTGAACCACTTCTAAAAACATGGTTTTAATATGAAATTGGTACTTGAAAGAATATTTTGAAAATTTTTAATTTTGGTGAAAATGACCATTTCATGGTCGATTTGAATAAAACCCTAATTTGGCTCATTCTTACCTGTGTGATCGATTTTGGGCGAATCTATCCCAACCATTCAAAAGTTCAATTGGCACTCCAAATACACTCCACACATCCATATAAACTTTATGAAACAATCCATTTCGAATTCAGAGGTCATTCGGAAATTATACGAGAAAAAGGACGAAAATGCCCTTCAAGTCGCAAAAACCCTAATTACCTATCGAGCTCTCATCAGAATGCCATGAAAATTTACAGGGACGTTCTAAAACACCTCAAAAGTCGAATGCAATACAAATGGGTTGATTCCAATCCAAATGTACACATGAAATAATGAATTGTCATTTTCCTCAGAAAAGGGCAATTTGGGCAATTTGGGCAATTTGGTCTTTACAAAGCCAATTCCTCACTAAATGATCAACTATTCTAGTTAATCATTTGCATGAACATATGATAGAGATAATTGGTAAACATGGGGTGTCCACAGAAGCCCCTCGTTGGTGTTTCATGGCTTCGCCATATAATACCAACGAAACAAAATGGCATCCCATTTTTGCCACAACAAAAGAGGGATAATCCAACCAACTTCTCACAAACATTGAAATCTATTTCCTGAATAAACTTGGAATGAAAATAATTCTTGGAAGTCGCACTTCCAATTATCTTATCCCTGGAGTCAACGACTCTTCTTGGAAAACTCAATTTCCAATTATCTTAAGGGACCGGAGTCCTTCTTGGAAGTTGCACTTCCAATTATCTTAAGGGACCGGAGTCCTTGTTGGAAGTTGCATTTCCAATTATCTTGGAGTCAAGGACTCTTCTTGGAAAATTTTTTTTCCAATTATCTTAAGGGACCGGAGTTCTTCTTGGAAGTTGCACTTCCAATTATCTTGGAGTCAATGACTCTTCTTGGAAAACTTGTTTTCCAATTATCTTAAGGGACTGGAGTCCTTCTTGGAAGTTGCACTTCCAATTATCTTAAAGTTAAACACATATCAATAAACCACAAAACAAGCATTTATGTGATATCTCACTCACGTAAACATAGACAAATCATCATTTTATGTGATACTTCTCTCACATAAAATAGTCC
The DNA here is from genome assembly GCA_017140935.1 of Hamamelis virginiana. NCBI lineage: Eukaryota > Viridiplantae > Streptophyta > Magnoliopsida > Saxifragales > Hamamelidaceae > Hamamelis > Hamamelis virginiana. The sequence goes on from JAESVK010000108.1 coordinate 20,044, forward strand.
AGATCCATTATTCCTATGGTAGATCTCCTATAAAAATCATTATTTATATAGTACTTCTCCTATATAAACATTTTCAAACCATTATTTTATGTTTCACATAAAACAATTCAAACTTATCATTTCATGTCTCACATGAAATATTTCAAACACATTATTTTATGTTTCACATAAAATAATTCATTGTTAGGTTTAGTGTTTGTGTGTTGGCTTGTTTCATTTCAAAACTTGGTTTGGGATTGTACATTTATAGATGTGTACTGATGATCACAAGTGAAGCTGTGCTAAAATGATTCTATATCTTCATGCATTAGGATGGTAAGTGACCTAGTGACCTAAGGATTGAACCTAGGAGGTTAGGTCCCATTATATTCCTATTTAAACTTGTAAAATCAGGGTTTATGAATACTTGGATCGATCTATGGTTGACCTGGATCGATCCCATGTTTACACCTTTGAAAATTGGGAGTTTAGGAATACTTGGATCGATCCAAGGTTGACCTGGATCGATCCCATGTTTGCATCTTCACAATTCATATTTGGAAAATTGAAAATTGGCCAAGCTGGATCGATCCAAGCCTTGGCTGGATCGATCCAATTTCGAGTTAAACTCTATTACAGAATGCTGTTTTTTGGCCAATTCAATTTGGATCGATCCAAGTCTTGGCTGGATCGATCCAAGTTCGTGCAAACCCTAATTCTGCCTAATTTTTACCCTGTTTTCTCATTGGTTACTGATCACACTATAAAAGGATTAGGTCACTTGAGATTCTAGTGACCTCAGCCGCCGGAAAAGATTTCCATTCTTAGACCTATCTTGGTTCTTCACTTGTGGGCTGTTGTTCTTACTTTCTAAATTGAGATTGAGCTTGAATATTCATCATTTGATCATGGACTTTTCTTAGAATGGATTAGAAACTTTGGAAACCAAATTTACATACATCTTGTGAGAATCATCTGTGGAGATAGGATCATTCTCATGGCTCTTAGATGAAGACATCAAGAGTGAGACTACTTGTGTAGTTGATGAACAAGCTTTGAAGAAGGAGGACTCGATGGACTGAGTTGATGAGATCTCAGTACACTAGGCCATGGGTTGGTGAGATAGAGTGTATGGTATAATCTCTGTAACTCTTCTTTCATAGTGGATTGCTCTTGTTCTCCCGTGGTTTTCTCCCGAAAGGGTTTCCACGTATATCGTGTGTTCGTTCATTATTTGTTGATGTGATTTCTAGCTATCAAGAAGGATGGAATGATTCTTGTGTTCATGGATCCCTCTTGATAGTTGATTCATCCTGTGTTCTTCGATCTACATGTTGCTTGATATTTACATTCAACTTAAACCATGTTTCTTGAGTGTGGCTGACTTATCTCATACTTGTTGCTTGAATTTAAAAGTGGTGAAATTCTTGTGATCTAGTAGGGATTAGGTTTTTCAATTGGTATCAGAGTCTAAATCACTATGATAGGCTTACACCTAGGTGATAGGGTCTCTAGATCATAATTTCACTCTTCCATGGAAGAAGGAAATTCCGTCACACGTCCACCAAAGTTTGATGGATCAAATTATGCCTATTGGAAGGCTAGGATGAGAATATTCTTGAAATCTCTAGATGAAAGGGTATGGGTTTCTGTTGAGAGAGGTTGGACTCCTCCCACTATGAAAGTTGGTGAGGATACCATACCTAAATCCGCTGATTTATGGGAAAAGGAAGAATTAGAAAAAGCTAGTTGGAACAGTAGAGGACTGAATGCTATTTGCAATGCCTTAACTGCTAGCGAATATCGTAGAATCATGATGTGTGAAACATCCAAGGATGCATGGGATATTCTGAAAATAACTCATGAAGGTACCACCCTTGTCAAGAACTCAAAACTTCAAATGCTCACTTCTCAGTTTGAAAGAATTTGCATGGAAGAAAATGAGACATTTTCAGAGTTTTATGCTAAATTGAGTGATATTGTTAACTCCTCTTTTAATCTTGGTGAAAGAATTCCTGATTTTCAAGTTGTCAAAAAGATTTTAAGATCTCTCCTTGATCGGTTTTAACCCAAAATCACTGCTATTGAAGAGAGCAAAGACATAGGTTCAATTCGAGTGGATGAATTGGTTGGATCCATTCAAACATTTGAAATGAATCTAAAAGATTCAAAAACTAAAAACAAAGGTATTGCTCTATCTTCAATGAAGGAAGATCTTAAATCACATGAAAATGTTCTTGTTGTGAATGATGATGAACTTGCACTGTTTGTTAAACAATACAAAAAATATCTCAAAGCTAAACAAGGTTTTTCAAATCAAAATAAAAAGTTTGACAGAGGTCAAGGGACATCATCATCAAAAGTTGACAATAGGAATTCAAAAACTGGAAAAGAATGTTTCAATTGTCACAAACCTGGTCATAGGGCTGCAGAATGTCCTGAAAAGAGAAGAAATCAAAACAAAGCTCATAATGCTACTTTGAGTGATAGTGATGAGGAGAATAATACCTCTCACGAGAATGAGTCTGAAAATGAGGAGGGTAATTTCACTGCTTTTGTTGTGACTACAAATTCTTTGTGTGAATCCACTTGTGTTAAAAAACCCCCAAGGTTGGAGAACATTAAGTTCATGTACTGGAAAATCAAGATGAAAATCTTTTTGGAATCCATTGATGTTAATGTGTGGAGAAGTGTGGAAATGGGTTGGTCACATCCCATGTTAAACACTGATGGTGAACTCATCTTGAAACCTCTTGAAAATTGGAGTAGGGATGAAATTGAATCTCAAAATTGGAATAAAATTGGTTTCAAACTTATATGTGAGGCTCTAAATGATCATGATCTTAAGCTAATTGAAAATTTTGAAACATCAAAACAAGCTTGGGATCATCTTGTGATTGTTTATGAGGGAAGCATATTTGAGAAAAATCATAGACTAAATAGTCTAATGAATCAATTTGATGTTATCAAGATGAGTGACCATGAAAGTTTTTGTGAATTCCACACAAAACTCTATGACATTGTAAATTCCTTGAATGACTTAGAAGAAAAGGTGGATGATTAAAAAATTGTTAACAAAATTTTGAAATCCTTGTCTTCTGAATTCTCTATGAAAGTTGTTGAGTTTGCTAATTGTCAAGATATAAATTCCATTGTACTTGATGATCTTATTGGTGCTTATATGTGTTTGGATAATCAATTGTCTGATGTTGCTTTGGAAAATGAGTTGAAAGCTTTTGTTGTGTCTTTGGAAACTCATGAGGTGTCATCCAACAAAAAGGACATAGATGACTTAGAGTTATTGCTAGGAGTGTCTAGTGATGAGTCTGAAAGTCTAGAGGATGATGACACTGATCTTCAAAAGGCCTATGATAACCTCTATGAAGAGGCATATCAACTTAAAAAGAAAAATGTGTCTTTGGCCTTGAAAGTCAAGTCTGATGAGAGAGAAATTGAGATACTCAAAGAAGAGCTGAAAAATCATGTGTTACACATACAAGATGTGAAAACTGAAAAATTTGGTTTGAATGATAAACTTATTTTTTTGAAACAGGATAATGAATCTTGTGTGTCAAAAATGAGTGAGTATCAAAAAGAAGTAAAGAGTCTTGAATCAAGACTCAAGACAGAGGTTGAGAGTAATAGTTGTTTGTGTTTGAAGGTTAGAAATCTTGAAAAGGAATTGGAATTAGCAAATGAAACATTGTTGAAATTGTCCAATGGGAGTAAAAAATTGGATCACATTCTTAGTATTGGGAAGTCCTTTAGTGATAAATCTGGACAAGGCTATGTTGGATTATCTAGTGGTCCATCAACCTCAGGAACCAAGTTTGTTCCTTCATCCAAGTCATCTCTTGAAAATGAGACTTTGTCTCAACCTAGTCATAAGAGGACTCACTTCAATCCAAATTCCTTCAAGAAGATTCCCACATGTCACTCTTGTGTTGTTGTCAGACACATAAGACCTAATTGTCCTAGAAAAGGAAAAACTCAAGTGAAGAGTTTCTCACAAAAGAAAGTGAGTTGTTATCACTGTGGTGTCATTGGTCATTCAAGACCAAATTGTTTCAAGTTGATGAATAGAGGTCAAGTTAGGCAATTCTCACCTACTTGTCATCATTGTGGAAAGGTTGGTCACATTAGACCAAATTGTTTTCTCCTTCACAAAAATTATGAGTTGTCTAGAACAAGAAATGCACCTAGGGTAAAAGTTGATTTGGGATTAAATAGAAAGCTTCCTAAGTTGCATGAGGTTAAGACAGGGAATAAAGTTTGGGTAAGAAAGGAGAGTCTTAAATGTAATGTAGTTCACACTGCCTTGAGGGCAAATGAGAGTAAATAGTGGTATTTTGATAGTGGATGCTCTCGTCATATGACAGGTGACAAGTCCTTGTTTGTTCATCTTGAAGAGTGTAATGGAGGGACTGTCACTTTTGGTGATGGTAATAGATTAAACATTCAAGGTAAGGGGATTGTTGAATCTCATGGCTTTCTTAAGCTAGAAGATGTTCTTTTTGTTGATGGTCTTAAAGCTAATCTTATTAGCATTAGTCATCTCTGTGATAGTAATTTTTCAGTGAACTTCACCAAGGCTACATGTCGTGTCCTTGGTAAAGATGGGAAATGTGTTCTTGAAGGAAAAAGAACAAGTGACAATTGTTATGCAATAGTTCCAAATGAGTCCCTCGTATGTAATAGAGCCAAAGTTGATCAGGTTGAGCTTTGGCATCAACGTCTTGGTCACATAAATTTCAAAGATCTCTCAAAATTGTCAAAAAATGAAATTGTTAGAGGAGTTCCTAAGTTTGACAAAATTGAGGAAAGTGTTTGTGGACCATGTCAAAAGGGCAAACAAATTAGAGTGTCTCATAAGAAAACAAGTGGTATTAATACATCTAGACCTCTAGAACTTGTTCATGTTGATCTCATGGGTCCAATGAGAACTGAAAGTTTAGGAGGAAAGAGATACATTTTTGTGATGGTTGATGATTTCTCTAGATTCTCTTGGGTAAAATTTTTGAGAGAAAAATCTGATTGTTTTGAAAGCTTCAAAGCTTTGTGTAGGCAGCTTCAAATTGAGAAAGGATGTACTATCAAATCAAATCATTAGGTTAAGAAGTGATCATGGAAGGGAGTTTGAAAATTCCGAGTTCAGTGAATTTTGTGACAGTGAGGGCATTAATCATGAATTTTCTGCCCCCAAAACACCTTAACAAAATGGTGTTGTTGAAAGAAAAAACAGAGTCATTCAAGAAATGGCTCGTGTCATGCTTTTGAGCAAATCTTTAGCTAAACACTTTTGGGCTGAGGCAGTCAATATTGCCTGTCATATCATCAATAGAGTTTATGTGAGGCCTCTCACACAATGCTCTCCATATGAATTATGGAAAGGAAAGAAACCCAATTTGAAATATTTTAGAGTCTTTGGAAGCAAATGTTACATTCTTAGGGATAGAGAATCCTTAGGAAAATTTGACTCTAGGAGTGATGATGGTTTCCTTCTAGGGTACTCCACAAATAGTCGTGCCTATAGAGTGTTCAATCTTAGGACTTCTACTGTGATGGAGTCGATAAATGTGGTCATTGATGATATGGTGAGTAAAGAAATTGACAAATCTGTTGATGTTGAAGATAAAGCATTTAATGCTCCTTGTTCACCATCTCAAGATATGGATGTTGTTAATGTTCAAGTTGAAAAAGGTAGTGATGATCAAGGAATGAATTCTACACCTGTTGATGATCCAATTCCTTCAAACTCTTGGTCCAAAAGATATCATCCTAGTGAGAATATAGTGGGAAAACCTGAAGTAGGAGTTAGGACTAGGAGTCAAATTGAGAATGAGATGACATTTCTAAGTTATACTTCTAAGATTGAACCCAAAAATGTCAAAGAAGCCTTGCTTGATGAGGAATGGGTTATTGCCATGCAAAAAAAGCTTCATCAGTTTGTCAAGAATGATGTTTGGGATTTAGTCCCTAGACCATCAAATAAGAATGTCATTAGAACTAAATGGATCTTTAAAAATAAGACTGATGAATCTGGTGTCATTGTTAGAAACAAGGCTAGACTTGTTGCACAGGGATATACTCAGGAAGAAGGTATAGATTTTGATGAAACTTTTGCTCCTGTTGCTAGACTTGAGTCTGTTCGCTTGTTGTTATCTGTTGCATGCAATCTCAATTTCACTCCATTCCAAATGGATGTGAAAAGTGCCTTCTTGAATGGATTTCTTCAAGAAGATGTGTTTGTGGAACAACCTAAAGGGTTTGAAGATCCACATCATCCCACTTATGTCTACAAACTGAAGAAAGCCTTGTATGGTCTCAAACAAGCTCCAAGAGCTTGGTATGAGAGATTGACATCCTATCTTCAAGAGAGGGGTTTCACTAGAGGAAGTGTGGATAAAACTCTGTTTATCAAATCTGTGCAAGGGTCAATTGTTGTTGCTCAAGTGTATGTTGATGATATTGTTTTTGGATCAACTTTGAATACACTTGCTCATAGTTTTTCTGAAGAAATGAAGAGAGAGTTTGAAATGAGTATGGTTGGTGAATTAACTTACTTCCTAGGGTTGCAAGTTAGACAAATGGATGATGGGATATTTGTTTCCCAATCCAAATATGCAAAGGAACTTGTCAAAAAATTTGGGCTTGAAAATGCTAAACATGCTAGGTCACCAATGAGCACTAGCACAAAACTTTCCAAGGATGAAGGTGGAAAGGATGTAGGTCAAACCTTATTTCGTAGCATGATAGGTAGCTTGCTCTACCTTACAGCAAGTAGACCTGACATTTCATATAGTGTTGGAGTTTGTGCTAGATTCCAGTCCAATCCTAAAGAGTCTCATCTTCATGTTGTCAAACGAATCATTCGCTATGTGAGTGGCACACAGGGTTATGGTCTTTGGTATTCTAGGGATACCAATCTTAATCTTGCTGCATATTCCGATGCCGACTGGGCTGGAAATGTGGCTGACAGGAAAAGCACCTCTGGAGGTTGCTTTTATGTTGGAAATTCCTTGGTTTCTTGACACAGTAAGAAACAAAATTCCATTGCTTTGTCAACAGCTGAAGCTGAATACATTGCTGCTGGTGCATGTTGTGCATAATTGTTGTGGATGAAACAAATGTTGAGTGATTATGGAGTCAAGGATTCAAGTTTAGTTGTATTTTGTGACAATGAGAGTGCAATCAATATTTCCAAATAAAATGTTCAGCATTCTAGAACCAAACATATTGACATAAGACATCAGACTTGGTTGAAAATAAAGTGCTGTCTATGCAATTTGTATCATCTACAAATCAACTTGCTGATCTTCTCACAAAACCTCTTAATAATGTTAGATTTGAATACTTGAGAACAGCATTGGGGATTTGTATGATTGATTGAAGTTACTGGAGTACAGGATACATGCATGATAATCACACTGAATATGAGTTTATCTTGGTTTTATCATATGCACTTTATATCATCTCCTTATTGTATGTTGTTCAATGTGATTGAATCTGAAAATCTCTTGCACTATTGGTTTTGATTGTGTTGATTCTATGATATAATTTTCATGATGTTTGGAGTCAAATGTGATGATCATTATTCTATGTATTTGTGATATAGATTGACCTATAAGTAGACTTTACTACCTTCTCTTCAAGTATCCACATTATCTTGGGTTATGGGAATTCTCACTCTATACCTTTATTCCCAATAAGTTTGGGTCATGGTTTAATTTGCCTCATATTTCAAATGAAAAAGAAATATTCTCATGAATTAAAGAAGAGAATTGATCTTCTTTCAAATCCATTGACTTGAAAACAAATTATATTGAAGAGGAGAATTGATCTTTCTTCAAATTCTGTGACTAGAAATCCTATCTTGAAAAGCTGTAATGCTTATGCTCAAAAGTTCTCACTAAAATACTTGATTATCCTGTTTCATGATCTTCATTTGTATTCTCTGGGATTCCTTATTCAGCTTTTTGATATCTTGATGAGGAGTTAGTTGTGCTTACCTACTTGGTTTAACTTCTATATTAACAATCATTGTATAATTTTCCAAATCATTTTGAGTCTACATCATCTAATTTATACATGGATATGAATTGATCTAACCATTGCACACACTCACTACTTTGGATTCTCATATTACAATCTTCAATCTTGTGATGATATCCATTTTGCATGTTGGTGGTAATCATTGTCTTATCATATCCATGCTTTTTTATCATGTTTGTAGCCTAAATTCTCAGTTCCTTGTTAGTCTGAATCTTGGTCTATAAATTTGTCAAAAATGATGTGTCAATAGGTTTTGTTCCCTGCTCAAATCTTGTTTTGAAATGCCTCTTGTTCATCGTTTTACAATTATACTTGCATCCAAGTATCTATTCATCAAGTTCAGTGATCAAGCTAATTTCAGTGTGTTTTTCACAGAGTGGATCGATCCAGAGTGTATATCGTTTTTCCTCATGTTGTATTGAAGGTTTTTGGATCGATCCAACCCTGTCCTGAATCGATCTAAATCAATTTGGCTCAAAACATGCATTCTGTATATGCAAATTGGATCGATCCAGCTTCAACTTGGATCGATCCAGAGTGGTTTTTCATTCTATTTGTTCTGTGTTTGGCCTTAGTGGATCTATCCAGACCCCACTTGGATGGATCCAACTTCGAGAAATTTGTTTATTTAGGGCAAAATTTTGTAGGTCACTGTTCACTTTCTTCCCATTTCTCACACTGTTTGAGTCTTTCTCTCCCTAGGGTTTTTCTGTTCGCGCTCTATTTCTCCATTCCCATCCATTTCTTCACATTATGGGTACTTCCTTGCATGATTTATGCCTGCTCTGCCTCGGATTCATGTGGATTCGAGTTGTGATCTTCACCATGACTGGTGGTGATAGCTCACGTCATGGGGGTTCATCCTCCAAAGGGAAGGGCAAGGCCCCCACTGCTAAGAAGAGGAAGAATGCTCCTCTCTCTCCTCAAGAGCAAGCCAATCTTCCAAATCCTCTCCATGTCGAAGATCCAATGGATGAGGAACCATCATTTGCTCATTCAAAGCTCACTAAGGAGGAAGTTTTTGAGAGACGTCCAGTCATCTGTGAGCGTCAAGTGATTCCCAAGGGTATGACCGACACTCTTTTCATCCAAATGATTGAATTTCATAAATTAGGTCGTTTCTTTGAACCCATCAAGTTGTTTATCCCTTCTCTTGTCAAGAGTTTTTATATGGGTGTCCACACTGTGAACACCGAAACCTTTGAAATAGTGTCTAGAGTTAGAGGGAAGACTATCACTGTGACTCCACAGATGATAGCTGACTATTTGGATGTGCCCCTACCTCCTCCTAATTCTCCTTCTTTTTCTTTTGACAATGATTCTAATGTGAGTGATGACCTTCTTGTCTACTCTCTTTGTACATCTGCTGGGTTAAAGAATGGGAAGTTTGTTCAAGGGAATCTCAAAGAGGAATTTCGTGCCTTGAACATTATCTTGTGGTGGAACTTGTTTCCTGGGGGTAGTCGTGTCCATTTTGAGTACCCAAAGGCTCGTTTGTACCATGCTTTCATGAATGGTGCTGTTATCAATTTTCCCAAACTCATTTGGGGTACCATTCGCCTTGTGGCTCGAGCTCATGAGATCAAGACGGCTTTACCGTACGGTGCCATGATTACAGAATTCTGTAAGAAGCTAGGGGTAAAGACGTCTCCTTCTGACAGGCCCGAGAAACCCACTCGTGGGCCCATTGACCTAGCCTGCATTAATCGCAGTCGTGGACATACCTCTACTCCTGGAGGTGATTCTGATGAGGATGCTCCTCCTGCTGCTGCTGCTAATGATGCTCCACCACCTGCTCCTCCTGTTTACCCCATGACCATCGTTGGTCTGCATCAGCACATTGCTGCCTTAGAGCTCAGTCAAGCTCACACTGATGCGAAGATTGACCACCTCATTTCACTCATTACCAGTCAGCGTTCTGATGCTGCGGGTGGTTCTTCTGCTGTTCCTTCCGGATCGGGGTACACTGCACC
>JAESVK010000109.1:0-29777 GCA_017140935.1 Hamamelis virginiana
TACATTCAACTCAAACCATGTTTCTTGAGTGTGGCTGACTTATCTCACACTTGTTGCTTGAATTTAAAAGTGGTGAAATTCTTGTGATCTAGTAGGGATTAGGTTTTTCAAAACTCATTGTTCATATGGTACATCTCCCATATGAACATATCATCAATTATATGGTACATCTCCCATGTGAACATATCATCAATTATACGGTACATCTTCCATGTAAGACATTATTTTATGTTTCACATAAAATAATCCCACCTCCTCATTTTATGTTTCACATAAAATGATTTCAAATCACATAAGACAATTCAAATCGTTATTTTCTGTCTCACATAAAACAACTTCAAACTCATTGTTCATATGGTACACTGGTCGCGCCACGGCGAGGGAGGTTATTTCCTCGCCACGCGCCAAGATTTAAATAGTATTTATAAGACCACACTCTAGCTAAAAGTAACCTCAATTCGAGGAGTCAATGGGAGTGCGGGTCGTCCACAGAGAACTTGGTTGAATCTAGTTAAAAGTTTATAAGAAACTACACTAGTGAGTGAAATCCAAAGGTTGGTTGATTTGTTGTTGATTAAGTTTCTAACGAGAAATTAAGAACGCGCTAAATTAGATTAAAATAAGATAAAGTGGAGAAAGGTAATGGGGGTTGGTTCGGATTAGGGCAAGACAATAACCACCACTTGTAATATGAAATGCTATTAAATATGGGATAATGGTAACCCAAACTACAAGAATAGGTTATCCAAAAAAATATGAATGATCAAGTGTACAATGATTAATCATAAGCCAAAGACTATCAAAACGTGACAATAATGCATAACTTATGCTAATAATCAAACCATCATTAACTCAATCATTCATAAAAATAAGCACCATTTGTATTTGAATGTAAAAGTAATCACAGAAAACTAATACATTTCAAGTTAAAATAAGTTTAAGTACAAAAACTCTCAAATACAAATCCATCCCAATATTCAATATCATTAATTACAAAATGGTGACTAGAAACCTCACCCAAAATCCTTGCCTAACCCCATCACCGAGTGACCTAGCCGGCCATGGTGTAGATCGGCGATCCTTGGATGCTCCCCCACATCATAGTCAAACTTGAGCCCTTAAAGAGTAGATTAGATGGTGTTTGAATCCCAAGAAAATGCCAAGAAAGGCACTAGAAACAAAACCTAGCTTTATGGACTACAAAACAAAAAGTAAGACTTGTCCTCACATCAATAAAGCTGGCCTTTATACCCCTCTCAAAGTCAAGGAGTAAAATGACCAATATGTCCTTCAATCCCACCATTATTACATAAAAACTAAGCTTAAAATTCGGATCAGACAGTCTCCTATCGATAGCGTGCAAAGCACCTATCGATAGAGACTGCGAAGAGAAACTGCGAAGAAGCTCGAACATAGAATCTCTATCGATAGCGGTCGAACAGCTATCGATAGAGAACTCGTATACTTGAATCGCCTGGGAGCTGGAAGGGTCATCTATTGATACATAAGCTGCACGCTATCGATAGATGATGAAATATTTGCCGGGCTTGGGAGATCAGGGGCTGCCATCTATCGATACCTCGCCATGCCTATCGATAGATGGTCGAATTGTTTCCAAAAATTGATAGCACAGAAGCCCACATCTATCGATACCTCACCCACCTATCGATAGATCAAAATTTATGATTTCCAAAATTGAGGTCCAGCAGCTGAGTCTATCGATAGGTAAACTTGCCTATCGATAGGTCTTCCTCGAGATGAAATTTTGGATTTGCAGGAGCTGTCATCTATCGATATATGAATGCATCTATCGATAGATGACCAAAAATTCCTCACAAATGCCTGAACTGCAGCTCAATGCTCCCTCAACGCTGTCCAATCCTTCGACTGTGAGTCGCGCTTCATCGGAGAGCGAAATCGGGGCTTTAATAGGCCAAAAACCTACGATGCAAATAAAAACAACATAAATAGAAATCTTTGCAAAACCCATCGAATTTCTTCACTATTATTATGCAATTAGGTATAACAACTACTAGTTTAGAGCCCATGATTGCGAGCAATCACTCCCACATGAACACATCCTCAATTATATGGTTCTTCTCCCATATACAATGTTTTCAAAAATCATCATTTCAAAATCATCATTCAAAATCATCACTCAAAATCATCATTTAGTGATAATTTTCATGCAAAACATGAACTAATTTTGAAAAAATTCGATCAAAAATCAAAATTTGAGAAAATCAAAGAGGTACACACTGGTGGCCGTCCTAGCCTGGACGGCTAGCCGTCCTAGCCTGGATGGCTAGCCGTCTTGGCTGGACGGTTGGCCGTCCTAGCTAGGACGGTCACCTTGTGTGACCCAAAAATTTTTGTTTAACAAAAAGCCCCATGCTCATTTGTGCACTCTTGTGCTCATTCTAAACCACCTTCTAACTTGGTTTTGCTCCAAAACCCTAACTTTTGACCTTCAATCCATACATACTCACCCAAAGCTTTGGTTTGCACTCTTACCAACACACAATCATCTTCATTTTCTTAAGTTCTTCAACTTATTCTCTTTTAGTGCAAACCTCTCTATTTCCCACATACTTGACTTTCTCTTCAAAAATGGATAGGAATCAATCTCCTCCACCATATTCAAAGTATCCATTCTTGGAAGTCAAGGCTAGATACAAGGCACCATCATATGGAGACTCTCATCCACCATCTCTACTCTTGGAGCCTAGAACACATCTTTCATATATTCACTCCAAAGACAATGTAAGTTAAATCTCATCAGTAACTTTTGATTCATATGCAATTGATTGAGCTGAAATGCTTGTTTGCATGTTGTGATTGTTGATTTTCATATCATTATAATTTTGGGAAAAGCATGGGAGCCCCATTTCATAGCTTCACAAGCTTGTCAATGGTGCACACCAAGTGTTTAATGAAATGCCTCAATGAAGTAAACTTTGATTTTTCAAATCAAACATATTCTAATCATGTTTCAATGATTTTTGTAGGACTTTAGAAAACATTTGCCATGAACAATCTTCTTTGAAAATATCATTTTGAAAATATGCATATCATATGTTTGATAAAATGTCTAAGTGACACCATTTTTAAATTTCTCCTTTAAAAGTCATCTCATGACATACAAAGTATCTTAAAAATTTTCTATGATGTTTAATTTGATTAAAACACCATCAATTTTGAATTTGAAACACTTTGGATTTTGGTGACACCACCCATGCCTTTGACAATAAATTGTGTCATGTAATATGCACACATATTTTTTGCAAAAACCCTTTGAAAGTACATCGATCATTTTGGCTCCTTCAAAGCATAAAAAATTTACTTCATCTCATGATATGTAAATCAATAACCATGCTTGCATTACATTTGAATAAAAATTCGTTTAGAAAGTGTTTTGATCAAATTCGATGGGATTTCATAATTTGGCCATATTTTGGTCAAATCTTATTCAAATTCGATGGTTCAGGGCTCAAAATGGCCGTGTTTTGATCCTTCACATTTTGAGAAAGTTTTTGGGTTAAAAATACTTGACCATGGTCAAGGGTTTTGGTAAAAAGCAAGCCGATTGACCCGGTTGTGCCAAAATTGGTAAAATGACCCTTCATTGTTTTATAAAATTGATCAATTAGGCTTGAACCACTTCTAAAAATATGGTTTTAATATGAAATTGGTACTTGAAAGCATGTTTTAAAAATCTTTAATTTTGGTGAAAATGACCAATTCATGGTCGATTTGAATAAAACCCTAATTTGACTCATTCTTACCCGTGGGATCGATTTTGGGCGAAAATATCCCAACCATTCAAAAGTTCAATTGACACTCCAAATACACTCCACACATCCATATAAACCTTATGAAACAATCCGTTTTGAATTCGAAGGTCATTAGGAAATTATACGAGAAAAAGGACGAAAATGCCCTTCAAGTCGCAAAAACCCTAATTACCTATCGAGCTCTCATCAGAATGCAATGAAAATTTACAGGGATGTTCTAAAACACCTCAAAAGTCAAATGCAATACAGATGGGTTGATTCCAATCCAAATGTACATATGAAATAATGAATTGTCATTTTCCTCAGAAAAGGACAATTTGGACAATTTGGTCTTTACAAAGCCAATTCCTCACCAAATGATCAACTATTCTAGTTAATCATTTGCATGAACATATGATAGAGATAATTGGTAAAAATGGGGTGTCCACAGTAGCCAGATCTACAGCTTTAAAGGAATTTAAGCGGTTAATTTCTCGTGATTTCTATGGAAGGCCTGAACCACTAAACGCTGAGAAGTGGTTAGATGAAATGCAGCAACTTTTTGAAATGGTTGGGACTCCTATGGAATTTAGAACGAGTTTTGCAGTTAACCAATTTAAAGATGCAGCTAAGGATTGGTGGACAACATTTCGTACTACTAGAAATGTGAATATTTTAACTTGGGATGAATTTCAGGCGATGTTTAAAAACAAGTATATTAGTTCTACTTGTCGCCAAGTTAAAAGAGAAGAGTTTGAGAAGTTGATTCAGAGGGAGATGTCAGTGTTAGAGTATGAAGTGAAGTTTGTTGAGTTGTCTAGATATGCGGGAGGCTTAGTAGCTACTGAAGAAGAGAAGGCTAGAAAGTTTGAAAGGAGTTTGAGGCCTGAGATTAGAGAAAAGATTTTTATGCTGAGACTACCTAGTTTAGCTGAAGTGGTTCATAGAGCATTTTGGGTAGAAAAAAAATTCCATAAATTCATAGGATTATGCAGAGGAGAGCTCAAGGTGGTAGAAGACAAGGTCAGGGAGTTGGAAGGGGTTTTGGTAGAAATATAGGCCGTGGTTTTGGGTAAGGATCAGGGTCAAGTCAAGAGTATGGTACAATGCCAAGAGTTCCAGAACAGGGTTATGGTCAAGAAACAGGGCCTAGTCAGGGGAGTTATGGAGTTCAGAGGCGTAGTGGAACTCAAGGAAGGGGAAGAGGAAGTACTAGTAGTGAGAGTTCAGGGTCTTCAGATGACAGATCCAGAAATTTTCCTTACCAACGTCCAGCATCAGGAAGAGGTCAAAGTGGAATAGGTCAGAGCAGTGGGTCGATGGTATGTTTTAAATGTGGGCAACTAGGGCATTTTAGTCGTGAATGTCCATTATTGCTGCAAACTCAAGTACCACCGCAAGCCTCTCAATTTCAACAATATCCTCAGTCTCAAAATTTTCCACGACCACAGTTTCAGCCATTAACTCCTCAACAGAGCCAGTTTCGTCCTTTTAATGTGAATCCTAGACCGGCATAGCTACCCCAGACTTCTCAATCTTCACAACAAGCTTCTTCAAGTAGGCAGCCTCAGAATCAGTAAGGTAGAGGTAGGGGACGAGGTCCTGCTACTGGTCGTGTTTTTGCAATGGTACCTCATAATACCGGGCCGTCTAATGAAGTTGTTGAGGGTATGATTTTTCTTTTTAATTCTGGAGTTCAAGTGTTGTTTGACTTAGGGTCTACGCATTCATTTATTGATTTAGATTGTGCTTTTTGTTCGGAACTTTTGTTTAAATCTTTGGATTTTCTTGTATGTGTGTCTACACTAGTTGGGGAAAGTGTAAAAGCCGAGACTGTGTGTAATTCTTGTAGCATCTGGATAGATGGTTTTGAATTGTTGGCTAAGCTTATTGTTATGCCTTTGTTTGGATATGATATTATCCTGGGAATGGATTGGTTATCTATTTACAGAGCAATGGTGGATTGCTTTGGAAAGAAGGTGACTTTGTTTTTGAATGATGGTAATAAAGTTTGTTTTGCTGGGAATAGAGGTAGAGTTATGCCATTTCCACGAACAATAAAAGATGTGTGGCGATCTCAAGTTTGTGGACTTGTTAGTCTTTGGCGGCATTGGATTTAGTTGAAGGTGACTCTGCTAGTTTTGAATGTTTGCCAGTTGTAAGAGATTTTCTCGATGTATTTCCTGATGAATTACCTGGTTTACCTCCTCACAGAGATGTAGACTTTTCTATAGAGGTTTATTCCAATACTGATCCTATTCATCTTTCCTCTTATAAGATGGCACCTGCAGAATTGAAAGTTCTCAAAGATCAGTTAATTGATTTGCAGACTAAAGGGTTTATTAGAGATAGTCATTCACCCTGGAGTTCACCAGTTTTGTTTGTGAAAAAGAAAGACAGTTCTTTACGTTTGTGTATTGATTATCGGAAGTTGAATAGGCTGACTGTAAAGAATCGTTATCCTTTACCACGTATTGATGAGTTATTTGAACAGCTTAAGGGTTCTTGTTATTTTTCAAAGATTGATCTTCTTTCAGGTTATTATCAGCATCGGGTAAAGGAAGAAGATATTCCAAAAACTGATTTTAGTACTCGGTATGGGTTGTATGAATTTTTGGTGATGCCCTTTGGTTAACAAATGCTCCAGCTGCTTTTATGGATTTGATGAATAAAGTGTTTAGGCCTTATTTAGATAAGTTTGTTGTAGTCTTTATTGATGACATTCTTATCTATTCTAAGTCTAAACAGGAGCATGCTTCCCATATTCGTAAAGTTTTGCAACTTTTAAGGGATCATCAGTTGTATTGGCCCAAAATATACTCTAGAAGGGGGGGGGGTGAATAGAGTATAGGCAAATAAAAAATACTTTTAAAAATGGGATACAATATTTTTGCAAACTTGAAATTGGATGAGTAGAATGCAAGATTGAATATCAACTCAATACAACAAGATATAAAACAAAAACTTAAAGTAAAGAGATTGAGTTAGAGAATCAAACACAGATTTAACGTGGTTCGGTCTCCGCCTACATCCACGCCTCAAGAACTCTGTCAAGAGGTTTAATCCACTAAGCAACTCCTTCAAGGTGGAGAAACCTTTACAACTTGCCTTCTTTCAAGGTGGAAGACAACTCACCCACAAGAGTTCTCACAAAACCCTTACAAAACTCATAATACAAGAGATTGAATATTGAATGATACAATGAATGCTTATCAAAGCTGATTTGTAATCAATACAAGAGCACAATAACTTCTCAAGAGATCAATTGGATGAAGCACAAGAGTTTTTAATCAATGAGAATAGTGAATATTGAATGCTTGAGAGTAATGAATGTAAGACAAAAGATTTAATCACTAGGTAAACAATAAATGATCACCAACCTTCAATATATAGCCATCCAAAACCCAAGTGACTGTTTGAAACCCTAGAAGTCGGATTAGGAAGGTTTTAGGGTGGTTGTGGAACATTTAATGCTTGATTGACTTGTTTAGGAAAGAGCCGTTTTGAAGTTGCAGAACCCTTAGTCGACTAATACAAGCTTGTTAGTCGACTAACAAGGCATTTCAAAGGTATTTTTCATTCCCGGGCTCGGTTAGCCGACTAGGACAAGCTTGTTAGTCGACTAGCTAAGCAAAAATCATAATGAACAAAATCTGGGTTTGTTAGTCGACTAGGACAAGAAGGGTAAGTCGACTAGCAACTTAAACTCATTTGGAATCCGGGATCGGTTAGTCGACTAGGACATGGGTGATTAGTCGACTAGAAAAATTGCAACCAAAACATAGCTACTGACCTTCCATTAGTCGACTAGCAAGAGAGGATTAATCGACTAAGAAACCATTAGTCGACTAGCAAGAGAGGATTAGTCGACTAAGAAACCATTAGTCGACTAGTCAAGGGTGATTAGTCGACTAACTTAGAATTTTCATAAACATTGCTTCTGTACTCCAATTAGTCGACTAGGACTAGATGGGTTAGTCGACTAGTGAAGTTGCAAAGGCAATAATTCGAAATTTCTAAGTCAAAATCAACAATAAACACTTTGACACATTAATTAAGTATTTCAAAACATTTTTTGTCAATTTTGAAAGCAAAATGAGCATGAATACTAATGCATAATGAGATGAAAATCATTTTCTCTTGAGCTTTACACAATTGATCATGAGAGAAGTCTTACAAAGAGTTCCTAAAGAATATGTAGATCAACTTGACTTCAATTTGGCCTTTATGAGCTTTGAGCAAGTCTTCAAGTTGTATGTAGATTAACTTGACTTCAATTTGGCCTTTATGAGCTTTGAGCAAGTCTTCAAGTTGGTCTTCAAGAAGTGAACATCTTTGACACTTATAGTTTATTACCATGAGCTTTGATTTGAATAAATAGCACTTGGAATGCTTGATGAATGTTGATGAAGACTCCAAAAACAATCTATAGATACCTAATACTCAACCATTTGTTAGAAGCAAGGTATGGTTTAGTTATCATCAAAATAAGGTCAAGGACCTTAGGGCTAACAAGTTATATGCAAAGAAAGATAAATGTGAGTTTTGGTTGAGGGAAGTGAAGTTTTTGGGCCATGTGATTTCTGAACAGGGTATATCTATTGATCCTTCAAAGGTAGACGCTGTGTTGAATTGGGAAAGACCTAAAAGTGCCACAGATATCCGTAGTTTCCTTGGACTCGTGGGATACTATCGTCGTTTTATTGCGAATCTTTCTAGTATTGGAGCACCTCTAACGAAACTTACACGCAAAGGAGTGGTATTTGTTTGGGATGATAAGTGTGAGTAAGCCTTTCGTGAATTGCAAGCTTGGTTGACTTCTGCTCCAGTTTTAGTTGGTCATGTCGGTGGAATAGGTTATACTGTGTATTGTGATGCGTCTAGACAGGGTCTGGGCTGTATTTTGATGCAGAATGGGCAGGTTATTGCTTATGGTTCTCGTCAGTTAAAGCCCCATGAGCTGAATTATCCTACTCATGATCTAGAATTAGCTGCTGTGGTTCATGCTTTGAAGTCTTGGAGATCTTATCTGTATGGTGAGAATTTTGAGGTTTTTACTGATCACAAGAGTTTAAAGTATATTTTTACTCAGAAAGATTTAAATTTAAGGCAGCGTAGGTGGATGGAATATATAGAAGACTATGATTTTGAGCTTAAATACCATCCTGGGAAAGCAAATGTTGCTGCCGATGCTTTGAGTAGAAAGTCTCGTACCCATGTGCATAGTTTGGCTGTGGATAGATGGAAAATGTGGAATGTCCTTGAAGATTATGAGATCTATGATATAGGTGAAGGATCTCAAGGGCATTTGTGTAATTTTGCTGTTCAACCTTTGATAAATACTCGTGTAATAGAAGCTCAGACTTTAGATGAGGAAGTTATGAGATTTATTGCACTGATTGGTCAGGGTTTGGAACCAGAAGGATGGAATGTTTCTAACATGGATGGTGGCTTATGTTTTCATAACAGGCTGTTTGTTCCTTATGGGCAGCTTCGTTTTGATATTCTTAATGAAGTTCACCGTTCACGTTTTTCTATTCATCCTAGAGCAACAAAAATGTACCAAGATGTTAAAAGAAATTTCTAGTGGAGAGGGCTAAAGCAAGATGTTGCTGAATTTGTGAAGCAGTGTGAAGTCTGTCGGCTAGTATTAGTGGAACATCAAAGGCCATTGGGATTGCTTCAACCTTTGCCTATTCCTGAGTGGAAATGGGAACATATTACCATGGACTTTGTGACTGGATTACCTAGAACTGAGACTGGATGTGATGCTATTTGGGTAATTGTGGACAGGTTAACCAAGTCTGCTCACTTTTTGCCGATTAAAGAGACTTATAAATTGAGTGTGTTAACTAGACTGTACATTGATGAGATTATCAGATTGCATGGTGTACCTGTTTCAATAGTTTTTGATAGAGATGCAAGATTCACTGCACGTTTTTGGGGTGCATTGAATAGAGCATTGGGGACTCAGTTGACTATGAACAGCACATCACCCGCAAACCGATGGATAGTCCGAACGCACTATTCTGATTTTGGAGGATATGCTTCGTGCCTGTGCTTTGGAGTTTAAAGGTAATTGGTATAAGCATGTGACTTTAGCAGAATTTACTTATAACAATAGTTATCAGGCTAGCATTGGCATAGCGCCTTATGAAGCCCTTTATGGACGTCCCTGTCGATCTCCAATTTGTTGGGCAGAAGTTGGTGAAAAACATGTGAATGCACTGAAGGATATTAGAGAAACGACTGAAAAGATTAAAATCATTAGAGATCGTTTATAGACAGCCCAAAGCAGACAAAAGAGTTATTATGATGTGCGTTTACATGGATTTGAAGTTTAAAGTTGGAGAGTTTGTTTATTTGAAAGCTTCGCCTCGTAAAGGAGTGGTACATTTTGGAAAGAGAGGTAAGCTAGCACCAAGGTTTGTTGGTCCTTTTGACATCATTAAAGAAGTGGGAAATGTAGCATATCAATTAGCTTTGCCATTAAGTATGTCTAAAGTGCATGATGTTTTCCATGTCTCAATGCTTCGAAAGAGTTTGCGTGATTCATCTCATGTTATTGATTTGTCTGCTGATAAGTTTTAAGGTGATGGCTCATATGAAGAAATTCCAGTTCAGATTTTAGATAGACAGCAAAGGGTATTGAGGAATAAAGTTATCCCACTGGTTAAAGTATTGTGGAGAAATCAGAACGTGGAAGAAGCGACATGGGAATCAGAAGCTAACATGAAAGCTACATATCCTTATTTGTTCGAGGATTAGCTAAAATTTCGGGGGTGAAATTCTTTTTAAGGAGGTGAGATTGTGATATCCTGTATTTTTAATAATAGTATTTTAATATTTTATAGTCTTTTATAACAGTATTTTATTGTAAAAAAAAAAAAAAATTGAATGTCGAGTTATTTACGGATTTGCCATTGATGATAAGTTTAAGTTTTAAACTTATCTCATTTTCGTTCTTGTGACTTCCAAGCGTCAGAGTGAGTTCGAGAGAAGGAGAGAAACCTCGGGAGGTGATTCGCAGCTGGAACTTCGCAGAAATTGCTCCATAATTGCTAAAGGTAAGTTCCTAGTTCATCTTCTTCATTTTCCCTTTAGTTTTATGTTTTGGGTTCAAACCCATAACGCGAGTTTTGGTGTGTAGTGGATGAATTGGTGTAGTTTGAACTGATGGGGAAGTTTTATCAGTTGTTTGGAGTTGTTTAGGTTGTTGTGTAGTTGATTTTTCAAGGATTTGAGTTTTATAATTCTTATGGTTTTGAAAATGAATGTTAAATGGGTTTTTGGGTTTTTGAATTGAAATCCCAATGATTTAATTGGAGAATATGGTTTTGGATGTGTGTAAAGTTAGTTGATTTAGTTGGTTTGAAGTTCTTTTGATTGGAAATTGAGTTTGATATTGAGTTTTGGTGTTGGATTGAGGTTTTTGAAGTGTTAATGTTGGATTTCTGGAAATCTGCAGTTCATTAGTCGACTAACCGAGTGTGCCTAGTCGACTAATGAATGATATTTTGCGAACAGGATAACTTTGCAGTTGATTAGTCGACTAATCATTAGTGACTAGTCGACTAATAGACTCATTAGTCGACTAATACCACTTTCCTAGTCGACTACTGCATCCTGAAATTTTTCAAGCTTCTGTTTTTTTTAATGGGGACTTCGATTAGTCGACTAATCATTAGTGACTAGTCGACTAATAGACTCATTAGTCGACTAATCAATAATGACTAGTCGACTAACCCCTTAATTTTGACAAAATTTTATATATTTCTTATTCAAAATTCTTTTAAATGGATTTATTATTGAAAAACTTATTTTCCCTTGGATTTGTTTAAAGATTTAATGTTGAGACTAGTGTAATATCTTTGGAATTTAAGACATTGGTTTATGTTTGTTGATGTATATTTTTGAGTTAGTCTCAATTGCATTATTTGCATTTTATTTCAGATCCTGAGAGTCCAGTTGATAATCCTTTTGCAACCTAGAGTACATTTGTGCCAAGTAATCACAAATAGGAAGTCAAGTTGGAAAGGTAGGAATATAACTATCCTCATTAACACTGATAATATGGTTTATTGAAATGACTCTTGTAAACCTTATTTGAGAACATGTTTAGAAAAATACGATGCTTGGGATTATGGCTATTTTGAAATAATATGTGTGGCATGGTTTATACAGATTTGGGAATAGCATATGAACTGGTTTATTGAATTCATATTTGTTGAATATACAAATTACGAAATGATGTTTTGATATTTATATTTATATGCCATTTGTAATGATTTATGTCTGATTGACAATTGAGATATTATTGTTATGCAACAACTGTTTGGAAACTATGATTTATTGGCTCAGTTAGTATTCAGGGGAATAAGGGCCTAGTGTCCTGGGTGGAGCCTATGAGCGGACCCGAAGGAAATAGTCCATGCAAGTGGCTTACCATCGATGAAGAACCTGATATGGTTATGTTTGAGTTTGGCTGTGCTAGGGGGTGGTTAGCCTGAAATCAGCGACTGTAATACTTTCTGTGGAGCCAATGAGATTTTGTTTTGAATGGAAATGGTTTATGAATTATGAAAGCCCACACATGTTTATAAATGTTTTAAACATGTTGAATATGATTGTTTCTGATTTAATCCCTGCATCGGTATTATTATTGTTAATTTGAGGATAATATTTCTACTGAGCTAGTGTAAGCTCATTCCTGCTTTTATGCAGCAGATTTTCAGGAGGATGACTATGGCTTGCATAGTGAAGGTTGATGCTTCAAAAATGTAAGCTCATTCCTGCTTTTATGCAGCAGATTTTCAGGAGGATGACTATGGCTTGCATAGTGAAGGTTGATGCATTCTGTTTTTGAAGCAACAGTTTTGGTGTATTCCTGCATTTTGTTCAGAGCAGGGATAGAGTTTTGAAATTGTAAATTTTATATGTATATTATGGTTTGTACCCATTGTGGACCAGCCTCGTGGCGGGGGCTTTAGGTGGTGTCCACATCATTACCGGGCGATGTGATTAGGGGGGTTTAGAAATCAAACAAAGGAGTCGCCACCTTATTTTTAAGGAATAAGGAAACCATAAAAATGTTTTATTTTAAAACAAAAACAAACTCTATTTTCAATGAAAAGACTGTCTACAAACCAGAGATGGATCCGGGGGATAGGTTACGACGTGGGAAGGTTCCAAGCTTTCGCTTGTAGGCACCCACCTCGCCCTAATTAAAGGACTTCTAATTTATTTGGGCTATTTAAATTTCTCAATGCAAACAATCCTAAATAATCTAATCAACCAAAAAAATAGTGATATAAATGCATTATCTATATTAGTTATATTAATAATAATAAAAAAAATACAAACAAATCCTAAGAACCTAGGACACCCTACGGGCATCCTAGGGCGGACTTGAGCCCTATTAGCGCCTACGTAACTTACTAGTATCACCCAGCAAGTATCAAAGTCCACGTAGTTCGACTACCCTAGGACTCTCCTATTGTAATCGATCACATCATCAAAGGTATTTCAACCTAATTCAAGACTCTAAGTTCGAGAGTTTTTATTCTTTCAAAATCATTTATTTGAAATCATTTCAAATTAAAAGATATTCATAAAATCCAAATATTCCAAATAATCCTTATCTTTAGAATTCAATTCCAATTAAAAAATCTTTTTCAAAGATTTTTAAGAAAACAAATCATATGGGTAGGAATCTCATTCCTAGATAAAAATCTTTAAAACATTTCAAATCTTTTTGAAAATCATTTAATAATCAAATATCTCATAAAAAATCATGTTTATTTCATAAATATTGCATCAAAAATCTTTTTATAAAATATCTCGAAGGTTGACATCTCAAATCAAATAAAACACACAAATCTGATAGCAATCTTTACAACAAAGGAAATTCCTAGGGAAGGTCAAGTGACCTTCCTAGCCTAGGGTCTCTAACTAGCCCTAAAGTTAACCTAAAAACCTAAAAATACTAATGCAATGCATGCTGAAATTTAAACAAATAAGCATGTAATCAATTCTAAGAATGCATGAAAATGCTCCTAAATGCACACTAATTAATCTATGTGAACCTAAGCATTTTTCTAAGTTGGATTTGGCCTTAAAATGATTTTTAGAATAAATTTAAGGACATAAACAAATCTGGACAGATTTGAATATGTACCTTAAATTACTCTAAAAACCATGAAAACAAAGAATAAAAAATGTGAAAATGTCCTAGCATGCTTTCTACATGAATATTTTAAATTACTATGCAAAAATATGTCAAAAATTACACCAAAATATGCTTAAACGATTGATTTAAACACAAGGGAAGGATCTCACCTTTGCACGCTCCCTCGTACACATTTTATATATTCAAACCAATAAATCCAAGCCGAGTGCTTCAAATAATCATAAAAAGATCACAAGGGAAGGATCTCACCTTTGCACGCTCCCTCGTACACATTTTTCATATTCAAATGATCAAATCCATGGCAAGTGTTTAAATAATCATATAAAACATAAACAAAAAGACTCAAGACTCATCACATGTCGAAATAACATACTAATATACTCATGTTATCATTAAAATCATCAATTAAACATCGAGAGATTCAAATAACAATATGAATACACCAATATTTATTTTAACATGCTTGTACACAAAATAACCATAAATCTAACCCTACTCATGCATGCATACATAAAATCACGACAAAACTAACTAATCCTAAACATGCATACTAACATAAATCACAACAATGCTAACCTAATCATACATATTAACCCTAATATGCATATTCACATAAAATAATGACTAAACTAAACAACCCTAAACATGCATTCTAACATAAAATAATAACTAAACTAAACAACCCTAAACATGTATTCTAACATAAAATAATAACAAAGCTAGTTCTAATCATGCATCTACACATAAACAACAATAAAACGAATTTTAATCATGCATCTACACATAAAATCATAACAAAGCTAACCCTAGCATGCATACTTCCATGAAACCCTAACTAAGTTAACCCTAATCACATTTAATCACATAAAATAATAATATAGCTAACCCTAACATGTATACTCACATAAAATAATGATAAAAACTACCCTAATCATGCTTACTCACATAGAATGAAAATAAAACTAATTTTAATCATGCACCTATACATAAAATATCAATAAAACTAGTCCTAACCATGCATCTACATATAAAATCATGACAAAGCTAACCCTAGCATGCATACTTACATAAAACCCTAACTAAGTTAACCCTAATCACATTTAATCACATAAAATAATAATTCTCCTCCTTTTCCTCTCTAACTCCATAGTGTAGTATATATAGAGCTAGGGTTCAAATCCTTGAATGGTTGGGATTTAATTCTCTAAAAATAATCCTAGGGTTTAGAATAGATCATGCTAGGGTTTGCCAGCTGAAAACCCTTCGAATTTATTCCAAAAGAACAAACCAAATCGGCCAAACAAAGCGGGAAAGTTTCAAACATGCTAAAAATGCAAAATAGGCTCGAGCAAGCTGGTGACCGTCCAAGGGCTGGACGGTTGGCCGTCCTGGCTGGACGGTTGGCCGTCCCAGCTAGGACGGTCACTAAGCTGACCTCCCAAATTTGCTTCCCCAAATTTAGGATTTTCGAATTTTTGCCATATTTTGGTCAAATTTGATCCAAATCCGATGGTTCAGGGCTCAAAACGATCGTGTTTTGATCCTCCACATTTTTAGAATGTTTTTGGGTTAAAATCAATTGACCATGGTCAAGGGTTTTAGCAAAAAGCTAGCCAATTGACTCGGTTGTGCCAAAATTGGTCAAATGACCATTCCTTGTTTTATAAAATTAATCAATTAGGCTTGCACCACTTCTAAAAACATGGTTTCAACATGAAATTGGTACTTAAAAACATGTTTTGAAAATATTTTGTTTTGGTGAAAACGACCAATTCACGGTCAATTTGATCGAAACCCTAATTCAGTTCATCCTTACCCGTGGGATCGATTTTGGGAGAATCTATCCCCACCATTCAAAGGTTCAATTGGCACTCCAAATACACTCCCCATATCCATATAAACCTCATGAAACAATCCATTTCGAATTCGGAGGTCATTCGGAAATTATACGAGAAAAATGACAAAAATGTCCTTCAAGTCGCAAAAACCCTAATTACCTATCGAGCTCTCATCAGAATGCCATGAAAATTTACGGGGATGTTCTAAAACACCTCAAAAGTCAAATGCAATACAAATGGGTTGATTCCAATCCAAATGTACACATGAAATAATGAATTGTCCTTTTCCTCAGAAAAGAGCAATTTGGGCAATTTGGTCTTTACAAGGCCAATTCCTCGGCAAATGATCAGCTATTCTAGTTAATCATTTGCATGAACATATGGTAGAAATAATTGGTAAAAATGGGGTGTCCACACCCATATGCCAGGGGTGTTGGCATTGTGATGTTATAGATACAGGATTGTAAAGTTTGTATTTGTATTGTACGAATTGGGACATATGTATGATCATAACATTTCATATTTTAATATAAATGTTTTATTATCCCCTGTGTATGGAAATAAAAATGAGCTTATCAGGTTATATCTTCAATTTGACACGTGTCAACCTATCATTGATGGTTGGTAGTTAACGTCAGGTTGGGGCGTTACAGAATGGTATCAGAGCTCATTAGTAGATCCATAAGGGAAAAACTCATGCATTGCATGTAAAGTTAGGTTAAACGACATAGGTTTTGTTCATGCATCATGGTATTGTATGAAATGGGTAGCACATATTAAGAAAGGTTTGGGAATTCCGCATTAATTGTTTTGATAAGTTTTATGTGATTATTGTTTTATAGAATGGCTGGTAGACGGTCTACTAGATAGATTTGTGAGGCGGGAGAGCCATCCAATTCTTCTCAGGCTCCAAATACAGGTGGAGATGTTCATGGATTACTTCAAGAAATGACATCTCTGTTTAGAAGAGCTACAACACCAGTTGCACCTGAGGTAGCTGTGGACCAGCCACCTGACGGGGGCTTAGAGGAGGATGTCCACATCATCACCGGGCGATGTGATTAGGGGGGTTTTTAGTAAACAACAAAACAAAGGAGTCGCCACCTTATTTTTAAGGAATAAGGAAACCATGAAAATGTTTTATTTGTAAAAGAAAAACAAAACAAACTCCATTTTCAATGAAAAGACAGTCTTCGAACCAGAGATGGATTCGGGGCTAAGTTATGACGTTGGAAGGTTCCAAGCTTTCACTTGTAGGCACCCACCTCGCCCTAATTAAAGGACTTCTAATTCATTTGGGCTATTTAAATTTCTTATTACAAACAATCCTAAATAATCTAAATCTACCAATAAAGTAGTGATATAAATGCATTATCTATATTAGTTATATTAATAAAAAAATAAAAATATATATACAAACAAACCTTAAAAACCTAGAATACCCTACGGGCATCCTAGGGCAGACTTGAGCCCAATTAGCGCCTACGTAACTTACTAGTATCACCTAGCAAGTATCAAATTCCACGTAGTTCGACTACCCTAGGACTCTCCTATTGTAATCGATCACATCATCAAAGGTATTCAACCTAATTCAAGACTCTAACTTCGAGATTTTTTATTTATTTAAAATCATTTATTCGAAATCATTTATTCGAAATCATTTCAAATTAAAAGACTTTCATAAAAATCCAAATATTCTATACAATTCTTATCTTTAGAATTAAATTCCAATTGAAAATATTTTTCAAAGATATTTCAAGAAAACAAATCATATTGAGAGGAATTTCATTCCAAGGCAAAATCTTAAAACATTTTAAATTCTTTTGAAAATCATTTAATGGTCAAATCTTGCATAAAATCATGTTTATTTCATAAACATCACATTGAAAACCTTTTTAGAAAATTTCTCGAAGATAGACTTCTCAAATCGAATAAAACACACAATTCAAATCATGATCTTTACAACAAATGAAATTCCTAGGGAAGGTCAAGTGACCTTCCTAATCCTAGGGTCTCTAACTAACCCTAAAGTTATTCTAAAGTCCTAAAAATACTAATGCAATGCATGCTGAAATTTAAACAAATAAGCATGTAATCAATTCTAACAATTCATGAAAATGCTCTTAAATGCACACTAATTAAGCTATGTGAACCTAAGCATATTTTTAAGTTGGATTTGGCCTTAAAATGATTTTTAGAAGTGATTTAAGGACATAAACAAATCTGGACAGATTTGAATATGTACTTTAAACTACTCTAAAAACCATGAAAACAAAGAACAAAAAAATGTGAAAATGTCCTAGCATGCTCTCTACATGAATATATTAAATTACTATGCAAAAACATGTCAAACACAAAAATATGCTTAAACGATTAATTTAAACACAAGGGATGGATCTCACCTTTGCATGCTCCTTCGTACACATTTTATATATTCAAACCAACAAATCCAAGCCAAGTGCTAAAATAATCATAAAAAATCACAAGGGAAGGATCTCACCTTTGCACGCTCCCTAGCTAGGACGGTCACCGTAGTGACTTCCCAAATTTTGTCCCATTTTCAATAGGATTTCATATTTTGGCCATATTTTGGTCAAATCTTATTCAAATTCGACGGTTCAGGGCTCAAAACGACCGTATTTTGATCCTTCACATTTTTAGAAAGATTTTGGGTTAAAAATACTTGACCATGGTCGAGGGTTTTGGTAAAAAGCTAGCCGATTGACCCGGTTGTGCCAAAATTGGTCAAATGACAATTCCTTGTTTTATAAAATTGATCAATTAGGCTTGAACCACTTCTAAAAACATGGTTTTAATATGAAATTGGTACTTGAAAGAATATTTTGAAAATCTTTAATTTTGGTGAAAATGACCATTTCATGGTCGATTTGAATAAAACCCTAATTTGGCTCATTCTTACCTGTGTGATCGATTTTGGGCGAATCTATCCCAACCATTCAAAAGTTCAATTGGCACTCCAAATACACTCCACACATCCATATAAACCTTATGAAACAATCCATTTCGAATTCAGAGGTCATTCGGAAATTATACGAGAAAAAGGACGAAAATGCCCTTCAAGTCGCAAAAACCCTAATTACCTATCGAGCTCTCATCAGAATGCCATGAAAATTTACAGGGACGTTCTAAAACACCTCAAAAGTCGAATGCAATACAAATGGGTTGATTCCAATCCAAATGTACACATGAAATAATGAATTGTCCTTTTCCTCAGAAAAGGGCAATTTGGGCAATTTGGGCAATTTGGTCTTTACAAAGCCAATTCCTCACTAAATGATCAACTATTCTAGTTAATGATTTGCATGAACATATGATAGAGATAATTGGTAAAAATGGGGTGTCCACAGAAGCCCCTCGTTGGTGTTTCATGGCTTCGCCATATAATACCAACGAAACAAAATGGCATCCCATTTTTGTCACAACAAAAGAGGGATAATCCAACCAACTTCTCACAAACATTGGAATCTATTTCCTGAATAAACTCGGAATGAAAATAATTCTTGGAAGTCGCACTTCCAATTATCTTATCCCTGGAGTCAACGACTCTTCTTGGAAAACTCAATTTCCAATTATCTTAAGGGACCAGAGTCCTTCTTGGAAGTTGCACTTCCAATTATCTTAAGGGACCGGAGTCCTTCTTGGAAGTTGCACTTCCAATTATCTCGGAGTCAAGGACTCTTCTTGGAAAATTTGTTTTCTAATTATCTTAAGGGACCAGAGTCCTTCTTGGAAGTTGCACTTCCAATTATCTTGGAGTCAATGACTCTTCTTGGAAAACTTGTTTTCCAATTATCTTAAGGGACCGGAGTCCTTTTTGGAAGTTGCACTTCCAATTATCTTAAAGTTAAACACATATCAATAAACCACAAAACAAGCATTTATGTGATATCTCACTCACGTAAACATACACAAATCATCATTTTATGTGATACTTCTCTCACATAAAATAGTCCAGATCCATTATTCCTATGGTAGATCTCCTATAAAAATCATTATTTATATAGTACTTCTCCTATATAAACATTTTCAAACCATTATTTTATGTTTCACATAAAACAATTCAAACTTATCATTTCATGTCTCACATGAAATATTTCAAACACATTATTTTATGTTTCACATAAAATAATTCATTGTTAGGTTTAGTGTTTGTGTTTTGGCTTGTTTCATTTCAAAACTTGGTTTGGGATTGTACATTTATAGTTGTGTACTGATGATCACAAGTGAAGCTGTGCTAAAATGATTCTATATCTTCATGAATTAGGATGGTAAG
Organism: Hamamelis virginiana; assembly: GCA_017140935.1. Classification (NCBI taxonomy): domain Eukaryota; kingdom Viridiplantae; phylum Streptophyta; class Magnoliopsida; order Saxifragales; family Hamamelidaceae; genus Hamamelis; species Hamamelis virginiana. The sequence continues at coordinate 20,095 of JAESVK010000109.1, forward strand.
TGACCTAGTGACCTAAGGATTGAACCTAGGAGGTTAGGTCCCATTATATTCCTGTTTAAACTTGTAAAATCAGGGTTTATGAATACTTGGATCGATCTATGGTTGACCTGGATCGATCCCATGTTTACACCTTTGAAAATTGGGAGTTTAGGAATACTTGGATCGATCCAAGGTTGACCTGGATCGATCCCATGTTTGCATCTTCACAATTCATATTTGGAAAATTGAAAATTGGCCAAGCTGGATCGATCCAAGCCTTGGCTGGATCGATCCAATTTCGAGTTAAACTCTATTACAGAATGCTGTTTTTTGGCCAATTCAATTTGGATCGATCCAAGTCTTGGCTGGATCGATCCAAGTTCGTGCAAACCCTAATTCTGCCTAATTTTTACCCTGTTTTCTCATTGGTTACTGATCACACTATAAAAGGATTAGGTCACTTGAGATTCTAGTGACCTCAGCCGCCGGAAAAGATTTCCATTCTTAGACCTATCTTGGTTCTTCACTTGTGGGCTGTTGTTCTTACTTTCTAAATTGAGATTGAGCTTGAATATTCATCATTTGATCATGGACTTTTCTTAGAATGGATTAGAAACTTTGGAAACCAAATTTACATACATATTGTGAGAATCATCTGTGGAGATAGGATCATTCTCATGGCTCTTAGATGAAGACATCAAGAGTGAGACTACTTGTGTAGTTGATGAACAAGCTTTGAAGAAGGAGGACTCGATGGACTGAGTTGATGAGATCTCAGTACACTAGGCCATGGGTTGGTGAGATAGAGTGTATGGTATAATCTCTGTAACTCTTCTTTCATAGTGGATTGCTCTTGTTCTCCCGTGGTTTTCTCCCGAAAGGGTTTCCACGTATATCGTGTGTTCGTTCATTATTTGTTGATGTGATTTCTAGCTATCAAGAAGGATGGAATGATTCTTGTGTTCATGGATCCCTCTTGATAGTTGATTCATCCTGTGTTCTTCGATCTACATGTTGCTTGATATTTACATTCAACTTAAACCATGTTTCTTGAGTGTGGCTGACTTATCTCATACTTGTTGCTTGAATTTAAAAGTGGTGAAATTCTTGTGATCTAGTAGGGATTAGGTTTTTCAATTGGTATCAGAGTCTAAATCACTATGATAGGCTTACACCTAGGTGATAGGGTCTCTAGATCATAATTTCACTCTTCCATGGAAGAAGGAAATTCCGTCACATGTCCGCCAAAGTTTGATGGATCAAATTATGCCTATTGGAAGGCTAGGATGAGAATATTCTTGAAATCTCTAGATGAAAGGGTATGGGTTTCTGTTGAGAGAGGTTGGACTCCTCCCACTATGAAAGTTGGTGAGGATACCATACCTAAATCCGCTGATTTATGGGAAAAGGAAGAATTAGAAAAAGCTAGTTGGAACAGTAGAGGACTGAATGCTATTTGCAATGCCTTAACTGCTAGCGAATATCGTAGAATCATGATGTGTGAAACATCCAAGGATGCATGGGATATTCTGAAAATAGCTCATGAAGGTACCACCCTTGTCAAGAACTCAAAACTTCAAATGCTCACTTCTCAGTTTGAAAGAATTTGCATGGAAGAAAATGAGACATTTTCAGAGTTTTATGCTAAATTGAGTGATATTGTTAACTCCTCTTTTAATCTTGGTGAAAGAATTCCTGATTTTCAAGTTGTCAAAAAGATTTTAAGATCTCTCCTTGATCGGTTTCAACCCAAAATCACTGCTATTGAAGAGAGCAAAGACATAGGTTCAATTCGAGTGGATGAATTGGTTGGATCCATTCAAACCTTTGAAATGAATCTAAAAGATTCAAAAACTAAAAACAAAGGTATTGCTCTATCTTCAATGAAGGAAGATCTTAAATCACATGAAAATGTTCTTGTTGTGAATGATGATGAACTTTCACTGTTTGTTAAACAATACAAAAAATATCTCAAAGCTAAACAAGGTTTTTCAAATCAAAATAAAAAGTTTGACAGAGGTCAAGGGACATCATCATCAAAAGTTGACAATAGGAATTCAAAACTGGAAAAGAATGTTTCAATTGTCACAAACCTGGTCATAGGGCTGCAGAATGTCCTGAAAAGAGAAGAAATCAAAACAAAGCTCATAATGCTACTTTGAGTGATAGTGATGAGGAGAATAATACCTCTCACGAGAATGAGTCTGAAAATGAGGAGGGTAATTTCACTGCTTTTGTTGTGACTACAAATTCTTTGTGTGAATCCACTTGTGTTAAAAAACCCCCAAGGTTGGAGAACATTAAGTTCATGTACTGGAAAATCAAGATGAAAATCTTTTTGGAATCCATTGATGTTAATGTGTGGAGAAGTGTGGAAATGGGTTGGTCACATCCCATGTTAAACACTGATGGTGAACTCATCTTGAAACCTCTTGAAAATTGGAGTAGGGATGAAATTGAATCTCAAAATTGGAATAAAATTGGTTTCAAACTTATATGTGAGGCTCTAAATGATCATGATCTTAAGCTAATTGAAAATTTTGAAACATCAAAACAAGCTTGGGATCATCTTGTGATTGTTTATGAGGGAAGCATATTTGAGAAAAATCATAGACTAAATAGTCTAATGAATCAATTTGATGTTATCAAGATGAGTGACCATGAAAGTTTTTGTGAATTCCACACAAAACTCTATGACATTGTAAATTCCTTGAATAACTTAGAAGAAAAGGTGGATGATTAAAAAATTGTTAACAAAATTTTGAAATCCTTGTCTTCTGAATTCTCTATGAAAGTTGTTGAGTTTGCTAATTGTCAAGATATAAATTCCATTGTACTTGATGATCTTATTGGTGCTTATATGTGTTTGGATAATCAATTGTCTGATGTTGCTTTGGAAAATGAGTTGAAAGCTTTTGTTGTGTCTTTGGAAACTCATGAGGTGTCATCCAACAAAAAGGACATAGATGACTTAGAGTTATTGCTAGGAGTGTCTAGTGATGAGTCTGAAAGTCTAGAGGATGATGACACTGATCTTCAAAAGGCCTATGATAACCTCTATGAAGAGGCACATCAACTTAAAAAGAAAAATGTGTCTTTGGCCTTGAAAGTCAAGTCTGATGAGAGAGAAATTGAGATACTCAAAGAAGAGCTGAAAAATCATGTGTTACACATACAAGATGTGAAAACTGAAAAATTTGGTTTGAATGATAAACTTATTTTTTTGAAACAGGATAATGAATCTTGTGTGTCAAAAATGAGTGAGTATCAAAAAGAAGTAAAGAGTCTTGAATCAAGACTCAAGACAGAGGTTGAGAGTAATAGTTGTTTGTGTTTGAAGTTTAGAAATCTTGAAAAGGAATTGGAATTAGCAAATGAAACATTGTTGAAATTGTCCAATGGGAGTAAAAAATTGGATCACATTCTTAGTATTGGGAAGTCCTTTAGTGATAAATCTGGACTAGGCTATGTTGGATCATCTAGTGGTCCATCAACCTCAGGAACCAAGTTTGTTCCTTCATCCAAGTCATCTCTTGAAAATGAGACTTTGTCTCAACCTAGTCATAAGAGGACTCACTTCAATCCAAATTCCTTCAAGAAGATTCCCACATGTCACTCTTGTGTTGTTGTCAGACACATAAGACCTAATTGTCCTAGAAAAGGAAAAACTTAAGTGAAGAGTTTCTCACAAAAGAAAGTGAGTTGTTATCACTGTGGTGTCATTGGTCATTCAAGACCAAATTGTTTCAAGTTGATGAATAGAGGTCAAGTTAGGCAATTCTCACCTACTTGTCATCATTGTGGAAAGGTTGGTCACATTAGACCAAATTGTTTTCTCCTTCACAAAAATCATGAGTTGTCTAGAACAAGAAATGCACCTAGGGTAAAAGTTGATTTGGGATTAAATAGAAAGCTTCCTAAGTTGCATGAGGTTAAGACAGGGAATAAAGTTTGGGTAAGAAAGGAGAGTCTTAAATGTAATGTAGTTCACACTGCCTTGAGGGCAAATGAGAGTAAATAGTGGTATTTTGATAGTGGATGCTCTCGTCATATGACAGGTGACAAGTCCTTGTTTGTTCATCTTGAAGAGTGTAATGGAGGGACTGTCACTTTTGGTGATGGTAATAGATTAAACATTCAAGGTAAGGGGATTGTTGAATCTCATGGCTTTCTTAAGCTAGAAGATGTTCTTTTTGTTGATGGTCTTAAAGCTAATCTTATTAGCATTAGTCATCTCTGTGATAGTAATTTTTCAGTGAACTTCACCAAGGCTACATGTCGTGTCCTTGGTAAAGATGGGAAATGTGTTCTTGAAGGAAAAAGAACAAGTGACAATTGTTATGCAATAGTTCCAAATGAGTCCCTCGTATGTAATAGAGCCAAAGTTGATCAGGTTGAGCTTTGGCATCAACGTCTTGGTCACATAAATTTCAAAGATCTCTCAAAATTGTCAAAAAATGAAATTGTTAGAGGAGTTCCTAAGTTTGACAAAATTGAGGAAAGTGTTTGTGGACCATGTCAAAAGGGCAAACAAATTAGAGTGTCTCATAAGAAAACAAGTGGTATTAATACATCTAGACCTCTAGAACTTGTTCATGTTGATCTCATGGGTCCAATGAGAACTGAAAGTTTAGGAGGAAAGAGATACATTTTTGTGATGGTTGATGATTTCTCTAGATTCTCTTGGGTAAAATTTTTGAGAGAAAAATCTGATTGTTTTGAAAGCTTCAAAGCTTTGTGTAGGCAGCTTCAAATTGAGAAAGGATGTACTATCAAATCAAATCATTAGGTTAAGAAGTGATCATGGAAGGGAGTTTGAAAATTCCGAGTTCAGTGAATTTTGTGACAGTGAGGGCATTAATCATGAATTTTCTGCCCCCAAAACACCTCAACAAAATGGTGTTGTTGAAAGAAAAAACAGAGTCATTCAAGAAATGGCTCGTGTCATGCTTTTGAGCAAATCTTTAGCTAAACACTTTTGGGCTGAGGCAGTCAATATTGCCTGTCATATCATCAATAGAGTTTATGTGAGGCCTCTCACACAATGCTCTCCATATGAATTATGGAAAGGAAAGAAACCCAATTTGAAATATTTTAGAGTCTTTGGAAGCAAATGTTACATTCTTAGGGATAGAGAATCCTTAGGAAAATTTGACTCTAGGAGTGATGATGGTTTCCTTCTAGGGTACTCCACAAATAGTCGTGCCTATAGAGTGTTCAATCTTAGGACTTCTACTGTGATGGAGTCGATAAATGTGGTCATTGATGATATGGTGAGTAAAGAAATTGACAAATCTGTTGATGTTGAAGATAAAGCATTTAATGCTCCTTGTTCACCATCTCAAGATATGGATGTTGTTAATGTTCAAGTTGAAAAAGGTAGTGATGATCAAGGAATGAATTCTACACCTGTTGATGATCCAATTCCTTCAAACTCTTGGTCCAAAAGATATCATCCTAGTGAGAATATAGTGGGAAAACCTGAAGTAGGAGTTAGGACTAGGAGTCAAATTGAGAATGAGATGACATTTCTAAGTTATACTTCTAAGATTGAACCCAAAAATGTCAAAGAAGCCTTGCTTGATGAGGAATGGGTTATTGCCATGCAAAAAAAGCTTCATCAGTTTGTCAAGAATGATGTTTGGGATTTAGTCCCTAGACCATCAAATAAGAATGTCATTAGAACTAAATGGATCTTTAAAAATAAGACTGATGAATCTGGTGTCATTGTTAGAAACAAGGCTAGACTTGTTGCACAGGGATATACTCAGGAAGAAGGTATAGATTTTGATGAAACTTTTGCTCCTGTTGCTAGACTTGAGTCTGTTCGCTTGTTGTTATCTGTTGCATGCAATCTCAATTTCACTCCATTCCAAATGGATGTGAAAAGTGCCTTCTTGAATGGATTTCTTCAAGAAGATGTGTTTGTGGAACAACCTAAAGGGTTTGAAGATCCACATCATCCCACTTATGTCTACAAACTGAAGAAAGCCTTGTATGGTCTCAAACAAGCTCCAAGAGCTTGGTATGAGAGATTGACATCCTATCTTCAAGAGAGGGGTTTCACTAGAGGAAGTGTGGATAAAACTCTGTTTATCAAATCTGTGCAAGGGTCAATTGTTGTTGCTCAAGTGTATGTTGATGATATTGTTTTTGGATCAACTTTGAATACACTTGCTCATAGTTTTTCTGAAGAAATGAAGAGAGAGTTTGAAATGAGTATGGTTGGTGAATTAACTTACTTCCTAGGGTTGCAAGTTAGACAAATGGATGATGGGATATTTGTTTCCCAATCCAAATATGCAAAGGAACTTGTCAAAAAATTTGGGCTTGAAAATGCTAAACATGCTAGGTCACCAATGAGCACTAGCACAAAACTTTCCAAGGATGAAGGTGGAAAGGATGTAGGTCAAACCTTATTTCGTAGCATGATAGGTAGCTTGCTCTACCTTACAGCAAGTAGACCTGACATTTCATATAGTGTTGGAGTTTGTGCTAGATTCCAGTCCAATCCTAAAGAGTCTCATCTTCATGCTGTCAAGCGAATCATTCGCTATGTGAGTGGCACACAGGGTTATGGTCTTTGGTATTCTAGGGATACCAATCTTAATCTTGCTGCATATTCCGATGCCGACTGGGCTGGAAATGTGGCTGACAGGAAAAGCACCTCTGGAGGTTGCTTTTATGTTGGAAATTCCTTGGTTTCTTGACACAGTAAGAAACAAAATTCCATTGCTTTGTCAACAGCTGAAGCTGAATACATTGCTGCTGGTGCATGTTGTGCATAATTGTTGTGGATGAAACAAATGTTGAGTGATTATGGAGTCAAGGATTCAAGTTTAGTTGTATTTTGTGACAATGAGAGTGCAATCAATATTTCCAAAAATCCTGTTCAGCATTCTAGAACCAAACATATTGACATAAGACATCAGACTTGGTTGAAAATAAAGTGCTGTCTATGCAATTTGTATCATCTACAAATCAACTTGCTGATCTTCTCACAAAACCTCTTAATAATGTTAGATTTGAATACTTGAGAACAGCATTGGGGATTTGTATGATTGATTGAAGTTACTGGAGTACAGGATACATGCATGATAATCACACTGAATATGAGTTTATCTTGGTTTTATCATATGCACTTTATATCATCTCCTTATTGTATGTTGTTCAATGTGATTGAATCTGAAAATCTCTTGCACTATTGGTTTTGATTGTGTTGATTCTATGATATAATTTTCATGATGTTTGGAGTCAAATGTGATGATCATTATTCTATGTATTTGTGATATAGATTGACCTATAAGTAGACTTTACTACCTTCTCTTCAAGTATCCACATTATCTTGGGTTATGGGAATTCTCACTCTATACCTTCATTCCCAATAAGTTTGGGTCATGGTTTAATTTGCCTCATATTTCAAATGAAAAAGAAATATTCTCATGAATTAAAGAAGAGAATTGATCTTCTTTCAAATCCATTGACTTGAAAACAAATTATATTGAAGAGGAGAATTGATCTTTCTTCAAATTCTGTGACTAGAAATCCTATCTTGAAAAGCTGTAATGCTTATGCTCAAAAGTTCTCACTAAAATACTTGATTATCCTGTTTCATGATCTTCATTTGTATTCTCTGGGATTCCTTATTCAGCTTTTTGATATCTTGATGAGGAGTTAGTTGTGCTTACCTACTTGGTTTAACTTCTATATTAACAATCATTGTATAATTTTCCAAATCATTTTGAGTCTACATCATCTAATTTATACATGGATATGAATTGATCTAACCATTGCACACACTCACTACTTTGGATTCTCATATTACAATCTTCAATCTTGTGATGATATCCATTTTGCATGTTGGTGGTAATCATTGTCTTATCATATCCATGCTTTTTTATCATGTTTGTAGCCTAAATTCTCAGTTCCTTGTTAGTCTGAATCTTGGTCTATAAATTTGTCAAAAATGATGTGTCAATAGGTTTTGTTCCCTGCTCAAATCTTGTTTTGAAATGCCTCTTGTTCATCGTTTTACAATTATACTTGCATCCAAGTATCTATTCATCAAGTTCAGTGATCAAGCTAATTTCAGTGTGTTTTTCACAGAGTGGATCGATCCAGAGTGTATATCGTTTTTCCTCATGTTGTATTGAAGGTTTTTGGATCGATCCAGCCCTGTCCTGAATCGATCTAAATCAATTTGGCTCAAAACACGCATTCTGTATATGCAAATTGGATCGATCCAGCTTCAACTTGGATCGATCCAGAGTGGTTTTTCATTCTATTTGTTCTGTGTTTGGCCTTAGTGGATCGATCCAGACCCCACTTGGATCGATCCAACTTCGAGAAATTTGTTTATTTAGGGCAAAATTTTGTAGGTCACTGTTCACTTTCTTCCCATTTCTCACACTGTTTGAGTCTTTCTCTCCCTAGGGTTTTTCTGTTCGCGCTCTATTTCTCCATTCCCATCCATTTCTTCACATTATGGGTACTTCCTTGCATGATTTATGCCTGCTCTGCCTCGGATTCATGTGGATTCGAGTTGTGATCTTCACCATGATTGGTGGTGATAGCTCACGTCATGGGGGTTCATCCTCCAAAGGGAAGGGCAAGGCCCCCACTGCTAAGAAGATGAAGAATGCTCCTCTCTCTCCTCAAGAGCAAGCCAATCTTCCAAATCCTCTCCATGTCGAAGATCCAATGGATGAGGAACCATCATTTGCTCATTCAAAGCTCACTAAGGAGGAAGTTTTTGAGAGACGTCCAGTCATCTGTGAGCGTCAAGTGATTCCCAAGGGTATGACCGACACTCTTTTCATCCAAATGATTGAATTTCATAAATTAGGTCGTTTCTTTGAACCCATCAAATTGTTTATCCCTTCTCTTGTCAAGAGTTTTTATATGGGTGTCCACACTGTGAACACCGAAACCTTTGAAATAGTGTCTAGAGTTAGAGGGAAGACTATCACTGTGACTCCACAGATGATAGCTGACTATTTGGATGTGCCCCTACCTCCTCCTAATTCTCCTTCTTTTTCTTTTGACAATGATTCTAATGTGAGTGATGACCTTCTTGTCTACTCTCTTTGTACATCTGCTGGGTTAAAGAATGGGAAGTTTGTTCAAGGGAATCTCAAAGAGGAATTTCGTGCCTTGAACATTATCTTGTGGTGGAACTTGTTTCCCGGGGGTAGCCGTGTCCATTTTGAGTACCCAAAGGCTCGTTTGTACTATACTTTCATGAATGGTGCTGTTATCAATTTTCCCAAACTCATTTGGGGTACCATTCGCCTTGTGGCTCGAGCTCATGAGATCAAGACGGCTTTACCGTACGGTGCCATGATTACAGAATTCTGTAAGAAGCTAGGGGTAAAGACGTCTCTTTCTGACAGGCCCGAGAAACCCACTCGTGGGCCCATTGACCTAGCCTGCATTAATCGCAGTCGTGGACATACCTCTACTCCTGGAGGTGATTCTGATGAGGATGCTCCTCCTGCTGCTGCTGCTAATGATGCTCCACCACCTGCTCCTCCTATTTACCCCATGACCATCGCTGGTCTGCATCAGCACATTGCTGCCTTAGAGCTCAGTCAAGCTCGCACTGATGCGAAGATTGACCACCTCATTTCACTCATTACCAGTCAGCGTTCTGATGCAGCGGGTGGTTCTTCTGCTGTTCCTTCCGGATCGGGGTACACTGCACC
>JAESVK010000110.1:0-10116 GCA_017140935.1 Hamamelis virginiana
TGATGATCACAAGTGAAGCTGTGCTAAAATGATTCTATATCTTCATGGATTAGGATGGTAAGTGACTTAGTGACCTATGGATTGAACCTAGGAGGTTAGATCCCATTATATTCCTGTTTAAACTTGTAAAAATCAGGGTTTATGAATACTTGGATCGATCCAAGGTTGACCTGGATCGATCCCATGTTTACACCTTTGAAAATTGGGAGTTTAGGAATACTTGGATCGATCCAAGGTTGACCTGGATCGATCCCATGTTTGCATATTCACAATTCATATTTGGAAAATTGAAAATTGGCCAAGCTGGATCGATCCAATTTCGAGTTAAACTCTATTACAGAATGCTGTTTTTTGGCCAATTCAATTTGGATCGATCCAAGTCTTGGCTGGATCGATCCAAGTTCGTGCAAACCCTAATTCTGCCTAATTTTTTACCCTGTTTTCTCATTGGTTACTGATCACACTATAAAAGGATTAGATCACTCGAGATTCTAGTGACCTCAGCCGCCAGAAAAGATTTCCATTCTTAGACCTATCTTAGTTCTTCACTTGTGGGCTGTTGTTCTTACTTTCTAAATTGAGATTGAGCTTGAATATTCATCATTTGATCATGGACTTCTCTTAGAATGGATTAGAAACCTTGGAAACCAAATTTACATACATATTGTGAGAATCATCTGTGGAGATAGGATCATTCTCATGGCTCTTGGATGAAGACATCAAGAGTGAGACTACTTGTGTAGTTGATGAGCAAGCTTTGAAGAATGAGGACTCGATGGACTGAGTTGATGAGATCTCAGTACACTAGGCCATGGGTTGGTTAGATAGAGTGTATAGTATAATCTCTGTAACTCTTCTTTCATAGTGGATTGCTCTTGTTCTCCCGTGGTTTTCTCCCGAAAGGGTTTCCACGTATATCGTGTGTTCGTTCATTATTTGTTGATGTTATTTCTAGCTATCAAGAAGGATGGAATGATTCTTGTGTTCATGGATCCCTCTTGATAGTTGATTCATCCTGTGTTCTTCGATCTACATGTTACTTGATATTTACATTCAACTCAAACCATGTTTCTTGAGTGTGGCTGATTTATCTCATACTTGTTGCTTGAATTTAAAAGTGGTGAAATTCTTGCGATCTAGTAGGGATTAGGTTTTTCAATTGGTATCAGAGCCTAATTCACTGTGATAGGCTTACACCTAGGTGATAGGGTCTCTAGATCATAATTTCACTCTTCCATGGAAGAATGAAATTCTGTCATACGTCCACCAAAGTTTGATGGATCAAATTATGCCTATTGGAAGGCTAGGATGAGAATATTCTTGAAATCTCTAGATGAAAGGGTATGGGTTTCTGTTGAGAGAGGTTGGACTCCTCCCACTATGAAAGTTGGTGAGGATACCATACCTAAACCCGCTGATTTATGGGAAAAGGAAGAATTAGAAAAAGCTAGTTGGAACAGTAGAGGACTGAATGCTATTTGCAATGCCTTAACTGCTAGCGAATATCGTAGAATCATGATGTGTGAAACATCCAAGGAAGTATGGGATATTCTGAAAATAACTCATGAAGGTACCACCCTTGTCAAGAACTCAAAACTTCAAATGCTCACTTCTCAGTTTGAAAGAATTTGCATGGAAGAAAATGAGACATTTTCAGAGTTTTATGCTAAATTGAGTGATATTGTTAACTCCTCTTTTAATCTTGGTGAAAGAATTCCTGATTTTCAAGTTGTCAAAAAGATTTTAAGATCTCTCCCTGATTGGTTTCAACCCAAAATCACTGCTATTGAAGAGAGCAAAGACATAGGTTCAATTCGAGTGGATGAATTGGTTGGATCCATTCAAACATTTGAAATGAATCTAAAAGATTCAAAAACTAAAACAAAGGTATTGCTCTATCATCAATGAAGGAAGATCTTAAATCACATGAAAATGTTCTTGATGTGAATGATGATGAACTTGCACTGTTTGTTAAACAATACAAAAAATATCTCAAAGCTAAACAAGGTTTTTCAAATCAAAATAAAAAGTTTGATAGAGGTCAAGGGACATCATCATCAAAAGTTGACAATAGGAATTCAAAAACTGGAAAATAATGTTTCAATTGTCACAAAGCTGGTCATAGGGCTGCAGAATGTCCTGAAAAGAGAAGAAATCAAAACAAAGCTCATAATGCTACTTTGAGTGATAGTGATGAGGAGAATAATACCTCTCACGAGAATGAGTCTGAAAATGAGGAGGGTAATTTCACTGCTTTTGTTGTGACTACAAATTCTTTGTGTGAATCCAGTTGTGTTCAAAAACCCCCAAGGTTGGAGAACATTAAGTTCATGTACTGGAAAATCAAGATGAAAATCTTTTTGGAATCCATTGATGTTAATGTGTGGAGAAGTGTGGAAATGGGTTGGTCACATCCCATGTTAAACACTGATGGTGAACTCATCTTGAAACCTCTTGAAAATTGGAGTAGAGATGAAATTGAATCTCAAAATTGGAATAAAATTGGTTTCAAACTTATATGTGATGCTCTAAATGATCATGATCTTAAGCTAATTGAAAATTTTGAAACATCAAAACAAGCTTGGGATCATCTTGTGATTGTTTATGAGGGAAGCATATTTGAGAAAAATCATAGACTAAATAGTCTAATGAATCAATTTGATGTTATCAAGATGAGTAACCATGAAAGTTTTTGTGAATTCCACACAAAACTCTGTGACATTGTAAATTCCTTGAATGACTTAGGAGAAAAGGTGGATGATTCAAAAATTGTTAACAAAATTTTGAAATCCTTGTCTTTTGAATTCTCTATGAAAGTTGTTGAGTTTGCTAATTGTCAAGATATAAATTCCATTGTACTTGATGATCTTATTGGTGCTTGTATGTGTTTGGATAATCAATTGTCTGATGTTGCTTTGGAAAATGAGTTGAAAGCTTTTGTTGTGTCTTTGGAAACTCATGAGGTGTCATCCAACAAAAAGGACATAGATGACTTAGAGTTATTGCTAGGAGTGTCTAGTGATGAGTCTGAAAGTTTAGAGGATGATGATACTGATCTTCAAAAGGCCTATGATAACCTCTATGAAGAGGCATATCAACTTAAAAAGAAAAATGTGTCTTTGGCCTTGAAAGTCAAGTCTGATGAGAGAGAAATTGAGATACTCAAAGAAGAGCTGAAAAATCATGTGTTACACATACAAGATGTGAAAACTGAAAAATTTGGTTTGAATGATAAACTTATTTTTTTGAAACAGGATAATGAATCTTGTGTGTCAAAAATGAGTGAGTATCAAAAGGAAGTAAAGAGTCTTGAATCAAGACTCAAGACAGAGGTTGAGAGTAATAGTTGTTTGTGTTTGAAGGTTAGAAATCTTGAAAAGGAATTGGAATTAGCAAATGAAACATTGTTGAAATTGTCCAAAGGGAGTAAAAAATTGGATCACATTCTTAGTATTGGGAAGTCCTTTAGTGATAAATCTGGACTAGGCTATGTTGGATCATCTAGTGGTCCATCAACCTCAGGAACCAAGTTTGTTCCTTCATCGAAGTCATCTCTTGAAAATGAGACTTTGTCTCAACCTAGTCATAAGAGGACTCACTTCAATCCAAATTCCTTCAAGAAGATTCCCACATGTCACTCTTGTGGTATTGTCGGACACATAAGACTTAATTGTCCTAGAAAAGGAAAAACTCAAGTGAAGAGTTTCTCACAAAAGAAAGTGATTTGTCATTACTGTGGTGTCATTGGTCATTCAAGACCAAATTGTTTCAAGTTGATGAATAGAGGTCAAGTTAGGCAATTCTCACCTACTTGTCATCATTGTGGAAAGGTTGGTCACATTAGACCAAATAGTTTTCTCCTTCACAAAAATCATGAGTTGTCTAGACCAAGAAATGCACCTAGGGTAAAAGTTGATTTGGGATCAAATAGAAAGCTTCCTAAGTAGCTTCCTAAGTTGCATGAGGTTAAGACAGGGAATAAAGTTTGGGTAAGAAAGGAGAGTCTTAAATGTAATGTAATTCACACTGCCTTGAGGGCAAAGGAGAGTAAACAGTGGTATTTTGATAGTGGATGCTCTCGTCATATGACAGGTGACAAGTCCTTGTTTGTTCATCTTGAAGAGTGTAATGGAGGGACTGCCACTTTTGGTGATAGTAATAGATTAAACATTCAGGGTAAGGGGATTGTTGAATCTCATGGCTTTCCTAAGCTAGAAGATGTTCTTTTTGTTGATGGTCTTAAAGCTAATCTTATTAGCATTAGTCATCTCTGTGATAGTAATTTTTCAGTGAACTTCACCAAGGCTACATGTTGTGTCTTTGGTAAAGATGGGAAGTGTGTTCTTGAAGGAAAAAGAACAAGTGACAATTGTTATGCAATAGTTCCAAATGAGTCCCTCGTATGTAATAGAGCCAAAGTTGATGTTGTTGAGCTTTGGCATCAACGTCTTGGTCACATAAATTTCAAAGATCTCTCAAAATTGTCAAAAAATGAAATTGTTAGAGGAGTTCCTAAGTTTGACAAAATTGAGGAATGTGTTTGTGGACCATGTCAAAAGGGCAAACAAATTGGAGTGTCTCATAAGAAAACAAGTGGTATTAATACATCTAGACCTCTAGAACTTGTTCATGTTGATCTCATGGGTCCAATGAGAATTGAAAGTTTAGGAGGAAAGAGATACATTTTTGTGATGGTTGATGATTTCTCTAGATTCTCTTGGGTAAAATTTTTGAGAGAAAAATCTGATTGTTTTGAAAGCTTCAAAGCTTTGTGTAGGCAGCTTCAAATTGAGAAAGGATGTACTATCAATCAAATCATTAGGTTAAGAAGTGATCATGGAAGGGAGTTTGAAAATTCCGAGTTCAGTGAATTTTGTGACAGTGAGGGCATTAATCATGAATTTTCTGCCCCCAAAACACCTCAATAAAATGGTGTTGTTGAAAGAAAAAACAGAGTCATTCAAGAAATGGCTCGTGTCATGCTTTTGAGCAAATCTTTAGCTAAACACTTTTGGGCTGAGGCAGTCAATACTGCCTGTCATATCATCAATAGAGTTTATGTGAGGCCTCACACACAATGCTCTCCATATGAATTATGGAAAGGAAAGAAACCCAATTTGAAATATTTTAGAGTCTTTGGAAGCAAATGTTACATTCTTAGGGATAGAGAATCCTTAGGAAAATTTGACTCTAGGAGTGATGATGGTTTCCTTCTAGGGTACTCCACAAATAGTCGTGCCTATAGAGTGTTCAATCTTAGGACTTCTACTGTGATGGGGTCGATAAATGTGGTCATTAATGATATGGTGAGTAAAGAAATTGACAAATCTGTTGATGTTGAAGATGAAGCATTTAATGCTCCTTGTTCACCATCTCAAGTTATGGATGTTGTTAATGTTCAAGTTGAAAAAGGTAGTGATGATCAAGGGATGAATTCTACACCTGTTGATGATCCAATTCCTTCAAACTCTTGGTCCAAAAGATATCATCCTAGTGAGAATATAGTGGGAAAACCTGAAGTTGGAGTTAGGACTAGGAGTCAAATTGAGAATGAGATGACATTTCTGAGTTATACTTCTAAGATTGAACCCAAAAATGTCAAAGAAGCCTTGCTTGATGAGGAATGGGTTATTGCCATGCAAGAAGAGCTTCATCAGTTTGTCAAGAATGATGTTTGGGATTTAGTCCCTAGACCATCAAATAAGAATGTCATTGGAACTAAATGGATCTTTAAAAATAAGACTGATGAATCTGGTGTCATTGTTAGAAACAAGGCCAGACTTGTTGCACAAGGATATACTCAGGAAGAAGGTATAGATTTTGATGAAACTTTTGCTCCTGTTGCTAGACTTGAGTCTGTTCGATTGTTGTTATCTGTTGCATGCCATCTCAATTTCACTCTATTCCAAATGGATGCGAAAAGTGCCTTCTTGAATGGATTCCTTCAAGAAGATGTGTTTGTGGAACAACCTAAAGGGTTTGAAGATCCACATCATCCCACTCATGTCTACAAGCTGAAGAAAGCCTTGTATGGTCTCAAACAAGCTCCAAGAGCTTGGTATGAGAGATTGACATCCTATCTTCTAGAGAGGGGTTTCACTAGAGGAAGTGTGGATAAAACTCTGTTTATCAAATCTGTGCAAGAGTCAATTGTTGTTGCTCAAGTGTATGTTGATGATATTGTTTTTGGATCAACTTTGAATACACTTGCTCATAGTTTTTCTGAAAAAATGAAGAAAGAGTTTGAAATGAGTATGGTTGGTGAATTAACTTACTTCCTAGGGTTGCAAGTTAGACAAATGGATGATGGGATATTTGTTTCCCAATCCAAATATGCAAAGAAACTTGTCAAAAAATTTGGGCTTGAAAATGCTAAACATGCTAGGTCACCAATGAGCACTAGCACAAAACTTTCCAAGGATGAAGGTGGAAATGATGTAGGTCAAACCTTATTTCGTAGCATGATAGGTAGCTTGCTCTACCTTACAGCAAGTAGACCTGACATTTCATATAGTGTTGGAGTTTGTGCTAGATTCTAGTCCAATCCTAAAGAGTCTCATCTTCATGCTGTCAAGCGAATCATTCGCTATGTGAGTGGCACACAGGGTTATGGTCTTTGGTATTCTAGGGATACCAATCTTAATCTTGCTGCATATTCCGATGCCGACTTGGCTGGAAATGTGGCTGACAAGAAAAGCACCTCTGGAGGTTGCTTTTATGTTGGAAATTCCTTAGTTTCTTGGCACAGTAAGAAACAAAATTCCATTGCTTTGTCAACAGCTGAAGCTGAATACATTGCTGCTGGTGCATGTTGTACACAATTGTTGTGGATGAAACAAATGTTGAGTGATTATGGAGTCAAGGTTTCAAGTTTAGTTGTATTTTGTGACAATGAGAGTGCAATCAATATTTCCAAAAATCCTGTTCAGCATTCTAGAACCAAACATATTGACATAAGACATCATTTCATAAGAGACTTGGTTGAAAATAAAGTGCTGTCTATGCAATTTGTATCATCTACAAATCCACTTGCTGATCTTCTCACAAAACCTCTTGATAATGTTAGATTTGAATACTTGAGAACAGCATTGGGGATTTGTATGATTGATTGAAGTTACTGGAGTGCAGGATACATGCATGATAATCACACTGAATATGAGTTTATCTTGGTTTTATCATATGCACTTTATATCATCTCCTTATTGTATGTTGTTTAATGTGATTGAATCTGAAAATCTCTTGCACTATTGGTTTTGATTGTGTTGATTCTATGATATAATTTTCATGATGTTTGGAGTCAAATGTGATGATCATTATTCTATGTATTTGTGATATAGATTGACCTATAAGTAGTCTTTACTACCTTCTCTTCAAGTATCCACATTATCTTGGGTTATGGGAATTCTCACTCTATACCTTCATTCCCAATAAGTTTGGGTCATGGTTTAATTTGCCTCATATTTCAAATGAAAAGGAAATATTCTCATGAATTGAAGAAGAGAATTGATCTTCTTTCAAATCCATTGACTTGAAAACAAATTATATTGAAGGGGAGAATTGATCTTTCTTCAAATTCTGTGACTAGAAATCCTATCTTGAAAAGCTGTAATGCTTATGCTCAAAAGTTCTCACTAAAATACTTGATTATCCTGTTTCATGATCTTCATTTGTATTCTCTGGGATTCCTTATTCAGCTTTTTGATATCTTGATGAGGAGTTAGTTGTGTTTACCTACTTGGTTTGACTTCTATATTAACAATCATTGCATAATTTTCCAAATCATTTTGAGTCTACATCATCTAATTTATACATGGATATGAATTGATCTAACCATTGCACACACTCACTACTTTGGATTCTCATATTACAATCTTCAATCTTGTGATGATATCCATTTTGCATGTTGGTGGTAATCATTGTCTTATCATATCCATGCTTTTTTATCATGTTTGTAGCCTAAATTCTCAGTTCCTTGTTAGTCTGAATCTTGGTCTATAAATTTGTCAAAAATGATGTGTCAATAGGTTTTGTTCCCTGCTCAAATCTTGTTTTGAAATGCCTCTTGTTCATTGTTTTACAATTATACTTGCATCCAAGTATCCATTCATCAAGTTTTTCAGTGATCAAGCTAATTTCAGTGTGTTTTTCACAGAGTGGATCGATCAACTGCTGATCTGGATCGATCCAGAGTGCATATCGTTTTTCCACATGTTGTATTGAAGGTTCTTGGATCGATCCAGCCCTGTCCTGGATCGATCTAAATCAATTTGGCTCAAAACATGCCTTCTGTATATGCAAATTGGATCGATCCAGCTTCAACTTGGATCGATCCAGAGTGGTTTTTCATTCTATTTGTCCTATGTTTGGCCTTAGTGGATCGATCTAGACCCCACTTGGATCGATCCAACTTCGAGAAATTTGTTTATTTAGGGCAAAATTTCGTAGGTCACTGTTCACTTTCTTCCCATTTCTCACACTGTTTGAGTCTTTCTCTCCCTAGGGTTTTTCTGTTCGCACTCTATTTCTCCATTCCCATCCCTTTCTTCACATTATGGGTACTTCATTGCATGATTTATGCCTGCTCTGCCTCGGATTCATGTGGATTCGAGTTGTGATCTTCACCATGACTGGTGGTGATAGCTCACGTCATGGGGGTTCATCCTCCAAAGGGAAGGGCAAGGCCCCCACTGCTAAGAAGAAGAAGAATGCTCCTCTCTCTCCTCAAGAGCAAGCCAATCTTCCAAATCCTCTCCATGTCGACGATCCAATGGATAAGGAACCCTCACTTGCTCATTCAAAGCTCACTAAGGAGGAAGTTTTTGAGAGACGTCCAGTCATCTGTGAGCGTCAAGTGATTCCCAAGTGTATGACCGACACTCTTTCCATCCAAATGATTGAATTTCATAAATTAGGTCGTTTCTTTGAACCCATCAAGTTGTTTATCCCTTCTCTTGTCAAGAGTTTTTATATGGGTGTCCACACTGTGAACACCGAAACCTTTGAAATAGTGTCTAGAGTTAGAGGGAAGACTATCACTGTGACTCCACAGATGATAACTGACTATTTGGATGTGCCCCTACCTCCTCCTAATTCTCCTACCTTTTCTTTTGACAATGATTCTAATGTGAGTGATGACCTTATTGTCCACTCTCTTTGTACATCTGCTGGGTTAAAGAATGGGAAGTTTGTTCAAGGGAATCTCAAAGAGGAATTTCGTGCCTTGAACATTATCTTGTGGTGGAACTTGTTTCCCGGGGGTAGCCGTGTCCATTTTGAGTACCCAAAGGCTCGTTTGTACTATGCTTTCATGAATGGTGCTGTTATCAATTTTCCCAAACTCATTTGGGGTACCATTCGCCTTGTGGCTCGAGCTCATGAGATCAAGACGGCTTTATCGTACGGTGCCATGATTACAGAATTCTGTAAGAAGCTAGGGGTAAAGACGTCTCCTTCTGACATGCCCGAGAAACCCACTCGTGGTCCCATTGACCTAGCCTGCATTAATCGCAGTCGTGGACATACCTCTACTCCTGGAGGTGATTCTGATGAGGATGCTCCTCCTGCTGCTGCTGCTGATGATGCTCCACCACCTGCTCCTCCTGTTTACCCCATGACCATCGCTGGTCTGCATCAGCACATTGCTGCCTTAGAGCTCAGTCAAGCTCGCACTGATGCGAAGATTGACCACCTCATTTCACTCATTACCAGTCAGCGTTCTGATGCTGCGGGTGGTTCTTCTGCTGTTCCTTCCGGATCGGGGTACACTGCACCGTCTTCTCCTCATCTAGATGATAGTGGTCTTGGTTTTTTTCCATCCACTTTGTGATCCCTTTGTCTGTTTGTGACAAAAAAGGGGAGAGTTTTTGAGGTTTTTGTTTAGCTTGTTTTTAGGTTTTTTTAGTTTTTAAGGTTGTTTATTGCTAAATCAAGGGAAATGAATATGTATGGATTTTTTTTTGTAACCTTGACTGTTTTATCTGTTGAAAGGATCTGTTGTAATGAACTGAATGTTGAAATGAACTGAATGTTGAACTTTCTCTGATTATCAATACAGTTTGGTGTTTTATGGATGTTTGTAGCATTATTTCCGCCTGATATATTACATATGTTTTGTCA
>JAESVK010000114.1:0-17396 GCA_017140935.1 Hamamelis virginiana
CATATCTGGCGGTAATTGCAATCTGTAAGCCACATTTCCTATTTCTTGAATAATCTGAAAAGGACCCACAAATCGAGGAGCTAGTTTACTTCTCTTTCCAAATCTCACTACACCCTTCTGAGGAGAAGCTTTTAAAAACACCCAATCTCCAACTACAAACTTGACATTTTAAAAAATGTCAGCAATCTTCCATAACCAATCTAATCTTTTTCGGACTATACAAGATCACTGGTCTATGGGAGAAAAAGATAGTGGATTTAACTTTCACCAGATTTCTTACGGTGATAGATGATGAAGATCGAAGATGACCTCCGTCCGCCTGCGACTCAACTCCGATTCTTCTTCTTTTTCTTTTTCTTCTTTTTGTCGACTCAACTCCTCGCCGTTTTCCTCTTTCTCTCTTTCTCTCTCTCTTTCTCTCTAGCTCTCTCTTGCGGTTTAAATGCGTATATCTCTCACCTCTTTTTATATTCTTTTATAAATGAAAGAAAATGAAATTAAAGTGAGCGTATTTTTGTTCTAAAGTGGAAAAATGTCATTTTGCAATAAAGAAATATTAGCGGGACTTATCCCATTAAACTTTTCTAAACTAGGACTTTCGGCCAAATTTTTACTAATCCACTTTCTAAATATATCTCTTTATATTTTTATTGTAATAAAATATTTATGGAAGGTATTTTGAATTTTAATTAATTCCAAAACGTAAGTATATCCTCCCTAGTTCGGCGCGCAAGCCAACTTTAAAGGATTATATTGTGTACATATGAACTCCAATTTGAGTGATTCAAGTTGTTATGGAAAGTTTTCATGGCATACTTTGGATTGCAACTTGACTTGGCTTTGAAATAAAAAAGTTATATCTTCTACATATGAACTCCCTTGAATCACTTGATTTGGCTTTCATTTTGCAAAAATCAAGACGATGATGACAAAAGAAGAAGGCACCGAACATCTCGTCTCCAATTGATAAACAAATAACATTTTTCCAAGTCAAATTGGAGAAAAATGTGATTTTTTTTTTCGAACTTTAAACCCCTATAACTTTTTCATTTCAAAGTCAAATCGAGTACGTTTTTCAAGTATCAATTGAAAGTATGCCATGAAAACTTTTCATAACAAGGTGAATCACTCAAATTGGAGTTCATGTATGAAATATAATCATTCAAAGTAGGCTTGTTGAAAAAGGGTGGTCATTGAACATGAATTCATACCTAAGGACCGCAATGACATTTTCTAAATCTAAAGGGAGATTTTGTAATTTTTACTAAACACAAGGGAGGCCGATATAGTTTACCCTTAATTTTTTTTTTAAAAAAATTTGGACTACATTGACGTATTATTCTTAAAGTTGTCCTGAAATCACAACTTTTTAAAAACGTTTTTGGACTATTGACACATTATTTTTAAAGTTGTCCTGAAATCGCAATTTTTAAAAAGTTTATGTACCAAATTGAAATTTTGTATAAAGTTCAAGATTCTAAAACGTAATTAACACGTTAAGTAATTCATCACATGATGACTTCTAACATGCCACATCAGCGCCGCAATAGTGTTGACTTGCCACATCAGTGCCATGTTAGTGCCATGTCAGCAGGGGCGAAGCCACGAATTTGCTTCAGAGGGGGCACTGGTTTGATTAATTAACAATTGTTTGGCGGTTCGGGGGCAACGCTCCTAGAGGCAAATATATATATACTTTTATATGAATTTAGAATTGATACACGTCAGTACGTAATTAGAGGCAAATATATATATATCCCAAAAAACAGAGCCTAGGCATGAAACAACACTAATTAGAGATCCTAACTAGGTCAGCACCTCCAAGCCCACCAAATCATATGCCACCAACTCTATCAAGAGCATATAAATACCACCCAACATACACAGAAAAAATCACCCAATTAATTCAAGTAAAAACAAATAGGTTGAGCCCTGCCCACAACAATGCCACCAACACCCAGAACTTGACATGATAAATTAACAAGTTAAAAATTAAATAAGAGCAGTACTTTATTTTATGAGAAAATTTAAACGAACGTTTTATCTAGACGATCTCAAGTTTGGTTTGTCTAAATTACAATCCTACTACTTAATGTGAACTTTTTTACATATGAGCCCTTTTTTACGTTAATTAGTAAAGTAGGAGACACGTTGCCAAGCATGTATTTAATGATTGAATAGGCCGGGAATGACATAAGGGTCTTATCCTAAGTTTTGTTTTTTCTTTTCTGCAACTCTCTCTCTCTCTCTCTCTCTCCACATGCAGTTAATATAATTATGTTAGCATCGATCTTCTTAATTTTCTTTCTTTTATCCCATGTTTCTCTTATGGTTGTATTTATTTATTGCTAGATTCCTTCAAGACAATAAAATATAATTAGTTCGGTTTGTCTAAATTACAATCCTAGTGCTTAATTAATGTGAACATTTTTACACGTAAATCAAGTTTGGTGCTTATCTTGATTTACGACCACCTGCATCAGTACGTACATGTGGCTCTCTAATCCATGTATTGTATTTTCTTTTCTGCAACTCTCTCTCTCTCTCTCTCTCTCTCTCTCTGTCTCTCTCTCTCTGCACAGCATGTTAAACATGTATTGTATTTTCTTTTCTGCAACTCTCTCTCTCTCTCTCTCTCTGTGCACAGCATGTTAAAACTGGCAACTTGATAAGAATAAGAGAGCTAATAAGCCAAACTTGAATGACCCTCAAGTCCAAGTCCAATTTAGACAGAATCCAAATGATATTTTAATATCAATTTAGCAAACTCGGTTTGGTAAAACAAATAAGTCAAATAAGATCGACGTGTACATAGAAACCATCATCAATACACGCCATGCATGTTAGTAGCATCGATCAAAGATATATATATATATATATATATATATATATATATATATATATATATAAGCTATTGAAATTGCTTATTTGGACTATCAAAACGTTGGATTTAGGCCACGGTTGTGAAACATGAAATTTTAGAGCTTCGAGTCTTAGTCTTCTTTTCAGAACACTAAAGCTCATTAAATTCAGATAAATGAGCTAGAAGATACGGCCTAAAAACTAAAAACTGTTTTTGGATGGGTTTGAATCATAAACATGGAATTTTGGGTGTTATGCATATTTGAGCTTAAATTGCTCCAAATTTGTTTATTATCATTTATAAACATGTTTTAACATATTTGAAATAAAAAGTTTGGATTGGACATATATAAAAGATTTTATTTAAAAATTTTGGGAGAAAAATGCATACTGGGCTTTATTAAAAATTGGTGTAAATGTTATTTATTCTCCAAACTTTATGGAGATTTTATGGGCACTTTGTGGACTGTTTTGGAGTATAAACATACAAAATTTTTATGATAAATGAGTTGTGGAAATATTTATTTGAATTTTATGTAATTACAAATCTCGAATTCAAAGTTTAATCACAATTGTGGATTTTCCTTTTAAAATATATTTTGAGCATCTTCAAAGGTGTTACAATATTAATTATAGGTTTGACCTAATAAAATGATAAATTGCTATGATGAGCACAATAGTTGAAATATTTCCGGTAATTAAAATTTCCTCTATGAAATTTGGTGTTGAAATGCTAACGAGCATGGTGATATGATTATGCGATATGATATTTGTTTTGTTGAAAATCTTACATGTATATGTGTTCAAATAATGATAAATTCTCATTTTGGAATGTTGTGAGAATCATGAAGCATTCGTTGCTATTTATATGCATGTCATGCATATCATAATGGTTTTTGTACTAACGTTGTGAAATGGGATGAGATGAGATGACCTGGGCTGTGTTCCCTAGTTATTGCACTAATATGTTATTTACTCATGAGTTGGGTTATAACATACACACTTCATTCGTTATCTGTTTTGCAGGTTGAGCAAGACAGAGCCTCACAGGTATAATTGCATAAAACATATCATGGATACCTAACATATGTATAAAACATGCATGAATTATTGGATATGATTAAATTGAATCATGCGGTGATGGAACAATGTTAACAAAAATATATTTTCATTGTTTATTAGTTGATGTATGAATTGTGGAAATATTGAGTATGTCTTTTAAGTTATTGACATTGTAGAAAAGATTAGAAAACTTCACTCGGCATAGTGGTTTGCTCACCCCTCATTTCCCCCCAGGACCTTCAGAATCTTAGCTGGATGGAGATTGTGGGGATAAAGATGCTCGCCTGGTTTTGTTTTTGTGGATCACTGGAAATACTGCCGTGGGATATGTGTTGGAGGTCGTGGTTTGAAATTTCTGTATTAAGACTTTGGATTGGACTGTATGATTATAAGTTTAAATCTTATATTAAGTACTTTACGGGACCAATACTTGAGGCCAGCTAGTACTTGTGCTTATCTAAATTTCTTTACTCCGTGGTTTGTTAAAGCTTCCGCATTTCAAAACATTATCCAATCAAATTAATGGTTCCAAAGAGATAAGCACCGAGTATTTGTGTACGTTGCACCCAGCAGATTGGGGGTAGTCTGTTAGGGGTGTTACACTAATACTAGATTTACTGGAATACTAATTGAAGGTTTCAAGGCAGTGCCACCTTCATTATGCATGTTGTTCTAACTTTACCCAAAGTTGCTCAAAGTTGTTTTAACTTTGCCAAAAGTTACTCATAGTTGTTTATTGAGTTTTTATTAAAATAAGTAGGGGTCTGTTGGATATTTTAATAAAAATAATGGAATAGCATGAGTTCCAACAACAGATCATAGTATTATTTGAGGTAATAACTATCCATTATATTTTATATAGATAAAATCTGTTGGACATAGTCTGCACCTCAAACCACGCTCAAAAATGATTTTTCTACATTTAATTAGAATTTTTACACTAAAACTGGTCTGAATTGAAATCCTGAAAATTCAATGAATGTGAACTTTGATTTTTCAACTCCAAACCATGTTCATCTTGTATGAGTTCATCAACCAAGATTTCTACCTCTAATAAATACAAGAAATCCTCATTTTCTTTCAAAATCAAAATGAAATATGTAAGGTAGAAGGACCTTACCTAAACCATGAAGAGAAACCTCTCTTCTCTTTCTCTCTCTCTCTACATCCCAACTCTTTTGTTTTTTCTTTCATTCTCTTTCTCTCCTTTTGCCAAACCCTTCCTGTGGCATGCGGAAGGCTCCTGTCTTATAGACCTCAAAAAGAGAATTTTCTCTCTCCTATTATTATTGTTAAGATTGAGATTATTGCTATCCAGTGCAGAGTGTTGTTAGTTGGGGTTATGAGATCTTCTATGGGCCTCGCCTAATTAAAGTGCCAAGATTCCCTGTTCTCTCCCTCCTCTAACTTTTACGAATAATGCCAAATGATCAAGAGAGATTAGAGCATAATAATGCTCCATAATGCAGCCCACTCACCCCACCTCAACAACTTTGCTCTCTCCCATTATTGTTTCCAATCACTCCTTAATTTCTTGTCTCCCCACTCTCTTACACTAATGGAAAAACAAATTTTGTTGTGTTGCAAAAACAAATTTTATTGTGGGTCTCCCAGCTACATATGACACTCATCTTGTATATAATGCTTAAAAGATTGGAATAGTGCTCCAATAGGTGAAATAAATAAATCAACAATTGTTGTTGGTATGCACATTCATGGAGCATCCAAAAAAAACCCTTAACAAAAACCACCACCACATAATAAAAAATTTTGGGGTCTCACAATACCTCCCCCTTAACGGGATTTCATCCTTGAAATTAGCCATCAGCAAATAGATAAGGATACTTTTTACGGACTTCAGACTCTACCTCCCAAGAGGCTTCTCGTTCATCGTGCCGATTCCATTGTACTTTGACTAATGGTATCTCCTTCGTGAGAATCTTCTTCACCTCACGATCTAATATCTTGAACGGTTTCTGAACATACTTTGCATTTTCATTCACCTTGAGATCTCTGTGATCAATGATGTGCGACGGATCGCGAACATACATCTTTAGCATAGATACATGAAATACGTTGTGAATTTCGGCAAGCTCCGTAGGTAGATCTAACCAATAAGCTATTGTTCCTATCTTAGATGTGATCGGAAATGGGCCTACATATCTTGGCGACAGCTTTCCCTTCTTCTTTTGACTAACCAGACTTTTCACGAGCGAAATTTTCAAGAGAACTTCATCCCCAACTTCGTAATGCATTGGTCGCCTCCCTTTGTCTGCATAATATTTTTGTCTGTTTTGAGCAGCTTGCAGTCGTTCTCGGATGATATCAATTTTCTCTGTGGTTTCTCGAATAATATCAGGACCCAATTTAGGATCCAATTTCATTTAAAGTTTATATAGTTTAAAACAATTTTTCAAAATACGCGTGTGGAAGATTTAAATAATTTACAACATCTCAAAAATAGAAAGATAGCGCTGAGTACTAGTTTGTATCATGAGTACAGTCCCGTAATGTACCCAAAACAAAATCTCATATTACAAACCCAAAATGATTGTCCACAGATGAGATAGATCAACACTGCCATAATCATTCACCGAATATTCCAAACTCCGAACATCTCTATCTAGTTTACTGAGTTGGCGGTCCTGTGGGGGGGAATATATGAAGTGAGCAAAACCATTATTGCTCAGTAAGGTTCGCAAACCTCAAATATTACCTGACGCTTTTAAAAGAAACTTCTGAATTCTTAAATATTACATTCATATTTTATCATATCTATCAGCAAGTTCCATCACCACATAGTAAGATCATCCCCTCTGTAATTTATTCACATATTGCATAATATATTCATCATATTTTAGCAGTAAATGATCTCACACTACATGCATGCTTTATGCATATGATAGATATACGATGCAATGCTCATGCAGTCATACCTGCCATTTCCTCTGTTCTGCTTTTCCTACAAAACATAAAATTTCACACGGATGGCGACCTCATTTTAGGGTACACAACCATCCATCCACCACAACAGCATCCCCATCTTTTTAAGAAGTATATCACCCAGTTCCCACCTTTTTAGGACCTACCGCGATCATGCTCACTAACTAGATGATTTACTTGCTGTTTTAGCAATGATGATATATTAGTGCACTAAATGTTTCCAAGATCTTTTGTCCATCGGTGGTATCTCAACACCAATATTGTCTCATTTGCCTGCACGTGTAACATACGCTCCCATTTATTTTCTCAAAACTTATTGTTACTAGAAGATGTATGAATTTTACTGTTAAGCCTGGTGACTTCCTTTCTCAGGACATCACAACCACATGCCATATGCCAATTTATTGTGCAAAGATTATGGCAAATATCACATTCATATATATATTTTATACATAACAATTTACGTGCTCCATACATATATCATGCTATTTATAGTAATAGCATATTATAAGCTTTATTACTATCTCATACTTGAATTCAAAAGAATCAAGATAATCACCTCACAGTTCATAATATAACAAAATAATAAAATATTATTGTTAATTATGTTCATGTATACTAACCACATAGGTCAACACAGTTCCTTAAGCAGTATATCCATTCTTAGGGTTTACTTTAAATCCACAGTATCCATTTTTTTCACAGATGTCTCAACAGACTTGTTTGAGTACTCCAATTCAATAATCTCACCTACTTGAATTATCAACAACATATACATAAATTTTTATATATGTTTCACATACTTGTATTATCAACACAATTAATATATATATATACATGTCCCATGCAATTGTTGCCCAAAAGAAAATAAATCCTTTTTCTTGCCAACATAGTTTATTAAAAAAATAGACTCAAAATATTTCAAGGGAAAAGTATTTTCTTGGCTAAAACACCATTTAGTATGATAAGCATATCAAAACAAAAAGCTAAAAATACATAAATATTACAGGTAGAAACGATATTCATGTATGAACATCTCCAAAATTTTTCATAATTTTAGGATGAGAGGATCACACTTCGAATTTAAATCCAAGTTGGAACACAAAAACATAACACTTTCCTGCTGCATGATAGCCACTTCTAAAATCAAAGAAAAATAGTAATTTGTGTTCTCTCTTCATAAATTTTTTATTGAAAACAAATCTAGAAGTTAGGAAATCATTCCAACAAAACACTCTCAAAAACGATTTTTTTTACATTTAAGTATAATTTTTACACTAAAACTAGTCTGAAATGAAATCCTGAAAATTCAATGAATGTAAACTTTGATTTTACAACTCCAAACCAAGTTCATCTTGTATGAGTTCATCGACTAAGATTTCTACCTCTAATAAAGACAAGAAATCCTCATTTTCTTTCAAAATCATCATGAAATATGTAAGGTAGAAGAACCTTACCTAAACCATGAAGAGAAATCTCTCTTCTCTCTCTCTCTCTACACCCCAACTCTCTCTCTTTCTTTCATTCTCTTTTCCCTACAAGAATAATGGACTACGGCTACCATTTTGTTAGACAAAAGACTAGTGTTTTTTAAAACCTTAGTTAAAAGGTATGAAACAACTAGGTTTTTTTAAAAACCTAGTTGAAAAATAAGAAAAGACTACTATTCCTAGGACCCTGGTCTTACCTTTTAACTAGGGTTTTATAACACACTAGTCTTTTGTTGGTAACAAAAGACTAGTGTGTTAAAAAACCCTAGTTAAAAGGTAAAAAAAGACCAGGGTTTTTTAAATACCTAGTTAAATGATAAGAAAAGACTACTGTTCTTAAGACCCTAGTCTTTTCTTTTCTTTTAGGAGAAAATATGTATATATAGAAAATAGACTATTGGGACAGGTTCCCCTTACACTCTATTTTGACACCTATGTTTACAACTCGTTTTCAAATACCCTCGTAGGTCGAATATTTTGAGAAACCAACCGTTAGATTATATACTTATCTTATATTTGTCATGCATGAAAAAAATTGGAGTGATCCAACGGTTAGTTTTTGAAAAATATCATTTTGAAGAACTATTATATTTTTTAGTAATTAAAAAATAACTGTTTTTTATAGTGACATTTCTTAAAATCTAACCGTTGGATCACTATGATTTTTGGTATACATGATATCACTACAAAAAAAATGAGCAATTGAGACTAATTTTGGGGCAGATTTTAGTTTGTCGCAAAATAGGGACGGGAATTGCTGTTGCAAAAATCCCCTTACATTGCCTATTATCTAAACCGTCCCAAAAATTACAAAGTATATTTTTAATAAATTTAAAATCATTTGTGATGGATAGTTGTCGTCCCTAATTCAATGACACTATTAATTTAATGTAAAATGACTTTTGTGACGGGTGGAAACCGTCCCAAATACAAAATTTTTGGCTCGCATCCGCGGGAAGGTTCTATTCTATCTCCCGCCTCTCTCTCTCTCTCCTTCTCTCATCAATCCCTCTTTTCTTTTGGTGGAAATCTCTCTTCACTCTTACACTATGTTTGGATTGAGAGAGTTGGAGAGAAGAGAAGAGAAGAGAAAGGATTTAAGTGATGGGTAGATTTACTATTTTGCCCTTTCTCTTCCTACTTTAGTTTTTATTTTCTTTTTATGTAAGTAAGGGCAATATTGGAATTTATATCTTAAAATCTTCTCTTATCTTCTCTTATGAAGGCTATCCAAATAGGGTGGAGAGAAAGTCATTTAACTTTCTCCCCTCTCTATCCAAACAAGGTGGAGAGAAACTCATTTAACTTTCTCTTCTCTTCTCTTCTCTTAATGAGTTTCTCTTCTGTTCTCTCCAACTCTCTCAATCCAAATATAGTGTTACACTGCCCTAAGCTCCATTCACCATTGAACGCAATCGCAACAAGGGTTTTTTCTCCAAATGGCGACTACCATTCAACATCAAGGTGCCGTCAATCGACTCCCAAACGGCGCCATCACTACGATTGTTGCCGTCGATCCAATCCCATACTGCGACGGCAATCAGCCATCAGGTGAGTCAATGTTCATTTTTTCGACTTCATACGACTATTGAGAAATCATGTTTAGGGCTTTTTTTTTCTCTCTCTCTCTAGGGTGTCGTGTGGGTAATGGTGTTTCGTATATATTTTTGCCCTTCATACAACCAGTGAGTTTGAGGGTTTTGATGCTATGGGTTAATATATATTTAGGGCTTTTTCTCTCTCTTTCTCTAGGGTTGTGTTAATTGGTTACCATCCGATCATGGTTTGGGGGTTTTAGGAGATTTTATGATTTTTTGCTTTTACAGATAAGAAATGCTCCCAATTTACTTCGGCACGAGCTTGCGAGGCCCGGTATTGGTTTGTTGGTTTTCTAAGGATGCTCGTCCCTCTATTGATAAAATTGATGGTATGTAGCTGATCTTGATAAATTTCTTGGTTGTTAACTTGTGAAATGTTAACTAGTGTTGTCTATGTGTTCTTTGTTCGATTAATCTATTTGTAAAATAATTCATGGTTGATTAATCTATTTCTAAATTTGGTTTATCTGGAGCAATTTTAGAAAATGGATTTGCCCAAAAGTTATTACAAATAAAGTTTCAAGTAAAATGCCATTTGCATTCCAATTGTCTCAATTCACCC
Source organism: Hamamelis virginiana (assembly GCA_017140935.1). Classification (NCBI taxonomy): domain Eukaryota; kingdom Viridiplantae; phylum Streptophyta; class Magnoliopsida; order Saxifragales; family Hamamelidaceae; genus Hamamelis; species Hamamelis virginiana. Next base: position 10,518 of record JAESVK010000114.1, read on the forward strand.
ATATGAATGAGTTTGGATAGTTGAAATTTTAAAGAATGTTGTATGCCTATTTATCTGTAAATTAAAATGCAAGACCCACCTCGATTAGTGTTCACCCAAGTTTTAAAACTGCAATGGGTGAAATCAGAGCAGTTTAGAAATTTAATCATATATATATATATATATATATATATATATATATATATATATAGAGAGAGAGAGAGAGAGAGAGAGAGAGAGAGAGAGAGAGAGAAATAAAATTACAAAGACATAGAAAACAAATTGAACATACCACAAGAAGTGGCTGATGCCTGCGAGCTTCTCAGGTTGCACAGGCCGGATTCCAGCGAAACACCACCAATCAAAACCGTCGTCATCGGACAAGACAGAGAAACAGAGAATGCACCAATATATATATATATATATATATAATGATTTAGGGGTTCGAAATAGAAAATCAATAAATAAAAAAATAACATGTACATACCAGAAGAAGAATTGTTGGCTGTTGCCGGCGAGCTGCTCAGGCCGGATATCGGTGAAACAAGGTGATCGGACACGAGAGAGAGAGAATGCACCGAGAGAGAAGAGAGGGACCGCACATACAGAGATCGAGATATGAACTCGAGAGCAAGAGGGGGAGAGTGAGATAGAAAGCTTTTAGGGTTTCACAAGCAGATTTGAGCGAGAGAGAGAGAGTGAGATTGAAAGATTTTAGGGTTTCACAGGAAGATTTTGCGGGGTGAGGGGTGTTTTGCGAGGGAAAGTTTAGAGGGAGATGCAGAATTCGACGAGATAATGACATTCCTTATACCACCAAAGCCAAACGACTGTGTTTTGGGCTTTTATAATTAATTAAGTTTTAAGTAATTAATTCTTCTATATAAGTATAATTATTTATATATAAATGATCCGATCAGCATATGCTTATGTAAGCATGAAACCCATGGATAATTGTGGGATACATATTTTGAAAAATTGACCGTTGGATCATATACTATACTTATGCATGTGTGGTATGCCAAAAATATCATTTGATCCAACGGTCGATTTCTCAGAAATGTCAATAAGATATGACAGTTTTCAGCAGTTGTAATTATGTAAGCATGAAGCCCATAGACAAGTGTGGGAGGCATATTTTGAAAAACTGACTGTTGGATCAGATACTATACTTATGCATGTGTGGTATATCAAAAATCACAGTGATCCAACGGTCAGTTTCTTATAAATGTCAATGAAAAAAAATTTGATAGTTTTCGGCCATCGCAGTTTTACATAGCTATTTTCTAAAATCCTGATATTGGATCACCATGATTTTTTGCAAGCACGACATCCATAGGTACATTATCTAATCCAACGATCAGTTTTTCAAAATATGCATCCCACACTTGTCCTTAGGTTTCATGCGCGCTTACAAAAACTAACCGTTAGATTAGATAATGTACCTATGGATGTCATGCATGCCAAAAATCATGATTATCCAATGTCAGCATTTCAAAATATATAGCTATGAAAATTTTTTCCACCCCTGTCCCCTTTATAACTTAATGTAGTAGTGATTTCTTATGCGCGCATATCATGTATACCAAAAATCATAGTCATCCAACGGTTAGATTTTAAGAAATGTCACTATAAAAAACAATTATATTTTTAATTACTAAAAAAAATAATAGTTTTTCAAAATGATATTTTTCAAAAACTAACCGTTGGATCACTCCAATTTTTTTCATACATGATAAACATATATATAGTATATAATCTAACGGTTGGTTTCTCAAAATATTCGATCTACGAGGGTATTTGAAATGAGTTTTAAACATAGGTGTCAAAATAGGGAGTAAGGGGAACCTGTCCCAATAGTCTATTTTCTATATATATATATATATATATATATTTTTTTTTTTTCTCCTAAAAGAAAAGAAAAGACTAGGGTCTTAAGAACATTAGTCTTTTCTTATCATTTAACTAGGTATTTAAAAAACCCTAGTCTTTTCTTACCTTTTAACTAGGGTTTTATAACACATTAGTCTTTTGTTGGTAACAGAAGACTAGTGTGTTATAAAACCCTAGTTAAAAGGTAAAAAAAGACTAGGGTCCTAGGAATAGTAGTCTTTTCTTACCTTTTAACTAGGGTCGTTTTATACCTTTTAACTAAGGTTTTAAAAAACAGTAGTCTTTTGTCTACCAAAATCGTAGTCATAGTCCATTATTCTTGTAGTGATCATTAAGAAATTAAGCAAGTATGCTTTTATGCCATGAGTGTGAGGGTAAAATAGAAAATTAATTATCTCATCATTTCCCTTCTCCTTCCATACCAAACAAAAAGGAAGGAAGGAAGACACTCTTCCACCCATCTTACCAAATATATATGTCGGAAAGATGGCCGGTTTCCCTTCCCTGAGGATGGAAAGGCCATCCCTCTACTTTCCTTCCTTCCACTTTTCCATTCTCCCTACCAAATGGAGCAATGACAATCAATTGATGGAACCCTCAATGACTCCACCTTTTGCTGACTTACGTGACTAGAGGACATCCCTGCAATATAAGAGATCGAAATGGATTAGTCTGTCTTTGCAGGACCTTCCTTCCCACACACAAATCATCTGCCACCATCCCTGTTCATTACAACTGCCCCTTTCTTCCTTTCCAGATCAAGTTGCGCACATACAGAAAGGTACAGGGAAAACCCAACATGCATTACCCTGAATAGTGCACTTTGTGGGAGAGGAAGAAGAAACAACTCTCACCAACTAATCCCGTCGCATTTAATGCGATGCGGCCAGGAGGCGTGCCCTGTAGCAGACGGCCGGAACAGGGCTAACTGGTTCAGCCTCACCTGCTTTATGCCATACCACCAGCTGGACATCACAATCCTAACAACATATTAATCCCATTATATGTAGAAAGCTCTGGAGGACGTGAAGGGTAAATGTGAATCCTCTAAATATCTAATCCTAGCAACATATTAATCCTTATCTTTCCTTTAGTTCTTGACTAACTTGGGCATCGGAATTAATTTCCTTGGCGGGCTCTATTAGAAATTAATTTAGAAAAATCTAGATTAGAGAAATCAAGAATCTAAGTAGAGGCTATTCAATTTCCTATGACTCCAGATGTATTATAATTAATGGATTATGGATAGATATTTCAGGCCACCATCACCTATAAATAGGTGTACTCATGCACGTACTAGTGCAGTCCATAGAAAAAATCACCACCAAAATCCTCCTCTCTCCAATTGTAAGGGGCACTACAAGAAATAACAAATAATTTTCGGAAAGTCTCTCTTGTTTCTACAATTACAGCAGCCCCTACCCCAACAGTGGTATCACAGCACAAAAGATCCTTGCAACAAAGAGAAAAAAAAAAAAGTCTCTTCAATGGCAGCAAGTTCGAGCATAACAACTTTCAATAATTTTCAAGCTTCGATCTGTTCCAATTTTTGAAGGAGAAAACTATGACTATTTGAGCATTCAAATGAAGACTATCTCCATCTCACAAGACTTGTGGGATTAGTAGAAAATGGCTATGAAGGCCCTAAAGAAGAGATGCCATCACAACCTTGGTTCGATGCAAGAAGGAAGAAAGCAAAAGAGAACAAAGCTAAGGATGTGTCAGCTTTACGGTTTCTTCATCAAGGAGTAAGCAAGGTGATCACTCCAAGAATCATGGTACCAACAAAATCAAAGGAAGTATGGGACATTTTAAAGAAAGAGTTCCAAGGATCAAAAAAGGTAATTACCATTCGACTCCAATCACTTTGGTGGGAATTTGACAACTTGCCCATGAAAGAAGGTGAGACAATCCAAGACCTTTTTACTTGAATTTCTGGGATAGTTAATCAAACAAGAAGCTGTGGAGATACAATTCAAGATAGAAAGGTTGTTGAAAAAATTTTAAGGAGTCTTCCTATGAAATTTGATCACGTGGTGGCTGCCATAGAAGAATCTAAAGACTTATCAACCCTCAGTTTATATGAACTGATGGGTTCTCTTCAAGCCCATGAAAAAAGATTGAACAGGTTCATGGAGCAGCCCTTGGAGCAAGCTTTTCAATTAAAAGTGCATGTATCGGAAACGAAAATTCGATAAAACTTTTTTTTGCTGATAATAAAAAACAGTGTTTTTTGGGTTTTCGCTGCATTTTAAGTATTTTCATTGTCCTCTCTCTCTTAGTTCCTTCTAAATGCGCTCTCTCTCTCTCTCACACACACACACACACACACATTAATTATGTCTACTTCCACTATATACTCTCTCTCTCTCTCTCTCTCTCTCTCAATTCACAGTAGCTGTTGTGATCGCTACAAGAAAAAGATGATGATGAAGAAAAAAAGAAAAAGAGAAGATCGGTGGCATGCACTCACCAATGTTTTCAACTTTAATTCATGAAACCAGGCTGTCCATATAATATTACTTTAAATTGAAGAAAATATCTCCCACAGTTCGACATGTAGTAGCGGTTGTTTATTCAAGATACAAAAGGGAAGAAATCATGACGATGATGACAGAAGAAGAAAGCACTACAAGAAAAATAGCTTTTTACGGCGTTTAAAAAACGCCGTAAATAACTACTCACGGCGTTTTTCAAACGCCGCAAAAAACGCCGTCTGTCGCGTTACGGCGTTTGAAGAACGCTGTAACGCCCCAAACTGACCCTAAATTGACCATCCCGGGTAGGTCAATCCTTGTCAATTGGAAGCCACAACCTGACCTGCTCATTTATATATCCATACTCCAGGGGAAAAGAAAGACTTAAATATATATATATCAAAGTGCAATGTCATGACAGCACACACATATGTCCCAAATCCAAAGTTCAACCTACCGAAGAAAAATAATAAAATAAGATAAATCTGATTTGCCAACATCCCTGGCATAGTAGGCACCAAATACACTATTATAAATAATAACAAAATAAAAGTCTCATCTCAAGCTTAGTTCCTACGAGAATGCAATAAGATCCAAAGCAGAGCCAATCCTGCCAAAAACTGTGGGGCCAGCCTACCCTCAGCTGGACTACTATTAATTTCCTGAAAATCTGCGGAATAAAAACCCGCGTGAGCTTTGGGAATGCTCAGTAGAAAACACAACCTCAATTAACAGCAATAATATTGATGCAAGGAATATTAAATAAAACATTTCAACATTTAAGGCAAATCATCATTTCAAGAGTGGTGAGTGGTTTTCATGATTTTTAATTCAGTATTAAAACCTTAAAGCTTTAGAAGTGCTTTAGATACTTGCTAGATTGTGTCAATCCACCGGGCTCTAGCGGGCCAGTGCTAGATTATGTCAATCCACCGGGCTCTAGCGGGCCAGTACTAGATTGTGTCAATCCACCGGGCTCTAGTGGGCCAGTGCTAGATTGTGTCAATCCACAGGGCTCTAGCGGGCCAGTAGGGTCATGCCATTGGCTCCACCCTAGACCATGGTCTGAAATATCTCATAAATCATCACATTAACAATATATCGAAGTAATCCAAGCCAATATAAAGCATATCATTTCAAGTGTCGACCATAAAAATCAATATCTCAAATCAGCAGATTCATCGTTGCTCAAGTACGTTCAAATCATAAAATAAGCACATTTCATAATACAATTCTCAAATACATTTCATAAACATTCCATCACCATATGTTTAAACAGAGGATTTATTCAAAGCATCAAGTTTCACAATCATAAAAAGTTTGACAGTAAGTAGGTTTCACTATAAATCATTTCTCAAATGATATCATCGGTGTTATTGAGGTTATTGTATCCTACCTTGATACACATGCAAGACTCTCTCTTAAGCCCACTCCTCTAATGCAGCACTCAACGAGCGTAAGGATAGTCCTCGGGACTATCTGGATCTGAAATCAAAGGTACAATGCATATATATAAAATATATACATATATATCATTCCATAACAAACTGCCAAGCACCATCAAAGCATATCATTCCATAACAAATTGCCAAGCACCATCAAAGCATGATCTTGGACTAAAAATAAATAAATAACATGAGAAAATTTCACAAAAAAAAAAGGTTAAAACAACCCTAAAAAAATCACCTCAGCTATCGATAGGTGGAGACCACCTATCGATAGCTTACCTATCCATAAAAAGCTTGTTTAAAGATATATATATACCCAAAAATGCAGAAATCTGTTTTACAACCAAAGTTTAAGCACCAAACTCACTTCAAACTTCATTCGAACACAAATCTAACCATTAGATCTTAGATCCATACCCTTGAGACCCCAAATACGAAAAATCAAGTTTAAATAATAAGATTTAATGGTTCATTTTCAAGAATCACAAAGTTTTTGGTATAAAACCCACATAAACCCATTTTTGGTTCAAACATTCAAAAACACCCCAAATTTTTAGGTCTCAAGCATGAATCCAAGTCTAAATATCACCACAAACCTTTCCCAAACATCCACATTCAGCTATAACACAAAACCCCCAAAATCTACACAAAATTTGTCTCATAAACCCATAAAATGGGTATAAACAAAACAAAAACTGCAAAAGATTGAGAAGAGAAGAAGATGAACGGAAAAGAGGACCTATCTGGCCTCCGGTGACGGCGAGAAGGTGGCGGCAAGGGTGCTCCGGCGGCTGGCTCCTCTCTTTCCTCCTCCCTCTCTCTCCCGAACTCACATGCTCACGGCTGGAAGAAACAGGGGAACAAGGTTTCTGGCTTTGTCTAAAAAGACATTTCGGATATGAGGGTCATTTTTTAAAAAGGTTTAAGGCCTGTTTGGTTTGAAAGTAAAAGGTATTTAAGAAAAGAAGAAAAAAAAAATAAAGGGACATTACAATACTACCAACTTCGAAAAATTTCGTCCTCGAAATTTAAAACAAACTTAATCCTCGAAAAGATAAGGGTACTGCGCTCTCACGTTCGCT
>JAESVK010000129.1:0-12700 GCA_017140935.1 Hamamelis virginiana
CAGTCTGAATTAAAGTTGGATTGGTTCTGATCCTAATTTCTCAATCCGAATTGAATTTGGATTGGCCTTCGGATTTGTCCTTTTGTAATCCGATCTGTCAATCCGATTATTATTATTATTATTATTATTATGACTACTATATATGCAATACTTTTTTTGGATTTTTATAATATTATAAATTTAAAATAAAATAATTCCAAAATACTTCTAATATATATTTTTTTTCCTAACATAGTTTAAAATGCAAACCATTTTTTAATTTATTTGTTTTCCTAACCTAGTTTCTAATTTAAAATATAATAATTCCAAAAAAAAAAAATTGATACTTTTTTATTTTCCTAACCTAGATTAAAATTTTATTTTATTTTATTTTATTTATAATGAAAAACCGCAGACCAATCCGAATTAAATTATGATTGGTCCAAATCCGATTCGAATTCAATTAGGATTGGACATGGTCCTAGAAATCATAATTCGAATTACCTCGGATTGGTCCTCCTTTCTCCAAAATCCGATATGAATTGCACCCCTAGTAATAATACACAAAATACATGCGCTTATTCATACATCGGGATTCTGGTGGATTCCTCAGTTTTGAGTGATTGCAACAGCGACATATTCGATTAGTTACCTATGGATTCGATAAATTCCGTGACTTGTGCTCTCGCTTCTTTATCTTGAATTAATTATCTAAAATCTTAAGAATCTAAATTTTGTTCGTGTTTGTACACAAACTGATTTTTGTAAGATGCGAGGGTGTGCCAAAACCAAATTGGTTCCAATCAAAACCAGTCCTTTTGATCCCGGGGCGTCGGTTAATTAGAAAAAAACTAAGATATCAATAAAATTGATTTTCGGTCAATTAACAAGCCACCTTGAAAGTCGTGATTGAATGAACGACAGACAATTGTGAAATGGTTGGAGTTCTTCCATTTATCGAGGTTTTTCCTTGCTAAAAGTGATCGATAGGACTTTAACGACTAAAATAAAATAAATTGCAATGAATTGAAAGCAACATAGATTATGAATGTAAAGCAATTTAGTTTATGAATTAAAAGCAAGGTAAGCTATGAAATTTAAGCAAGCTATTGAATGAAAGAAATTACCATTAAAATAAAGAATACAATTACAACTATGGAATGGAAAGCAATACAAGAATTAAAAGCTAAATAAATTGAAAACTAGCATTAGTTTGGTGTTGACGTTGAGTGTGTCTTCTTTGTAGCTTGGCCACTTGTATTTATAGAATTTTCAGCAGCTTGCTTGTTCCACAAGTTCTTTGGTTGTTGGCTTCCACTTCCACGTTCATGGCTTCATGGATTGATGAGTGCATGGTAAAAATTAGATATAATAACAATTCTAGATAAACCTAATAGCCTGACCATTCATTTTTTGGGTTTACTTATAACTTACTTTGGGAAATTTTTTTAACAATTATATTAGCCCAACATATATAAATATTTTTATATATATATTTATATATGACATAACACTTCGTTACAGTTCTGAGATGGTCGGAAATTCGGAATCAGTAGCATTGAAGCTTCTCGATCTGACTATCCTTTCGATGAGAGAGGTGGCAATATGATTACTAAAGACTCTTATTTGAAGTTGGTGAGAGATGCGAACCGAGGATTTTGGCAAAAGTTGAAGGTGCCGTGAGATTCTTCAACAAAAAAACCTAAATCTCTTTAAACATATAATTACTTTTAGACTAGGATGGTTTATACAATTTTCATACTTAAAAGTGATTGTGGCAAAAGTTAGGGCTTCCAATTTTTGCCACAACTAATTCTAATATAAAAGTTTTGATATGTAAAGACATGGTTAAATATAACTTTATAAAGATGTGTGAAGAACTATTTTCCCCAAAAATGATTCTAAAAAAAGCTAGGGTTTTATGCTAAAAGGACCTTAATATCATAGGCCTATACCAATAGGTCTCTCATAATATAGCAGATTCATGATCCGATTGTATTTCAAAAATTTGGACAAAAATGTCCTTTTTATCTGTGCATTCAAAATGGCACGCAATACACCTCGGATTTCAGTTTCCTTTGCTGAAGCTGCGAATATAGGGCATTAACGTCTTATTCGGCTCTTTGAGCATATCACGTTCCAAGAAATCAGGGAAAAGGGTATGTAGGGGTTACAAGCTTTGAAACGGCCGACAATATTCTCATACGAACTAGCGTCTTCTCCGGCATGATGACGAAGTGTCTAATGGCGGCGAGAAGACCCACCAAGGTAGTTTTAAAGGGCTTGAAGGCTGCAACAGAGAAGCCAATTAAGTGGCTTTAATCCGGTAGAATTTTTTGGGTTTTTTGGGTTTTTTTGGCTATTATTTGAAGTTTATGAATTGCATTGAACATTTTAGGGATTCAAAAATGGTTTTATGATCAAAATAGTTCGATTTTGATGTGTATACATGTTTGTTGAAACATGTATACATATATTTTGAATTTGTTTCTTGTTAGATTTTTATGATTAACCCGATTATTTACATTTTAGGGAACCGAAAATGGGAAAAGTTTTGATCTTTCTATTTTTTAGGTTTAGAAAGAAGCCATTTTTTAAAGTGTTAGTTGAATAAATACATGGATGTTATAGGTTTATACATGGAATGGATTTTTATGATCAATGCCATTTGATTTGATATGTATACATGTTTGATTAAACATGTATACATATATTTTGAAACTGATCTCTTGTTAGATTTTTATGTTTAACCCGATAATTTACATTATAGGGAACCGAAAATGGGGAAAGTTTTGATCTTTCTGTTTTTTGGGTTTAGAAAGAAGCAATTTTTTATAGAGGTAGTTGAATACATAGTGTATGCACAGTTTTTGCATATTGAGTAATCATGTATACATAAAATAAACATATATACATCAATATTTACTTTGTCTCTACCCAATTCAGTAGTTTTTGTGAGGTCAGTGTATGAATCCCAGCATGCTTTCGGGGAGATACTTGCTACAAAAGCGCCTGTTGATTGTGATGTTGTGATAGCAGTGCTTGATTCAGGGGTAGTAGCTTCACTTGGTTATTCTACTAAAGCAGGGGTGCCATTTTAGGGGTAGTAGTTGCACTAGATTGATGTTAATGGGCACCTAGGGGTCAATTAAAGTTTCATAACAGATGATGCACTATATTCTATAGTTTCATAATTTACCATATCTTAAAAATTTATCATGCTTTGCCAACCGCCCATAGGTAACTTTAATCGGTGCCTTTGGTTGTTGGATGGCTTCAAGGAATTCAATGATACAACATGGAGATTGTGTGTTTATGTATGTGTGTGAGTTTTTCGTGGTTACTTGCTATTTGTTAAGGGAATTACTCATTGCATTCAAAAAATATTAGCATGATTTTTAGGTCCATTACTTAAACGTAATTCTATAAAAAATACCCATGATTTGCCTTTATGATCAATGTCATTAGATTTGATGTGTATACATGTTTGATGAAACATGTATACATATATTTTGAAATTGTTTCTTGTTATATTTTTCTGTTTAACCCTACTATTTGCATTAGATTTGATGTGTATACGTTTCATGATGAACGATTTTTAAAATAATATATTTGGATATTTGGTAATAATATATTTATAACGTCACGGTTCAACCGGTTGACCCTTAATCCGGTAACTTTTCCGGTTCGATGAATGGTCCGATTTTTAAAACACTGCATTTTATAACTGTATCGCATGTCTGTCTCCTAATTAATTATTTAATTTAGATGAAAGACTTACATAAGAAATGGTTTTATTTATTTATTTTTTTTATTTTTTTATTTTGATCGAGCCAAGGCACTTAAGAGTATAGAAATGAGTCGCCTTAACTGCCACTAGCAACTATGCTGAATCTGATTGTGCCGTGTCTTGGACTCGCCCAAGATGTACCAAAGGTCACAGAATCTTCATTTGTTTTAACAGATTGCTTGAGCCAGTGGGTGCACCAAATCCCCTTTATGGTTGGACTAAATTGTCTCCAAATATCCAAATATCCCCGCTGACTCAGAACCTAATCTCCCTTTCACATCTCTCTAGCTCTCTCTCTCTCTCTAGAACTAGGTTATGTCATTTTTTATATTTCTTGAATAACAAGCTGTGTCTCATTTTCCTCTCGATGCAGTATAAATAAGTGTCCTTCCATTCTCTTAAACTCAAGCATTTCCACCTCAAACTCCATCCATTCAAGAAAGAAAGAACAAAAAAAAGGCTTCAGAGAGAGAGAGAGAGAGAGAGAGAGAGAGAGAGAGAGAGAGATGGAGGGTTACAATAAAACAGTTAATACGACATGGTGGTGTTGCCTCTTCCTCGTGCTTTCTGTGACAATCTCTTTTGTAGCTTGTTTTGCAAATGCAGAAATTCACTACTATGACTTTGTTGTAAGTTCTTCTTCTTTCTTCTTGTTGTAAATCCCTGTTAACACTTGTTTATGGTTAATGAGTGAGATATGTATAGGTTCAACAAACCCCAGTGAAGAGGCTGTGCAGAACCCATAACACTGTTACAGTGAATGGACAATTTCCAGGACCAACAATTGCAGTGAGGAATGGAGATACTCTTGTCATTAAAGTTGTAAATAGTGCACGTTACAATGCCACCATCCACTGGTAATTATTCATTTAATTAATATATATATATATATATATAGACATATGATAGGTTTTGACTCATGTTCTTCGGTTTATAATCATCACAATGCAAGTTATTATTATATATAGAATACGTACATATGTATCTAATAATTATGCATGCATATATTCCATACATATATATATATATTAATAGGAGGAAATTTTGAAAAGCACATGCAATCCACCCCGTACATATGCATAACTCAAGGAAACATTGGCCCTTGTCTCAAACTCAACTTAATTGCATGTAGTTCCCATCATATTTCTTTTCTTTTTTTAAATAAAAAAGAAAAAAATAGCCTTGATATTTCTTCCATTAGCTCTTGTAAGGAGATTGGAAGAAAAGATGGTCAGGTGGACAAGTATAATTTCTTAGACATATAACACTATCATGTAATATAACAGACATATGATTGATGGATGTTATGTATTTAATTACAATAATTCTATATCATCTGACACTTTAACCCGAAATTAAAAATCATTCTGACGTGTCGTGATTTGTGAAAAAGAGAAAAGCAGTTTGAGAGGAGAGACCTCATCACTTAAAGCATGACACATCTGGATGATTTTTAATTTTAGATTAAAGTGTCTGGTGCTATAGTATTTTTCATTTAATTAAGAGGTATATATAACCAACACACGGAATAATTTCTATAAAATTCCCCTCCCCGGCCTCTTTATTTTTCATTTTCTTGTTTTACACCTTTCTATTTCTTTTCCCACCCTATATATGTATATATAAAACTCTCTCCTTTTATTTATTTATTTATTATACATTTTTTATTTATTTGTTTATTTATTTATTTATTATGCATAAGGCACGGAATTCGACAGATGCGAACACCGTGGGCCGATGGGCCCGAGTACGTGACTCAGTGTCCAATCAAACCAGGAGGAGTTTACACGTACCGATACACCATTGAAAAGCAAGAGGGAACATTATGGTGGCATGCTCACAGCAAGTGGCTGCGAGCTACGGTTTATGGAGCTCTTATCATCTACCCCAAATTCGGTTCTTCATATCCCTTCACAATGCCAAAGCGTGAAATCCCCATTCTTCTCGGTAACAACATCTGCTTTCACTTTCAATTTCAATGTCTTTCGTCTGAGTCAACTCAGAACTCAGTAATTTTCACTGTACTCTCTCTTTTTCCTCAATTAAGGGAGCCACTTTTTTAACTTTTTCGTAAATGTATTTACTTCTTATTGCTTAATTGTGTTAGTGCCATAATTAATTAATTTTAATGGATAATGATGGTAATAATGATGATAAACAGGAGAATGGTTCGACAGAAACCCCATGGATGTCCTTAGAGTAGCAACATTTACGGGAGCTGCTCCAAATGTGTCTGATGCATACACCATTAATGGTCAACCTGGCGACCTATACAGATGCTCCAGGAAAGGTTTGCCACTAATCTCATACAGTGAGAGAAATGATCGGTCCTCACTTTAACTTCAAATCAATATGTCCAATTTTTTATAATAGGTATTTAAAAAAATCGATGATTGGATTAGATACTATATATATATATATATATATATATGCCAAAAATTATAGTAACCCAATGGTTGATTTTCAAAATACAGACAAAAAAAAATTTGTGACAGTTTATCATTCGATACTATTACGGTTTTTCATAACCTATATTTTGAAAATCAATCTTTAGATCATTATAATTTTGGCACACGTACATAAAAATCAATTGTTGAATTACTGTAATTTTAGCATGCATGACACATGGATAAGAGAGTATTAGTCTGATGGTCAATTTTTCAAAATATCTATCCCACAACAGCCATGGACTAGTGGGCTAACATTTCTTAAAATTAAGACATGTTGATAAGATCAACTCTGTACACACACACATTCTTAATTTTCTCTATTTCTAATAACTATTTTCTATGTTTTGGAATAAACAGTTTCATTATATATTCCTCTAGAATATGTTATACTTGTGAAATTCAAAGGCACTCAATAATTAAAAGTCGCTTTCATTTATAAATATGAGATTTTTGTTTATTGAATTGGGTTACTATTAATATTTGATCGATGCAATATTTGAAATGTATGACATGTATAAGAAGGATATTGACACTGGCGCAAATTCTTGTGTATAAAAATTGTATTCTTGACCTAGTCCTTATATGCGCATGCATGTATATATGTGTGAAGAAGACACTTTAACCAGACTGAGAAACTAAGAGGGCATATTCGATTTTTTAAATGACTTGTAGCTCAAGTTTTGGAATTATTTGCAGTATTGTTGACTACATATATCTCACTTGACTTTATAATAAATAAATATGACGTATAATTTGGTCGGTAATTTCCTGAAATTGACCTAAGTTTTGAAATTATGAACGTAACATTGATTACGTATATTTTTGGATTTGAGGATGCATCGATATCCATTTATTACTGTTAAAGAGTGCTTGGAGTAAAATTATGTTTCTATGGCTTGGAAAATAAGAACAAGACGAGAACCCATCCCGTGACTATGGACCTCCCATGCTTTTATCACTAGACCAGTAGCCTAGATGGTAATGATTCATTTACTTAGATCAATAATAATGCTTGGAAATTCCTTGTCGTATGAATGCAGAAACAGTGAAAATTATTGTGGATTCCGGCGAGACAATTCTCCTAAGAATCATCAACGCTGCACTCAATCAGCAACTCTTCTTCGCTGTTGCCAACCACAAACTAACCGTTGTAGGTGCCGATGCCGCCTACACTAAGCCATTCACAACTAGTGTCATTGAAATTGGACCAGGGTCAACGATCAATGTTCTCATGACCGCCGATCAGAGCCCGGCTCGCTACTACATGGCGGCGAGTGCCTATGCCACTGCCCAAAATGCAACCTTCGACAACACCACCACCACTGCCATCATTGAATACAAATCTGTTCCTTGCAATGCCAAAAAAGGAGCATCTTCCTCGACACCAATCCTCCCACAGTTGCCAGCCTTCAATGACTCAAACACCGCCTTTGCATTCGCAGCCCAATTCAGAAGTCCTTCCAGCGGTTTAGTACCCACCAAGATCGACCACAACCTAATTTTCACAGTGGGGTTAGGACTTTACAACTGCTCGAGACCTGGTCCTCGGTGTCAAGCCCCCAATGGAACTCGATTTGCTGCTAGCATGAACAATGTTTCATTTGTACTTCCAACAAGAAACTCCATATTGCAAGCCTACTACCAACGTCAGCTCGGCGTCTTCACTGCAAACTTCCCGCCTTTCCCACCCGTGCCATTCAATTACACTGGCAACGTGCCACGGGCACTATGGCAACCTGCTCCAGGGACACAAGTTTACAAGTTAAAATATGGTTCAACAGTTCAACTAGTATTACAGGGTACAAGTATCGTTACCACTGAGGACCACCCGATGCATCTTCATGGGTACCATTTCTTCATCGTTGCACAGGGTTTTGGGAATTTCAACCCAAGCACAGATACAGCCAAATTCAACCTCATTGATCCTCCAGTGAGGAATACTATTGGGGTACCTCCTGGTGGATGGGTGGTCATCCGATTTGTGGCTGATAATCCAGGTAATACACTGATTTTTTCAGAATCAAAATTTTTATTGTATGAGCATATCAAAATTTGTCTGGTCAGAAATTCATGGAAAATTGATGTTTTTCAATCATTTGCCTGATTTAAACAGGAGTTTGGCTGATGCACTGTCACCTGGATTTTCATTTAACTTGGGGTTTGGCGATGAATTTCCTGGTTGAGAACGGAGTTGGGGAATTACAGAGCATTGAACCGCCTCCTGCAGACCTGCCTCCATGTTAAGATCATCAACAGACCATTGTTAGTGTTAAATTTTAATCTTCCCAGTTATAGTGTTTGCCATTCTCTCTCTCCAGTCTTTAGATATATTACCTGCATTTGGTGTCCTGGTTTTTGTCTGTTCTTTTGTACTAGAAGTCCAGATCTGAACATTGCTCTACTAAAGCAGAGGATCTGGTGCGATTCTTGATTTTGGGTGCTTTGTTTTTAGAACCACAGAAAGATATGGATTTCAGAAACGCAATATTTAATAAAATTATGTCTATTTCATTTTATCTTTCTGTCATTCAGTTGATAGCGAATAATAATAGAACTGACACCAAGCAAAAGTGCAAAACTGGTTAGGTTCCACTTAGCCTACCTGTGGCATAAAGCAGTGCCAAATTGCAAGTGGCAGGGGATCAGCAATCAGCAAATGTCATGTTTGTGGATCGCCAATATAGAAAGAGTACCTGAGATATGATCACATTCAGTTGAGTCAACTCAATTTATTTCTGATTGTCAATAATCATCTAATGACCAAGAGAAAAACTAAGACGACCTTGCTAAAAAGTGGTGCCATTCATCAAATTCAAGCACTGATGCACCAAAAATAAACAGGTTGAGATGGATCAGATAATAGTTGGCTACAATTTGAGCTATTCTAAAACGTACAGAGCAAAAGATGGTACAGAACCCTGCTTCCTAAAGAAGCTACGAATGGGGAAAAAAAAAAAATCTCAATATGACATTTCAATTATAGCTCTGGCACAATACAATGAGTTCGTCTCAAGTTTCACTAAATTTACAAAGTTTTGGCTGGCTCTCATCAATCAGGCAACAAATTTCAGACAACGGGTATCATTATGTATATTTTGGCAGCGGCATGAGCAGAAGCGCATCCCACATCTCACACATGAATATTTGGCAGTAAACCCACAAACAGTGCAGAAATGACGGCGGGAGGTTGAGCTTGGAGGTCCAACTGCTGCCCTCAAATAGGAGGGAACATGTGGCGGCAATGATTCCAGGTTTGCCTGTTTTACACAAAGAATGATGAGAAATATACAACCAACTTTAAATGAAACTTGAATCCAGAAAGAGTACAGCCAACCAATATCTTATTACCTCGTGCAAAAGCTCAAGGAATGTTCTTGGGGCCCTTTTAGCATTCTCGAGTGCTTTTGCCTGCCGGGTTTTGCGTTTTGTGCCCTTGGACTGCCTCTTTTGTCCGTGCACTGTAATGGAAAGTCAGAAAGATTTTGTTTTTTTTTTATTTTGTTTTGTATTTTTCCCTTTTTTGAAAGAAAAAATGGACAAAAAACCCAATAAACAAACAAACAATGACATCCACATATAAAGCAGATAAAAATAGAAAAAAAAAATTAATCAAGATGAAAGATGAGGAATGTCTGGTGAGATCCATTGAATATATATATATATATAGAGAGAGAGAGAGAGAGAGAGAGAGAGAATGGAGGAGAGGCTTAAAATTAGGTGGAACTCAAAATTTAAATAGAAAAAAGATTTAAAAAAAATCAAAATGTTAGTGCAAGGAAGGAAAGTTAGATCCCCAAATGATAAATAGTAATTCTAGCAATGGAACTAACTTTAACCAATATTAGCACTGCAACAAGGGGAGTGAGAGTGGGAAATATACTCTACCAAAGAACGAAGAACAAGTTGACAGCATTAGAACAAAACAAACATGGCCACTTTTTTCTGATAAATGATTGCATTGGGGAAGGATATCAGGAAATTGTAGCCTCCTTTTGCACAATGCTTCAGACAGAATATCAAAAGTTTGATGAAAACCTAGTTAAATTCCTTTTGTCATATGGAGGCTAGTTTCTGTTCAAAAGAAAGATGATTGTGCAGAGAGAATGTTGCTCTATTCAGATTCATCTGATTAGATCAAACTTTTAACTAAACGTCAATTTACTGGCCCAAAAAACAATGATTCCAGGTTCCTGTATATTTAGGAAGGTGGCTATCCACCATGACATTTTTCAATTTGCCCATGTGAAAGCTGTTCAGACTCTCGGGGACTCACATATAGGAGAAAACACATTGGAGTAGGTTGGAAAGCTATGTTTCACATGTGCACAAGCCCACCAGGCCAGGTATTGGCAAGATGAGGCATTGTGTGTGTGTGTGTGCACGAACGGAGAGAGAGAGAGAGAGAGAGAGAGAGAGAGCATTGAATCTTGAATGTCAACAAAAGAACCCAATGCAATAAGGACACATCCAGAAAGGAGGCACTAGTCAATTCTAAGAGCAATGACACTCATATCTGACCTTAGTCACCAATCACCAAGTTATTAATCCTTTCTTTAATATGCTACAAAAACATCAAACCCACCCCTGATCCAAATTTCTTCAGAGCAAACCATTTCAACAGAAGTTTTATCAAAATATGAACCTTCATTTGAAACCTCACATGCTAACTTTGTATTGACTGACCCTAAACCAGAAACCAAAATTTCTAACAATCAACCTGGGCCAGAAGAAACTTCAAGGGGAAAATTTGGTCAAGGAGGATTGGTCTGGCAAAAAACTTCAAATCAAATAAATATATGGCATTATTCTTATGAGCAGAGCAAGGCTATGAATGAAAAACGTATTCAACAAAATACAGGGACTAAGAAGTTTTCAATAGGGGCATAGTCAAATGATAAAAACTTGTCTTATCAAGTTCATGAAAGGTATTTAAACCATCTTTCATGTTTACTTATGAACAACTAATTCTATCAGAATAAGCCATTATTTATAAAACCACATACGAGCCTTATGAGGCATCTTTGAATTCACATCTTGTCCGCCAAAATCAACCACCGTTACCGTAAAAGCCAAGACGATGGCTACATAAAATCTTAGAACAATCAGATGGTTAGGATAGCAATGGGCAGATTAATGGGCGAATTGTGAAGGGAGATATCTGTAACAGAAACATTTGCTGGGCAACCCCTACCATTCATTTCTTATGTTTTATGGCTCTGCCCAAGTACACTATAATAACTTAAACCTCTGTTTGGATCTCCGAAAACTTGTGGAAAAGGACAGGAAAATGCCTGAAATTAGAAATGAATCCGCATCTCAGAAAATTTTTAGCATTTTCCTTTCCTTACCCTTGTAGTTTCCGGATCCAAACAGAGCCTAAACCATTCGGAACATCAATTTACACGTAAGCACAACATACTTCATTTCAATAACATCAATTTTGAAGGAGGAAAAAAAAAAGTGATTAAAGCCTTGTTCACTGCAACAGACAGAGAGAGAGAGAGAGAGAGACCTTGATCATCATCATCAAGAGAAGCATCATCGTCGTCATTGATCTCTATCATTTCCAGTCCCCCATTATCATTTTCCAAAGCTTCAAGCCGAGCAAGAGCTGCCTAAGAACACATTTCCATAACATTATTAACCAAAGATAGAGATTAAAGCCAACACCCACCTAAATCGATTGAATCTCAGAAATTCACAGAAAAAAGGAATATTAAAACGATCTTTTCAACGAAACGTAAGATGAGAACACCTGTGTTCGATTGTCGCTGCTCGCAAGGGCGGCAGCCATTTTCGGAGCAACCTTTCGGGTTCGACTCGACATGCGGCGAAAACCGTCATCATCCATTGCTGCAAAAGCCAAAAAAAACAAAATAAAATAAAATAACCTCAAATTAGATAGAAAGACCACGAAATTTCACCAATTTTGCAATTTCTAAGAACGAAAAATTCAAGATTAAGTAACTTTAAAGATCAGAGGTATAGCTGAACAATCAACGGTACAATGTTCAACCAAATGGAGTCGTTTTTTTAAGGGATTTAATGCATTTGATTACAATGAAAAAGAAAAACAGAGGATTGATTTGGTTTTAGGGTTTGTTAGGCTGCATTGATAATCCAATTCAGTGTTTACCATTACAGGATGAGGAGAAACCCATAAAACAGCTAAAACAAACACAAATCATTTTCCCATTTCAATTTGAACAAAGGTACGTGTTAGGACTCTGTCTATTTGGAGGTATATTTGCCCGTAATTGCTTGTTTCTTTTTCCATTTTCAGAAAATTTCCCAAAACCCTAACATCGAACTCCCAAAATCCTATTTTCATAAACTCTACCTTTACATTCATTGAACAGTGCGTAGACATACAAATCTGTGTGTGTGTGTGTGTGTAGAGAGAGAGAGAGAGAGAGACTAACTTGCTAATGGTGGCGACGGACGAAGGAAGGAGGAGGTGAAGTATAGGCGGTGAGTGAAG
>JAESVK010000131.1:5145-16204 GCA_017140935.1 Hamamelis virginiana
ATGTGAAATTTTTT
Source organism: Hamamelis virginiana (assembly GCA_017140935.1). Taxonomy (NCBI): domain Eukaryota; kingdom Viridiplantae; phylum Streptophyta; class Magnoliopsida; order Saxifragales; family Hamamelidaceae; genus Hamamelis; species Hamamelis virginiana. The sequence continues at coordinate 5,160 of JAESVK010000131.1, forward strand.
TTTTTTTTTTAGAACCATGGAATGGTTTCTGTTTTTTGTGAATCAAATGGAAGAACTCAAATTTTTTGTGCTGTTGGAATGGTTTCTTTGTACTCTGCTATAAATGAAATGCAGAATTTTATTTTATATTTTTTGTATGCTTCACTGGTTTATTTGTAATCTTTGTGCTGTTGGAATGGTTTTTTTTGATGAGCATGAAGCTTCTCAAAGAAGCTTCTCAAAGAAGCTTCTCATGTCATGCGTGGGGGACACACAAGGGTGTGTGCTAATGTGTGGTGAGTGACACCCAATCGTGGGTGCAATGGTGTGGTCAACTGACACACAAATGTGGATTTTTTTGAAAAGTTGATTAATTCTCATTTATACACTAATGTTAATAATTTGTTTAATTTGGTAAAGTTTGACCTCATATAATAATTACTAAGATTATAATTTATAATCGTTCACATACATTTGGATTAAAAATATTAAAGTTTGTTAATAATTTGTTAAATTTGGTAAACTTTGACCTAATATAATAATTACAAAGATTATAGTTTATAATAATTCACATGCATTTGGATTAAAAATATTAAAGTTTGTTAGTAATTTGTTAAATTTGATAAAGTTTGACATAATATTAGGTCTTCAATTAGGGGCTACTGATTAAGTCTGTCTTTCTTGTACAATAGGATAAACTAACTTAGTCTTCAATGGTTAATTAAATTATTAGGTCTTCAATTAAAGGGATTCTTTTTTAGGACTCTTTTTTAGGATTGGAGAGGAATTTAAGGACTCTTTTTTAGGATAGATTCAAAATGTTGATTTTTTGTGGTATGGTGTTTCTCATTTGTCTTCTTATGGGCTTCAGTTTCAAAGGAAGTTTTTGGAGTGCCTTTATTTGTTATTAGGGGAAATTGGCATGCGTTGTATGGGGTTTGAGTTGTATTTTTTTCCTATTTTTCTTTATTGAGGACATCTTATCCTCACTTGTATATATTATCTTTTTCTTTAGTAAAATTTTTGTTGCTTATCGGAAAAGGTAGCAATAAACTACTAACCTATTCTATACTAACATTGCTCCATTGTAACCGTAAATTTATTGTGAAATTCCACAATCTCAGTTGTTATTAGATTATTATTAGGGTCAAATAAAGATCCCACTTGATGTCTTTATTGTTTCTTGCAGATTTAGACAAATTAAAAAAAGCAAAAAAAAAAAGTTTGTTTGTAACCTGTTATGATAATGAATCAACTCCATTCTTTGTTAGTTTAAACAATGTTCCCTATAAGATTATCTTTTTCTGAGACAAAGCAAAAAAGGGGCTTTATTTCACAATTTTTTTCTATTAACATAAACCTGTGTCATTTAATAACCATTACAAAAACTATAATAAACAATTCTCATTACAGTTTCTTATACAATAACAAAACATTGAAATTCATCCATAGTTTTTGTTCAAGATATCCATCCTGTCATGAAAATTCAATACAAAACTGAAAACTTTGTTCAAAGGGTGCTTGGATTATGAGAATTGAACAACGCTGTCACCTGTAATATAAAAAAGAGAATGTCACTTCTCAAACAATTTCAATGTATTATTAAATTTGAAATAATGCAATTCTAAAAATGTAAGTCAGCCACTCATACCCTATTGATACAATGAATACAAATCCCTGAAGTCTTGAACCGGCGTGAGAGGTTCTCCTTCCTGATGGTCCTCAAAATCATGTTGCTGGTCAGCATTATCCTCGGAATTCTGTTCCGCACCTTCGCTCCTATCATCCCTAAATAGTATGAAAAAAATAAATCAGTAACAATAAGATATGGACAAAGATTGTTTACAATGTGAACTATATTTTGCAAAACATATATAATATTTGAAACAATAGCAATACTAACTGCTGTTTTTTAGGGCAGCGGCAAGAATTGTGCCCTTCAACTCCACAGATCCCGCAAGCTCTACGGTTACTTGGTGTGGCAACCAACTCCCTTCTAGACTTCAAGCGACCACGATATCCTTTTCGCTTCACTGGAAGTGGATCATTAATTATTGGAGACACACTCTCTATGGGTTGTGCTTGGGAAACCGGTGAGGACCTAATTACCTCATTAATTCTTTTTTTAAGGTCCCTCATTCCATCCTTAAATGTAGCAGCAGTTTCATCAGAGAAAGAACCATCATACACAACTTCCAAATATTCATTAAATAACTCAGCATGCCTTCTTTTCTTTCGGTCATCCCTTCCTAAGTAACCAAATGGTTTCCAAAGTCTTCTACCAACTTTAATGCTTTTAATCCATCTAGGTAGGATATAAACCTCCGGCAAGTACAACTCTTGTTTCATGCGCAAGTAAGCCAATATGTGTCTGCATGGTATGCCTTCAGTATCGAAAAAAGGACAACTGCAAGTTGCCAATCCCCGTACGACATTAAACCCAACAACCCTAACTCTACCACCTTCCCCATCCATATGCTCTACAGTATAAGTTGATTCATCACCACCACCATTTGCAACTATTTCCTTCACTATATATGAAAAGCTTTTATTAAGCTCATTCTGAAATATCAAAAAAGCCGACTTAGTGTAAATACCAACCATTTGTTTTTCAAGAGGCATGACACCACTAATTCGTGGAGTTTCATTAATGTCTATATGATCACATTCCAACTCATGGTGCCGTTGTTGGTGGAGTGCCCGATTAAACCTTACAACAAAATCGACAAGACTATTCTCCCTAAAAACATACTTCTTCAGAAAAGAGTGTCCACTTTCAGCCCTTTGTGAACTCAACATGCTGGCACTAAAAACATCCCTCGAATAGGTGGGGACCCATTTATCCCGCATTTTAAACAAACCTTCAAGCCAACTGTCACCCCTAAAACAACCCTCCTCCATGACACTATTCCAACTAGCTAAAAACTCTTCCACGGTTTCTGATTCGTACACACTTGCTTTGAACTTAGGAAAGAAAGTCGGAGACTTTATACGTCCCAACTTTTCTAGAAATTTCATCATGATATGCCAAATGCAATACCGATGGTAAGAACCATCAAGAAGTGATGATATGGCATTTGTCATAGCCAGTCTTGGTCGGTAATGATCATACGAGGAGGGGGTGCATCCATCGCTTTCAGCCACTGCTCAAAAAGCCATTCAAAGTGTTGGGTTTTCTCCCCATTAATGAGCCCACAACCAAAGAAAATTGTTTACCCATGATGGTTTAAACCAAATAATGGTGCAAAAACCAAATCATACCGATTAGTGCAGTAAGTTGTATAAAAAACCACAACATCACCAAAGTAGGAATATGCCTTTTTCGATGTCGAATCCGCCCAAAAACATTTTGTCATCCTATTATCCTCATCTTTTTCATATTCAAAGAAAAATGAAGGGTCTTTATCTTTTTCAGTGGAAAAATACTGAAACAAAGTATCTGCATTAACTCCCTTGCATTCTTCTCTCACATCTCTCTCAACATTCCTCAAATCTCGCTCAACAAATCCTAAGTTTTCGACACCTCCGGCTTGGATACTCATAATTGCTAATTGCGTACATGTAGGAATATTGGCCTCTGCAAATTGTGAAGCCAAATTCCTCTTTGCACTACTGACACCACGGTTGCTTGGAAGAAGGTGCTTTTTTGATGGGCTAGTTAATTCATGGTTGTGTTCCTCAACAAATGTAGAGATGGTCCAATTAGAACTTTCCATCTCTTTTTTCAAATTAATTCTTGCCTTACACCCAACTCTCATTGTCCCTCTATTCCTTTTTTCCCCTTTAAGTGTAGTGTGACCCTCTTTGTTACAAACAAGCTGCCTCCAACACACTTCATTCTCACCCTTACGTTTTTTACTACTTTCAATTCTAACACTAAAACCAGCAGCCTTGGCATAGTCATGATAGAAATTCTGTGCATGTTCTAATGAAGTAAAATGTTGTCCTAACGTGGGCTTGTTCAACTCTTCAATTTGTGGAATGAAACAATACTCACTGCTTCCAGATTCCATCCTAAAATATGAAAATTATAAATTTAGCAAAAAATTAATATGTTGCATGGTAATATTTACACACTTAATTAATGAATTTGTCATCTAGGTCATTATGTGTTAGTTGTTTATGTATTAATTAAATGGGAAAATAAATGTGTTTACTAAATGATTGGAAAATAAATATTCTCTCTAATTAATGTTCTATGTGTTTGTTTATTTATGATTGAATAAAAAAAAAATTATTTCTCAAATGGTATTTTTTAAATGGAACATAACAGTTAACAAAAAAAAAAATAATTTATTGGCAAAATTTAAGAAAACAACAAAGTTGATAAACTTACCTTCACAACAGTCGCCGGAAAATAACCACTAAGCCGGACCGGTTAGAGTCGCCGGAGAAGAACCGTGCATGCCGGACCAGACACAAAATGCGTACCCAAGTCTGGTAGAATGAGGGAAGATAGAGAAGGAGAGAGAGAAAGAGAGAGAGAAAGAGAGAGAGGGTCTTTGTGATTGACATGCATTAAATTCTTTGATTGACTCATGTACTTCTTGTCATCATCAACTAGCCTACTAGTAGGGACCTATATATAATTTATTCAAACAATTTTTCCATGTCTTGACCGTTGGATGGCAACCTTTATACATGGATGGTGAGATGCAAAGTAAGGAATGAATCTTCATTCCGGACAGTGGGGAAGGGATCAGCCCTCTATATATATATATATACGGTCAGTTTCTCTTGACACATAATTTTTACTTCTATTTTAATACGTGATTTGTAAAATCCGGTGTAGAATAGGTATTTTGAGAAAACCGACCGTTGGATTAGATATTCTGCTTATACACATCATATGTACCAAAAATCACATTGATCCAACTGTGGTTTCTAAAAAATTACAGTTTTAAAATAAATTGTAAAAAAACTATGTGAAACTGTCACAGTTGGTTTTTTGAAAAATCAATCATTGGAGCAATGTAATTTTTGGCATACATAATGTATACATGCATAATATCTAATCCAACGATCAGTTTCTCAAAATACATATCCCACACTGGATTTTTCAAACTGCGTGTCAAATTAGGAGTTAAAACTATGTGTCAAGGGGACCTATCCCATATATATAAAATAATGATCATGTTAGCATATACTTACTTTAACTAAAGTAAACAAAAAGCTTGTAAGTAATTCTAGGATATATATTTTGGAAAATTGACCGTTGAATTAAATATATACTTATGCATATATTGCATGCCAAAAATCACAGTGATCCAACTGTGGTTTCTAAAAAATGTCAATGAAAAAAACCATTACAATTTTCTGCAGTCACATTCTTCCATCGTCTATATTTTGAGATATTGACATTGGATTATTGTGATTTTTGGAATGCTTATCATCTATATATACAGTCCCGGTCCTGTAAGCATATGCTTACATAGAAGCTAATAGATATTGTGAAATAAATACTTTGAAAAAACTAGTCATTGGATTAGACATTCTTCTTATGTATCTCATGTGTAATGCCCGAACCTAACATACGTATTGACCCTTCTGAATGAGTCGACACGTGTCAAGATGGAGGTACAACCTGACCTGCTCATTTATATTTCCACACGAGATACAAAGAAGTACATATAACAAAATGAAATGTCATGTCCACAATATGTCCCGAATCGTTATACATAATTATTTAAATAGGAAACCAAATAATAATGCAAACATCCCTGACAACTAGGCTGTGACACAGTCAATAAATAATACAAATAATCATAATGTCGAAATACATATATATTTCTCACTATATATATATATATATATATATATATTCTAATGCAGAGTACAAAGTCCCAAGCTAAAGGGGTCGAGCTAAGCCACACATCCAAATCTGTATTAACCTGTCATCTGCTACATAAAAAGCAAAGGTGAGCCTCGAATCGCTCAGTAGGAATAATACTATATTCAATAATTAATAACAAATCAATAATACATGAAATGTTTATTTAAACGTTTATCTTTAAGGTTCAATGAGTTTATAAAGTAACTTGAAAACAATGTTTAAAAGTTGTGTGGGTTTTCAGTGAAGAGACCATAACTTCTAATAATATAAATAAACAGGGCATCTACCTTGTCTGAAGAACGAACAGCCACACGAGATCTAGATTTCAATACTTTCATCATCCATAATGTTAGCCTAAAGGGTTACAATCCAGCATATGTTATATGGTTTTAATGATAACAAACATTTGCCGCTGCGTTATCCAAATATCTTGTGCTTAAATGTTAAATTTGTAAGACAGATTTTCAAGATAGACTGGAGCAAACAAATGGACAACAAAATCCATGAATTGGAGGCTCAAGTATTGAAGATGTTACTATTCCCAGAAACTGTTTTTCCCTATGAAAAATTTGGCTAAGTATGAAAAATGAATTTTTGATATATTGAGTTTTTCAAAATAATTTTTGGCGGTAATTGATCCCTATATACTCATTAACTGAGTACAGCCTTGAGGTAGCTTTTTTACGTGGTATATAATACCTTACTCGATAGATCAATTTTTGACACTGTTGACGAAAATTATTTTTTGTACTAAAATTGATTTTTCACATTTTGATTTATTGGGAATTTGATTTTTTAGTATTTTCCATTGAATCCAAATGGGGGGTACTTCCTTATTTACATTGTAAACTTAAGTAAATGAAAGTAAAGGTAATTAAAAGTAAAATGCAACCATTTACTTAAATGTTTATATGTAAATAAGTGTTCTGCAGAAATAGTGGCAGATTGCTGTTGGAGTAATTGTCAAAGCTGCTGCTGCAACATTTGACATTGTGAATGCTGATTCAAACATGGCTGCACCTCCAAACGGATTTGTTGCATTTTTCAAACCAGTTTGAATCTGCAGATTGCCAAGACGCTCCTCCTAGACGCTCCAACGTATAGCTGATTTCTAAGGCTATAAATACACTTGCCATGAAGCTTAATTCTATACACAATCATATACACTATTGCAGCTTACAAGTGTTCATCATTTTTGAGTGATTCAATTCCTGTATTTCTCTCTATGAGCAAATTAGTTTAAATCTTTGAGAGATATTATTGAGAGCGTATTTGATGTATTCTCAGTGTTGTTGAGAATCATATTGGTGGTCATCCATATTCACTTGTATTTCTTGTGAATTTAAGGTTTTGTATAAACCTTGTTTGGTGAGAGTCTTCCACTGTGAAAGAAGGCTGTGTAAAGGTTTGAATCTCCACCGGAAGTGAGATTGATAGTGGATTAATCCTTGAGACGGAGATCTTGAGGCGTGGACGTAGGCGGAGACCGAACCACGTTAAAATCCTTGTGTTTGAATTTTTCTAACTCTATCTCTTGCATTTAAATTTATTTACTTGCTTTATATTTTGCTGAGTTGAGATTTAATCTTGCATTCTAGTTATTAAAAGTTTGAGTTTTCAAAAACACTCTATCCCATTTTTAAATTAGTTTTTAAATTGCCAATACTCTATTCACCCCCCCTCTAGAGTATATTTTGGGCCAACACATAATGTTATACAGAACTACGAGACTAAAAACGAATAATGTAATATGATTCATCTATGTAAATTCATACACATGTATATAAATATATGTACATTTTCATCACATTGGCATAAAAGTTTTCTAAGTACTGGTGCCATCTCATATATTCCACATTCATGAAAGAGGAGTTTTCTCAGACTCTTTCCATTTCATCACAAATCAACAGCCGATAGAGGAATTTTCTCTGACTCTATCTCAACCATAACAATAACAACCGATGGAGGAGTTTTCTCTGACTCTATTCCATTCATCACAATAATATCTGATAGATGAGTATTCTCTGACTTTATCCCATTCATATACAATTTAACCATAACATAAACGAATCAAATCATGGTATTGCATCATCGTATGGTAACACATAACCAAAGTCCATCGTAAAGAGATTAGAGAGCAATCTTACCTAAACCTTCGTCACGCATAATAATCCCAATATCCAGGGCCTCAACTCAATAGTCATATAACACATAATTTCAAAAACCATTGTCTTTTCCAAAAGGATGGAAAAATGGCATAAGTGGACAATTAACAACTTTAATTATACATAAAACCATTTCAGTAATTGGTCATACTCATAAATCAATGTCATAAGTATCATTTTATAAAATTGTTTAGCTATATGCCCATCAGCTCGATTCATAAACCCAAAGATAGAAAATATTAAATTCCCACATTTATAATAATTTTTCAAACGTAAAATGAAAAACCTAATCCCTACTAGATCACACGAATTTCACCACTTTTAAATTCAAGCAACAAGTATGAGATAAATCAGCCACACTCAAAAAACATGGTTTGAGTTGAATGTAAATATCAAATAACATGTAGATCGAAAAACACAAGATGAATCAACTATCAAGAGGGATCCATGAACACAAGAATCATTCCATCCTTCTTGATAGCTAGAAATCACATCAACAAATATTAAACGAACACACGATATACTTGGAAACCCTTTCGGGAGAAAACCACGGGAGAACAAGAGCAATCCGCTATGAAAGAAGAGTTACAAAGATTATATCATACACTCTATCTCACCAACCCATGGCCTAGTGTACTGAGATCTCATCAACTCAGTCCATTGAGTCCTCCTTCTTCAAAGCTTGCTCAACAACTACTCAAGTAGTCTCACTCTTGATGTCTTCATCCAAGAGCCATGAGAATGATCCTATCTCCACATATGATTCTCACAATATGTATGTAAATTTGGTTTCCAAGGTTTCTAATCCATTCTAAGAAAAGTCCATGATCAAAAATAAATATTCAAGCTCAATCTCAATTTAGAAAGTAAGAACAACAGCCCACAAGTAAAGAACCAAGATAGGTCTAAGAATAGATATGTTTTCTGGCGGCTGAGGTCACTAGAATCTCGAGTGACCTAATCCTTTTATAGTGTGATCAGTAACCAATGAGAAAACAGGGTAAAAACTATGCAGAATTAGGGTTTGCACGAACTTGGATCGATCCAGCCAAGACTTGGATCGATCCAAATTGAATTGACCAAAAAACAGCATTCTGTAGTTGAGTTTAGCTCGAAATTGGATCGATCCAGCCAAGGCTTGGATCGATCCAGCTTGACCAATTTTCAATTTCCTAATACGAATTGTGAAGATGCAAACATGGGATCGATCCAGGTCAACCTTGGATCGATCCAAGTATTCCTAAACTCCCAATTTCCAAAGGTGTAAACATGGAATTGATCCAGTTCAACCTTGGATCGATCCAAGTATTCATAAACCCTGATTTTATAAGTTTAAGAGGAATATAATGAGTTCTAACCTCCTAGGTTCAATCCTTAGCTCACTAGGTCACTTACCATCCTAATCCATGGAGATATAGAACCATTTTAGCACAGCTTCACTTGTGATCATCAGTACACATCTATAAATATACAATCCCAAACCAAGTTTTGAAACGAAACAAGCCAACACACAAATACTAAACCTAACATAAAATGTTTCCTCTTGAAATTTATTTGGTATAGTTCAAAAACATGCCATACAGTTTGCATAGTTTATAAACATGTATATTTCATGCATCCATTTGACAGAACAGTAAAACAGTAAGGTTTACAATTAGGTATGAATTATGTTGATCAAAAGGAGTTAATAAAGTATACATTGTTCTCCAAGAAGCTTGTAAACAAGTATGTCATTATCAACAGTAAAAAGGTTACATATTCCTACCTCAAACGCAATGGTGTTCCAACCCATACGGCTCCACGAGCCTCCCAAATGCAATGCTAATGCAATCACATATACAAAGGTCCTTCTAAGGACTGTCCGAATATAAGAAACAAAGTAACAGAGATGTAAAAGGAAAATCAAAAGAAATCGAAGGGTCTTAAATCCCAAAATAACATAACTCAAACCCTTAAATGGTTTAAACCCAACTTTAGGGACCCAAAACCTCACAAAGATTAAACCAAAAACCTTGAACCTTTTGGAACATATTCCCAAGCATGAATAGATGTTGCATATCAAATTTCATGGCCAAAGTCCAAACGGTTGAAGTGATATACACCCAGACAGCAAACAAATGCTCCCAAAATATTTAGAAACTATACTTCATAAGCTTTCCGTGCATATAAAGAACACCCAAATCCGAGTCCGGATGATTGAGATACAAGCGTTTGAAGTTGACACAAAAAACGCTCACAATTTGAGCGTGAATAGTGTCCAAGACTCCCCAAATTTCACAAACACCCACCAAATCACCAAATCTTAGTCCCAAACTTTAAATCTATCGTAAACAAACCTTAAAAACAATAACTACACCAAAAATACTTAAATCACATGGTTCGATCTTGAGATCCACAAAGTTTTAGGCATAAAACCCAAACAAACCAATTTTTATCACAAACTAACCAAACCTCACAAAATCAATACACCATTCCTTCAAATCCACACCCAAACACTACAAAAACAACCACCAAACATCATCCAAGCATAACCTTCCCATAAACACAAGATTTGAATCAAAACCCATAAAATGGGTATAAAGAAAAATATAGAACTTGAAGAAACGAACATGGAAAGTGTATCCTACCTTTATCGGCAACTAGATGGTGGCGGCGGCGAGCTTCGGCGACCACCACGGCTGCTCTCCCACTTTCTTTCCCATTCGGCCCTCTCTTGCTGTACCTTTTTGCTACCCAAATGAAGAAGAAATGAAAAGGGTTGGGTTTTATGATTTTTGAAAAGTTAAATGGCAAAAATGGTAATTTTCAGTTTTTTTTTTACTAAAATAATACAAAACGTTATTTTAAAAACACACAAATAAAGATTTAAAAGTGTGAGTTTTCATATCATGCATGCCAAAAATCACGTAATTCAATGTAAAAATCCCAAAATATGGACTATGAAAAACTGTGACCGCTGAAAATTGACACAATTTTTCTTAGGAACATTTCCAAAAAATTGACCATTGGATTACTGTGATTTTTGGCTGCATGACATGCATAGGTATAGTATCTATTAATCCAACAAT
>JAESVK010000132.1:285-21912 GCA_017140935.1 Hamamelis virginiana
ATATATATATATATATATATATATATATATATATATATATATATATAGAGAGAGAGAGAGAGAGAGAGAGAGAGAGAGAGAGAGATAAATTTTCTTATAATAAGGACTTCATTATGTGGGAACTTGGCTTTCTAACCAATGTAGGATGGATATTTTGAAAAACCGGTGTTGGATTGAATATTCTTCATATGTATTATGACATGCATACCAAAAATCAGTGATCTGACAATCAGTTTCTAAAATACAGATTGTGAAAAATTATGACAGTATCTAATCGAATGGTCGGTTTTCCAAAATTCTTATCTTACATTGGCTAAAATGCCAAGTCCTCACATAAGACGTCCTCATAAGAAAAGGACTCATATATATATATATATATATATATATATATATATATATATATATATAATGTTGTCCGCATATGCTTACTTTTACTTTAGCTAAAGTAAGTATGCTAAAGTAAGTATGAAGCTAATAGATAATTGTGAGATACATATTTTGTGAGACCTTTAATTTTGGCAACTAGTATTGTTAATATTTTTGCTAGTATTATCATGATTGGTAGAGCTATTAAGGGAATAGTTGGATTTTTTTATAAACATGTGTTAAGAAATTATGTAAAAATAATTATAATTAAACCCTTAAATAAGTATAGGTAGCAATTGAATTTGGAATTCAATGTTTCATTTATTTGGGGGAATAAGAGATTATTAAAGGGTTATCTACTTATAAGTTCTATCTAATGGGCTTTTAGAGTCTAAGGTCCTAATAAAAAGAAGCTAACCCGTTAGGTCTCTCCTCTTAACTTCAAGACAAATTTACACTCTCAGATAAAAAAAAGCAACACCGTGCATAGTGACTGGATGCTGCAAATATAGTAGAATGTGAGATACATTTTCATGAAACATGGGATTTAATTGGGTCCCAAAAAATCACCAACCAAAATCCATTTTTCAATATGGGAGAACACTTGCTCATGTTTGCGCACGAGGTCTGTTGAAACTAGAAGACTTGTTCATTTTCTTCGTGGGTTCATGGCTAAAAATGCAAGTTTAATCCGCTAAAACTTATACATTTGGATATTCATTCAATTCATTATCATTCAAATCCTAATTTCAGTTACATAAAAAATATGGTTTTTTTTTTTAATTTATTCTTATGAGTTGCGGCAACTCATATACATTTGTATTTATTTTATTTTTTTTAGTGAAATATAAATTTTTGTTTTTGTTTTTATCTAAATGAAATGTCATAAATATAGGATCTTTCGCATTTTTTTCCCGAAAAGTGTGCAGTGAAACCTCATATAACTTATGGATTTTGAGTTGTGGTATTTCATATACATTTTTATTTATGTTTTTTATTGAACTAAATGTCATGAAAAATCCGGAAGTTCCCAATTTACATAATATATAGATTTCTTGGATTTGAATGATTTCAATTAATTCAATAATGAACAAATCTCATATAACAAATATCAAACACATGGTAAGCAAGAGAATGAGTATCACTAAACAAATAATTATCAAGATGGATCTATGAACAACAATATCATCCCATCTTTCTTGATAATCAAATAACAATAAAATAACAAGGAAATCAACAACAACACACAATATACATGGAAAACCCAAATTGGGAAAAACCACGGGAAGAGAGCGAATGAAAGCACTATGAAAGAGGATCTACGTACAAACTAGATGACAACACTATACCAACTTGAGTCGACAAGCCATGTCGAAATCAATCCATCTGTATCACAATCCCCTTGAACGAGTCCACAAATGATCCATAGTCTTTCCCGAGCTGAGATCCATGGCACACGCTCCACGTATCGAGCTCCACGACACGCAACACCGATCTTCACCAGCAAACACCTTGGAGTCCACCAAAGCCAATCTTGAATCCACAAGATCACAATCCAAAATTAATTGGATCACTTAAACTGAGTTATGTGATTTCCAGCAACCTGTGAAGCTCTAATCTATGGTAGGATTAAAGATCAAAAGGTCAAATCACCATAGAAATGAAGTACTTGTACACAAAGTATCAAAATAAATCTAAGATGGAAAGAGGCAGGTTTCTCTTTCTAAAGCAGTCACTCTCATTACCCTAAATGAAATAAAAGAACGTATTTATAGGCCTAAGGATGACCTAGATACATCATAAGAAAATAGGTAAACCCTTAACAAAATATGAAATTTTCAGAAAAAAAGGATCTTGGATCGATCTAACAAAAGTTTGGATCGATCCAGATGCTTACACAGCTTTTAGACTTTAATGAAAATCGAATTTAGATCTATCCAATAAAGTTTGGATCGATCCAAAAGCTGCCAAGATTCTGGACCTAAATTCATAATGAAATTAGATCGATCCAATAAATTCGAGGATCGATCCAAATGCTACTTAATTAGGTTTTGGACCTAAATTAAAATCCATATTAGATCGATCTAGAAAAGCTTGGATCGATCCAACATGCAAGAAAATTATTTGAAGCAGCATTTTGATCAAACCACATTTTGATATAAACCACATAACATATTAGGATGAATCACTAATCACCTATGGGGTAAATACTAGGTTTTTAAGTCACTTACCATCCTAAGAATGTGAAACCAAGGAGCTTTCATGATCATCTTGAACTTTAGAGCATGCAACCTTGAAGTCCTCGACAATTGAGCTTGAAGATGAGGACATTGACAATCGAGACTTACATTCATAAGAATAAGCCAACTCTAAAATTCTTAACAATCTCCCCCTTTGGCTATTCTTATGCAAAACCCCAATTACATAAAACAAGAGATGTACAAAAACAAAAGAAAGACTTAGAGAAGTCACAAGACTAAATCTCCCCCTCAATACAATCCATACATCTTCCCCTTAATTACATACTAAAATAAAATTAAACAAATGAATCTAAACTAACGAATCTAAGCTCTTTCTCGCAAAACAAATACTCAAACACAATGCTCAAGGAAAAGATTAGATACCATGTTAGTAAAAAAAAAAAAAATCAAAACAAACAAAATAAAACAAATGAATCTAAGCTCTTTCCTGTAAAACAATTACTCATGGAAAAGATTAGATACCATGTTAGTAAAAAATATAAACAATCAAAATACAATAATTAAAATATGAAAAACAATTAGCTTATCACAAGATATGGCTAGATTAAAAGATAAATAATAAACAAAATAAACTAGAAAGGAAATGATCAAAATAAACTAAACAGAATACTAAAGATCAAAGCAAAACAAAATATCAAAAGAAATTTTCTCATCATCTCTCTTCACAAACTCATAACAACATATTCTCCACCTTTTTGCATGAGAACATTAAAGATCTTAACTATATCCAAAATAACTAGCTTAGCTATAATAATAAAAAATACCAATAAAAATCCAGAATAACTAGCCTAGTTCTCCCTCGTTTTGACACAAAATGACAAAGGTTAGTTTAATGTCTTTTCGAACGAAACTAGTTTAATGTCGTTGCAGACGAAAGTAGTTTAACGTCATTGCAGACGAAACTCTACCTATTAAATATCTATGATTAACAAGCTCACAAACCATAATGATTATAAACATAATTTACAAAAAAAAAAAAAAAAATCATTTCATCAAGAATATCAATTAAACAGAATGTAAGCAAATGATTCTTATGGTAAGTTCAAAGTAAAGGATATCTTCAATAAAAAAAAAAAATGCATTAGCATTCTCAAGAAATATAGTGAATTGACTTGCTCACCTATATATGAATGCATTTATCAATTTTCAATTTTAAAATGCACATGAGGTGTGTGTGTGACCAAATGAATGTTAACCAAGTTCATCAACTATGGTCACATACGCTACTATGAACACAAACACACACACTCAAAAACAAAGTACTCAAGAGGATTCAAATCGGTTAGTTCCTGATAAGATTCACAACTATACTCCCCCTTGACAAATGTTAACAAATCTTGACAAAGAAATACTTAAAAGTAGATAAAATCAATGAACCTATGATTTTATGAGAAAATTGTGAGAGAAACACACAAAATTTTGTACACTTTGCACTAAAATTTTAAAAGATATAAAGCAATTGAATGTACCAAAGTGTGTGTGTGAAGTAAAAGCATCTTGACAAGAAAAACCTTTTCTCCAAAAGAAATCATAACAAAAATATAAGATATTGATATCAAGAAACATTTACTCATGAGAAGTCAAACCAATTAGAGCCCAATAAGACAAAGTCTTTACACCTCATAATGAAATAAAAGAGAAGAAGATGAAGAAATATGAGAAACTCATCCATAGCCGACAATCTTTTCTCTTTTTCCTTTTTATAATTTTTTTAATGATTTTTTTTTTTATTTTTATATTATGATCTTCACTTGAATTTTTCATTATCATTTTTTTAAATATGTCACTTTTGCCTATTGATGAGCAAAAGCAAGAAAAATGTTCATACTTTCTCCCTTTTTATACAAGATTTTATGATATAGGGCCACATTATCTCCATATACATATCAAGAAAATTAATCAATGAATAATTATGGGCACACCAACTTCTAATAAGAGAAGATAAAGAGGTAGGCATCTAATCATCGATCTATTTTCATTTTCAATACTCATGAAACAAGAATTATATTTTCAAAATGATTTAATGAGAAAATATTTCTTAACCAAGATGTCCTTACCATGTGTAAGACAAATTCAAATCAAGCTTTATATGAGAAAATATTGAAATGAAATATGAACAATACAATATTTTCCATAAACACGTACACAATTATCACATAAAATCCATCTTCAAGAATTCTAACTTCTCTTCAAGAATTCTAACTTCTATTCAAGTAAACAAATCCCTAAAGACTTTTTAAGAAATTCAAATTTAAAATTGTCCAAAGGTTTTGTTAACAAAATCAAGTTGATGAATAGAAGAGACATATTGCATTAAAACAATTACAAGCATGCAAGAAACCAAAAAAAAAATTGAGAGTAGAATATCTCACTACAACAAAACTGGCCTTTACCGACGGCTCGAAACCGTCGGCAAAACCTATAAAAACCGTCGGTAAACCATTTCTCGACGGCTCCCATCCGCCGCTACAAGGCGTGGGTATAGATAGCGTCGGTAAATGTATTGCCGACGGATATTATTACCGCCGTCGGTAATAACACCTTTGCCGACACATAAACAACCGTCGGCAAAGGTAACGACAACCGTCGGGAATTATTTTTCCTTGACAGAGGTTGACGGATGTTAGGGGTATTCCCGACGATCAAATACTGCCGGTAAATATAATATTAATCGCCAGTAAAAATACTTTTGCCGACACTCTTCGATCGTCGGTAAAAATAATAACAACCGTCGAAAATTGATTTGTTTTAACTAAAAGTTGACGGACATAAAGCCTATATTGACGATCCAATGCCGCCGGTAAATATAGTACTCACCGTCGGGAAATCATTAAAATTGACGGACATAAAGCCTATGTTGACGATCTAAAGCCGCCGGTAAATATAGTACTCACCGCCGGGAAATCATTAAAGTTGACGGACATAAAAGCTATGTTGACGATCCAATGCCGTCGGTAAATATAGTATTAACTGCCGGGAAATCATTAACCGTCGGGAAGAAATTATTCTGTTTTCCGTCGGAGTTTTAACGCCGCCGGAAATACCCCTATTTTTTACGGCAGTCAATTGCCGTCGTAAATATTTTTTTTATATTGTAAAAATATAATTTGTTAAATTCTAGACATTTACTGACGCAAAGTTTCACCGTCGGGAAAAGTTTATATAATACTTTTACCAACGGCATTCTATAATGCCGGCAAATGTGTTATTTTTTTTATCCAATTTGTTGATACCTGTATATATCATGCATATAAAGTGTATTCCACAAATGACATCGATAATCTTGCATTAAATCCATATAAATTGAAGTATATTCCAAAAAATGACATCTGTAATATTGCATTGAATCCATCCAAACACAAAAAAGTAAACCTATGTCTACGAATATGAAACAAAAGAAGGTAGTGTTGTTGCAAGTTTAATTGTTTAAGACAACTGAAAATAAAATAAAAAAACTTTTAAGTAGCGTCTGAGATAGGTGTCAAGGTGGGCGCTGGATAGATCCAAAAGAAGGGGGGACAAATCCAGCGCTAGAGTCACTAGCCTGCAAGATAGAGCAAAACAAAATTATATTACTAACTAACCATGTAGATTTAGATAAATAGTTAAGATTACAATAAAAACATTATTAGAAATGACAGTTAAGTTACCAATATATAAGATGTTAATAAATAAAAAGGTTTTGTTCTACTTTATAGTTAAGCACTTAAACAATCATAGCAAATACATATAGCTTCAAACTCAATAAAAAAAACAGTAGCACATAAAAAGGCCCAAAACAAATAAATGCCATGTCAGAAGTAAATAGAAAGAACAATACAATTCTTACTTTTCGATGCAGTAAAATCCTATATATATATATAAAGAAATGCAAATTTCATTTCAATTATTCAAAGTAAGAAAACAATGACATCAATGGAATTCTAAATTAAAATGGTAGCATTTCATCCATATGAAAGTATAAAAAGAAAAAAACTTGCTTTTCGAGACGAAAATCCGGCAGAGTTTCGTCTATTTTTCCAATATTCCCAAATTTTTACCAGTCAAATTAAGAGTATATAACACTTCTATAATTATATCCAAACAATAATTCAATCATATGGCGCCTCTTGTGCCTCCCATATCATCTACAACTAACAATCACCAAGAGAATTCCTCTTCTAAGTTATATTTCTAACACACTTAAAACATACATGCAAGCCCACAGATTACATTCCAGATGGATCTTTAGGCACAGTAGGCTCAAAAGCATGCAATATTAATATTCTTTTCATAAAAGTTTAGGTATCTACAAAATGCTCCAGCATCCAAGTTTTGCATGCATATATAGAATGATTCAATTTTAAGTAAACTATAACACATGACGTTCTCTAACTAGTCTCTCTAACTAACTTGTTATATTTATATTTAAAGATTAAATAAAAGAACTGTTTAGAAATTCACAAGCTAAGAATGAGGCAAGATACTTACACCATTAGGAGGAATACGAAAGTTAGGACACATTGTCTGAATGAAGGAGTATAAGAACCCAACTTGCCCATTCATATTATCCATTTGCTCTTTTTGTTGCTCCAGCTCCTTCAGCATTTGCTCTATAACTGCATATTTAGACAAAAATCTAGAAATATAGGTTATTCAAATTAACATGAATATTTGCAATAATTGACATGTTTTGGTAAGATAGAAATAAGCTAGGAAAAAAAATGCCACTATTAGATAAATCAAATTTATTACCTCAACGGCGTTGAGATGCAGCTACCAAGGACGCACTGAATTTGTGTAGTTTTACCCCAAAAACAAATAATTGTGCCTATTAAGACATAATAAACAACGATAAATTATGTATAAAAACAATATACTATTATACTAATTAAGTAATACATGAGTAAGCTACATACTAGAGTAGCATAAACATGAAGACACTAGGGACGCACCGAATCTCTAAAGTTGTGTCCTCCTATCTCCCATCCAAAATACGGCTCAAGCAATCTTAATACAATATTGCAACTTGTTCAAAAAGAATTTCAAAATGAAATATATACAAAAATATACTATTAACATTATAATGACATCCAAGAATATGCAAGTGAGTTATATATCAAGGTATCATAGTCATAAAGCCCCCAAGGTCGCACTGAATCTTTAAAGTCCTAATATGGTCTTCAACTTCAACATAAACCACCTCCATATTCATATACATCCTAAAAGAAATATGTTTTATAACATGCAATGGTGAAATCAATCTAAACCATAACTTTTATTGAAAAAAGTATGCATATTTAGACAAAAATCTAGCAGAGTTTCCTCTATAACTGCAATATTCCCCAATATTTAACATGTGCACATAGGAGTATACAACACTTCTAATATATACCAAACTCATTAACCAAAATCAAAATCCAACAATAGTGATTGTGGCAAAAGTTAGGAGACCCCAACTTTTATCACAATCACTTTTAGAATGAAAATATTGATATGTGAAGACATGGTTTGAACATAATTTTAAAGAAATATGTGAAGAAATAGTTATCCAAAAGTGATTCTAGCAAAAGCTAACGCAAACGGGCTCATAACAATTGTTCATTGTTATGAACAATTGCAAGCCCGTGGAGCTCACTCCGCCTTGCCACAAACTGATAAACAAAACTCATAGTAATCCAATCAATACTCATACAAAGAGCTAAACAGAAGCATAACAGGACCAATTGTTGGAAAAGTTATGGCATGATTTGAGATGCACAATTTCTATAATCCTATCACCACAAAGTCTCATTACTAGAATTTGTTTCTGAAATTGAAATTGGATTAATCAGAGGTATCATTATAATCGATTAAATTTAAAATAGAGTGCAAATGATTTAAGCTACTCTAATAGACACATTTGACATCCAAATTTGATTTGTGCACAGATCAGATAATAATACGCATTTGACGTAGAAATCAAATTGTGCACAATATTGAAGGTACACCGCCAAATCTGATTTGTGCACAAAGAATTTAAACCCGATTGTACCTTAATTAGGTTGCTCAGAGGCTATATGACAATTTCCTATGGAAATTTCTAGCCATACCAAGGATCCTATGGTTAAAATTGAAAACATTTCACTATTGCTCAAATTGCATTTCCAAGTATCAGCAAATAATCAAGTTAGAGGGCAGACTGAATACTAAATTAGAAGTAGCTTTACTCACACAAGTCTGGATGAATCTACATGAACAAACCATATTTACAAAACAAAGAATGCACAATATCCTTACAGTAAAGCCAGTACATCACTAAAATCATCAAAACTCAAGAAACATCCATAACCCAGAGCACTCAGTAAAAGGACTAATTACTCAGTGTGCTTCATTGCATCCTATGAATACTGTCCTGATTTTTCTCACTGAAACTAAGCAGTAGAGAGGTCTATGCAGAGACAAGAAGCCTTACTATTTCTTGTCACACATCTTTGGGCATAAGTCACAATTTTGTTAGAATATTCTATGATGGCTTATAACATCAATATCTATGACACAAAAATAAATGAAAAGGAAAAATCCAACAAGTAAATCTTTTAACTTTTTTCAAAGACAATATTTCCCAAAAACACTCTTACAGCTAACAGTCTTAAAAATGACGAGAAATCAACATTTGTAATCTGAACACTAACAAAATAAATTACTAGAAATGATTTTTCCACAAATAATTGATTACCTCATGACAGGGGTGGCATCCAAGTTCTAAACAAGGAAAAAAATGTGGGGTTTGGTGTACTTTAACAAACCTTAGTGCAATTAAAATTATTTATGGCAAAATTAATACCCATATTCCACACAAAAACACCTACATGGAGAGAGAGGGGTGGGACTATATATCAAGTTTTACAAAAACCAACAAAGAGGCATGAGAATTATAATGACAACTACACAGTTTTTTAAAACCATAAACCATAAGCCCACCAACATACAAGCCGTCCTTTCCACAAATATATCTACAATCCTCATTTAGCTCGTCAACTGAAGCAACAAGTTCATTGTTTGCATTTTTATGGCTAAGCACCGGAGAAATACCAACAAAACTACTCCTAAAGCTTCATGGCAAAACATCCCAAAATACTCAAAGCATGTACAAAGAAACCATAAAAAAATTACTCAAAAAATTTAAACCTTACCACAGATTAGCAGAGGTGGTTTTGGTCAAGGATTAGGAGAGATTGTGCGAGATATTCCAAGTTGAAGTCCCTGCAATTGAAGATTTAAATGAGAACTTTTCATATAACTAGAGACAGAGACACACACACACATAGAGAGGGAGAGAGAAATAGAAAGTGATAGTGGGATGGTGAAGATCCAGCGCTTTGTGTGTTGATCAAGAAGGAGTTCCAGTCAAGATAAAGATGAAGATGAAGATCGTGATGTGGAGTTGCTGTCAAGATCAAGATCGTGAGAGAATCCAACAGCTGGAATAGTGAAACAGATCCAACAGCACGAAAGAGAGCAAGAGGAAGATCCAACTGCGCAGGAGTGAGAATGTGAGAGAGAAGATACAATGGATGTCTGCTGGTCTAAGAGGGAGAATGAGAACGAAAACGACGACACAAGAGAGAGAAGAGATGAAAGAGGGGCGAGGTTTCGCGAGCACGAGAGACAACAAGAGGCCGATTTCATCCCCTTCTATCAGCTAAGGTTTCCAAATCCAGGGAAAGAGGCGCGAATCAATCAAAATAAGAGAGGGAGATGCGGTAGGTTGGAGGGAAACTTTTGCCACGTACCTGCTCCTCTCAAAATATCTATTTTCTCCCTCTGTTTTTTAGGGCGGTTGGATTCACATGTTATGCACGGTCAAATCTTCTTAAAAATATCATTTAATTGTTTTCTCAAAATCCAACCGTCAGATCTACATGAATTTTTGCATGCTTGATGTATATACATGGAATATCAAATCCAACGGTTGGATCCTCAAAAACTTTTGAGGTTTTACCAAGAATGAGTAAGAACCTTAAGTCTAGCTAGGTTATTCAAATTTAAAAACAGATAGGTCAAAATCCTCTTTAGTGCATCTGACAAACTTGGAACTTCTATTTTGAGAAACCAACCATTGGATTTGATGCTCCACTTATACGTATCATGAATGCCAAAAATCACATTGATCCAACGGTCAGATTAAGACAAAACTAACTATGAATACCTGGTAACATTTTGAATAATAAAAAATTAATAATTTTTCATAGTGACATTTTTCAAGAACCGACCGTTGGATCAATGTGATTTTTGGCATTCATGATACGTATAAGTGGAGCATCAAATCCAATGGTTGGTTTCTCAAAATAGAAGTTCCAAGTTTGTCAGATGCACTAAAGAGGATTTTGACCTATCTGTTTTTAAATTTGAATAACCTAGCTAGACTTAAGGTTCTTACTCATTCTTGGTAAAACCTCAAAAGTTTTTGAGGATCCAACCGTTGGATTTGATATTCCATGTATATACATCAAGCATGCAAAAATTCATGTAGATCTGACGGTTGGATTTTGAGAAAACAATTAAATGATATTTTTAAGAAGATTTGACCGTGCATAACATGTGAATCCAACCGCCCTAAAAAACAGAGGGAGAAAATAGATATTTTGAGAGGAGCAGGTACGTGGCAAAAGTTTCCCTCCAACCTACCGCATCTCCCTCTCTTATTTTGATTGATTCGCGCCTCTTTCCCTGGATTTGGAAACCTTAGCTGATAGAAGGGGATGAAATCGGCCTCTTGTTGTCTCTCGTGCTCGCGAAACCTCGCCCCTCTTTCATCTCTTCTCTCTCTTGTGTCGTCGTTTTCGTTCTCATTCTCCCTCTTAGACCAGCAGACATCCATTGTATCTTCTCTCTCACATTCTCACTCCTGCGCAGTTGGATCTTCCTCTTGCTCTCTTTCGTGCTGTTGGATCTGTTTCACTATTCCAGCTGTTGGATTCTCTCACGATCTTGATCTTGACAGCAACTCCACATCACGATCTTCATCTTCATCTTTATCTTGACTGGAACTCCTTCTTGATCAACACACAAAGCGCTGGATCTTCACCATCCCACTATCACTTTCTATTTCTCTCTCCCTCTCTATGTGTGTGTGTGTCTCTGTCTCTAGTTATATGAAAAGTTCTCATTTAAATCTTCAATTGCAGGGACTTCAACTTGGAATATCTCGCACAATCTCTCCTAATCCTTGACCAAAACCACCTCTGCTAATCTGTGGTAAGGTTTAAATTTTTTGAGTAATTTTTTTATGGTTTCTTTGTACATGCTTTGAGTATTTTGGGATGTTTTGCCATGAAGCTTTAGGAGTAGTTTTGTTGGTATTTCTCCGGTGCTTAGCCATAAAAATGCAAACAATGAACTTGTTGCTTCAGTTGACGAGCTAAATGAGGATTGTAGATATATTTGTGGAAAGGACGGCTTGTATGTTGGTGGGCTTATGGTTTATGGTTTTAAAAAACTGTGTAGTTGTCATTATAATTCTCATGCCTCTTTGTTGGTTTTTGTAAAACTTGATATATAGTCCCACCCCTCTCTCTCCATGTAGGTGTTTTTGTGTGGAATATGGGTATTAATTTTGCCATAAATAATTTTAATTGCACTAAGGTTTGTTAAAGTACACCAAACCCCACATTTTTTTCCTTGTTTAGAACTTGGATGCCACCCCTGTCATGAGGTAATCAATTATTTGTGGAAAAATCATTTCTAGTAATTTATTTTGTTAGTGTTCAGATTACAAATGTTGATTTCTCGTCATTTTTAAGACTGTTAGCTGTAAGAGTGTTTTTGGGAAATATTGTCTTTGAAAAAAGTTAAAAGATTTACTTGTTGGATTTTTCCTTTTCATTTATTTTTGTGTCATAGATATTGATGTTATAAGCCATCATAGAATATTCTAACAAAATTGTGACTTATGCCCAAAGATGTGTGACAAGAAATAGTAAGGCTTCTTGTCTCTGCATAGACCTCTCTACTGCTTAGTTTCAGTGAGAAAAATCAGGACAGTATTCATAGGATGCAATGAAGCACACTGAGTAATTAGTCCTTTTACTGAGTGCTCTGGGTTATGGATGTTTCTTGAGTTTTGATGATTTTAGTGATGTACTGGCTTTACTGTAAGGATATTGTGCATTCTTTGTTTTGTAAATATGGTTTGTTCATGTAGATTCATCCAGACTTGTGTGAGTAAAGCTACTTCTAATTTAGTATTCAGTCTGCCCTCTAACTTGATTATTTGCTGATACTTGGAAATGCAATTTGAGCAATAGTGAAATGTTTTCAATTTTAACCATAGGATCCTTGGTATGGCTAGAAATTTCCATAGGAAATTGTCATATAGCCTCTGAGCAACCTAATTAAGGTACAATCGGGTTTAAATTCTTTGTGCACAAATCAGATTTGGCGGTGTACCTTCAATATTGTGCACAATTTGATTTCTACGTCAAATGCGTATTATTATCTGATCTGTGCACAAATCAAATTTGGATGTCAAATGTGTCTATTAGAGTAGCTTAAATCATTTGCACTCTATTTTAAATTTAATCGATTATAATGATACCTCTGATTAATCCAATTTCAATTTCAGAAACAAATTCTAGTAATGAGACTTTGTGGTGATAGGATTATAGAAATTGTGCATCTCAAATCATGCCATAACTTTTCCAACAATTGGTCCTGTTATGCTTCTGTTTAGCTCTTTGTATGAGTATTGATTGGATTACTATGAGTTTTGTTTATCAGTTTGTGGCAAGGCGGAGTGAGCTCCACGGGCTTGCAATTGTTCATAACAATGAACAATTGTTATGAGCCCGTTTGCGTTAGCTTTTGCTAGAATCACTTTTGGATAACTATTTCTTCACATATTTCTTTAAAATTATGTTCAAACCATGTCTTCACATATCAATATTTTCATTCTAAAAGTGATTGTGATAAAAGTTGGGGTCTCCTAACTTTTGCCACAATCACTATTGTTGGATTTTGATTTTGGTTAATGAGTTTGGTATATATTAGAAGTGTTGTATACTCCTATGTGCACATGTTAAATATTGGGGAATATTGCAGTTATAGAGGAAACTCTGCTAGATTTTTGTCTAAATATGCATACTTTTTTCAATAAAAGTTATGGTTTAGATTGATTTCACCATTGCATGTTATAAAACATATTTCTTTTAGGATGTATATGAATATGGAGGTGGTTTATGTTGAAGTTGAAGACCATATTAGGACTTTAAAGATTCAGTGCGACCTTGGGGGCTTTATGACTATGATACCTTGATATATAACTCACTTGCATATTCTTGGATGTCATTATAATGTTAATAGTATATTTTTGTATATATTTCATTTTGAAATTCTTTTTGAACAAGTTGCAATATTGTATTAAGATTGCTTGAGCCGTATTTTGGATGGGAGATAGGAGGACACAACTTTAGAGATTCGGTGCGTCCCTAGTGTCTTCATGTTTATGCTACTCTAGTATGTAGCTTACTCATGTATTACTTAATTAGTATAATAGTATATTGTTTTTATACATAATTTATCGTTGTTTATTATGTCTTAATAGGCACAATTATTTGTTTTTGGGGTAAAACTACACAAATTCAGTGCGTCCTTGGTAGCTGCATCTCAACGCCGTTGAGGTAATAAATTTGATTTATCTAATAGTGGCATTTTTTTTCCTAGCTTATTTCTATCTTACCAAAACATGTCAATTATTGCAAATATTCATGTTAATTTGAATAACCTATATTTCTAGATTTTTGTCTAAATATGCAGTTATAGAGCAAATGCTGAAGGAGCTGGAGCAACAAAAAGAGCAAATGGATAATATGAATGGGCAAGTTGGGTTCTTATACTCCTTCATTCAGACAATGTGTCCTAACTTTCGTATTCCTCCTAATGGTGTAAGTATCTTGCCTCATTCTTAGCTTGTGAATTTCTAAACAGTTCTTTTATTTAATCTTTAAATATAAATATAACAAGTTAGTTAGAGAGACTAGTTAGAGAACGTCATGTGTTATAGTTTACTTAAAATTGAATCATTCTATATATGCATGCAAAACTTGGATGCTGGAGCATTTTGTAGATACCTAAACTTTTATGAAAAGAATATTAATATTGCATGCTTTTGAGCCTACTGTGCCTAAAGATCCATCTGGAATGTAATCTGTGGGCTTGCATGTATGTTTTAAGTGTGTTAGAAATATAACTTAGAAGAGGAATTCTCTTGGTGATTGTTAGTTGTAGATGATATGGGAGGCACAAGAGGCGCCATATGATTGAATTATTGTTTGGATATAATTATAGAAGTGTTATATACTCTTAATTTGACTGGTAAAAATTTGGGAATATTGGAAAAATAGACGAAACTCTGCCGGATTTTCGTCTCGAAAAGCAAGTTTTTTTCTTTTTATACTTTCATATGGATGAAATGCTACCATTTTAATTTAGAATTCCATTGATGTCATTGTTTTCTTACTTTGAATAATTGAAATGAAATTTGCATTTCTTTATATATATATATAGGATTTTACTGCATCGAAAAGTAAGAATTGTATTGTTCTTTCTATTTACTTCTGACATGGCATTTATTTGTTTTGGGCCTTTTTATGTGCTACTGTTTTTTTTATTGAGTTTGAAGCTATATGTATTTGCTATGATTGTTTAAGTGCTTAACTATAAAGTAGAACAAAACCTTTTTATTTATTAACATCTTATATATTGGTAACTTAACTGTCATTTCTAATAATGTTTTTATTGTAATCTTAACTATTTATCTAAATCTACATGGTTAGTTAGTAATATAATTTTGTTTTGCTCTATCTTGCAGGCTAGTGACTCTAGCGCTGGATTTGTCCCCCCTTCTTTTGGATCTATCCAGCGCCCACCTTGACACCTATCTCAGACGCTACTTAAAAGTTTTTTTATTTTATTTTCAGTTGTCTTAAACAATTAAACTTGCAACAACACTACCTTCTTTTGTTTCATATTCGTAGACATAGGTTTACTTTTTTGTGTTTGGATGGATTCAATGCAATATTACAGATGTCATTTTTTGGAATATACTTCAATTTATATGGATTTAATGCAAGATTATCGATGTCATTTGTGGAATACACTTTATATGCATGATATATACAGGTATCAACAAATTGGATAAAAAAAATAACACATTTGCCGGCATTATAGAATGCCGTTGGTAAAAGTATTATATAAACTTTTCCCGACGGTGAAACTTTGCGTCAGTAAATGTCTAGAATTTAACAAATTATATTTTTACAATATAAAAAAAATATTTACGACGGCAATTGACTGCCGTAAAAAATAGGGGTATTTCCGGCGGCGTTAAAACTCCGACGGAAAACAGAATAATTTCTTCCCGACGGTTAATGATTTCCCGGCAGTTAATACTATATTTACCGACGGCATTGGATCGTCAACATAGCTTTTATGTCCGTCAACTTTAATGATTTCCCGGCGGTGAGTACTATATTTACCGGCGGCTTTAGATCGTCAACATAGGCTTTATGTCCGTCAATTTTAATGATTTCCCGACGGTGAGTACTATATTTACCGGCGGCATTGGATCGTCAATATAGGCTTTATGTCCGTCAACTTTTAGTTAAAACAAATCAATTTTCGACGGTTGTTATTATTTTTACCGACGATCGAAGAGTGTCGGCAAAAGTATTTTTACTGGCGATTAATATTATATTTACCGGCAGTATTTGATCGTCGGGAATACCCCTAACATCCGTCAACCTCTGTCAAGGAAAAATAATTCCCGACGGTTGTCGTTACCTTTGCCGACGGTTGTTTATGTGTCGGCAAAGGTGTTATTACCGACGGCGGTAATAATATCCGTCGGCAATACATTTACCGACGCTATCTATACCCACGCCTTGTAGCGGCGGATGGGAGCCGTCGAGAAATGGTTTACCGACGGTTTTTATAGGTTTTGCCGACGGTTTCGAGCCGTCGGTAAAGGCCAGTTTTGTTGTAGTGAGATATTCTACTCTCAATTTTTTTTTTGGTTTCTTGCATGCTTGTAATTGTTTTAATGCAATATGTCTCTTCTATTCATCAACTTGATTTTGTTAACAAAACCTTTGGACAATTTTAAATTTGAATTTCTTAAAAAGTCTTTAGGGATTTGTTTACTTGAATAGAAGTTAGAATTCTTGAAGAGAAGTTAGAATTCTTGAAGATGGATTTTATGTGATAATTGTGTACGTGTTTATGGAAAATATTGTATTGTTCATATTTCATTTCAATATTTTCTCATATAAAGCTTGATTTGAATTTGTCTTACACATGGTAAGGACATCTTGGTTAAGAAATATTTTCTCATTAAATCATTTTGAAAATATAATTCTTGTTTCATGAGTATTGAAAATGAAAATAGATCGATGATTAGATGCCTACCTCTTTATCTTCTCTTATTAGAAGTTGGTGTGCCCATAATTATTCATTGATTAATTTTCTTGATATGTATATGGAGATAATGTGGCCCTATATCATAAAATCTTGTATAAAAAGGGAGAAAGTATGAACATTTTTCTTGCTTTTGCTCATCAATAGGCAAAAGTGACATATTTAAAAAAATGATAATGAAAAATTCAAGTGAAGATCATAATATAAAAATAAAAAAAAAAATCATTAAAAAAATTATAAAAAGGAAAAAGAGAAAAGATTGTCGGCTATGGATGAGTTTCTCATATTTCTTCATCTTCTTCTCTTTTATTTCATTATGAGGTGTAAAGACTTTGTCTTATTGGGCTCTAATTGGTTTGACTTCTCATGAGTAAATGTTTCTTGATATCAATATCTTATATTTTTGTTATGATTTCTTTTGGAGAAAAGGTTTTTCTTGTCAAGATGCTTTTACTTCACACACACACTTTGGTACATTCAATTGCTTTATATCTTTTAAAATTTTAGTGCAAAGTGTACAAAATTTTGTGTGTTTCTCTCACAATTTTCTCATAAAATCATAGGTTCATTGATTTTATCTACTTTTAAGTATTTCTTTGTCAAGATTTGTTAACATTTGTCAAGGGGGAGTATAGTTGTGAATCTTATCAGGAACTAACCGATTTGAATCCTCTTGAGTACTTTGTTTTTGAGTGTGTGTGTTTGTGTTCATAGTAGCGTATGTGACCATAGTTGATGAACTTGGTTAACATTCATTTGGTCACACACACACCTCATGTGCATTTTAAAATTGAAAATTGATAAATGCATTCATATATAGGTGAGCAAGTCAATTCACTATATTTCTTGAGAATGCTAATGCATTTTTTTTTTTTATTGAAGATATCCTTTACTTTGAACTTACCATAAGAATCATTTGCTTACATTCTGTTTAATTGATATTCTTGATGAAATGATTTTTTTTTTTTTTTTTGTAAATTATGTTTATAATCATTATGGTTTGTGAGCTTGTTAATCATAGATATTTAATAGGTAGAGTTTCGTCTGCAATGACGTTAAACTACTTTCGTCTGCAACGACATTAAACTAGTTTCGTTCGAAAAGACATTAAACTAACCTTTGTCATTTTGTGTCAAAACGAGGGAGAACTAGGCTAGTTATTCTGGATTTTTATTGGTATTTTTTATTATTATAGCTAAGCTAGTTATTTTGGATATAGTTAAGATCTTTAATGTTCTCATGCAAAAAGGTGGAGAATATGTTGTTATGAGTTTGTGAAGAGAGATGATGAGAAAATTTCTTTTGATATTTTGTTTTGCTTTGATCTTTAGTATTCTGTTTAGTTTATTTTGATCATTTCCTTTCTAGTTTATTTTGTTTATTATTTATCTTTTAATCTAGCCATATCTTGTGATAAGCTAATTGTTTTTCATATTTTAATTATTGTATTTTGATTGTTTATATTTTTTACTAACATGGTATCTAATCTTTTCCATGAGTAATTGTTTTACAGGAAAGAGCTTAGATTCATTTGTTTTATTTTGTTTGTTTTGATTTTTTTTTTTTTTACTAACATGGTATCTAATCTTTTCCTTGAGCATTGTGTTTGAGTATTTGTTTTGCGAGAAAGAGCTTAGATTCGTTAGTTTAGATTCATTTGTTTAATTTTATTTTAGTATGTAATTAAGGGGAAGATGTATGGATTGTATTGAGGGGGAGATTTAGTCTTGTGACTTCTCTAAGTCTTTCTTTTGTTTTTGTACATCTCTTGTTTTATGTAATTGGGGTTTTGCATAAGAATAGCCAAAGGGGGAGATTGTTAAGAATTTTAGAGTTGGCTTATTCTTATGAATGTAAGTCTCGATTGTCAATGTCCTCATCTTCAAGCTCAATTGTCGAGGACTTCAAGGTTGCATGCTCTAAAGTTCAAGATGATCATGAAAGCTCCTTGGTTTCACATTCTTAGGATGGTAAGTGACTTAAAAACCTAGTATTTACCCCATAGGTGATTAGTGATTCATCCTAATATGTTATGTGGTTTATATCAAAATGTGGTTTGATCAAAATGCTGCTTCAAATAATTTTCTTGCATGTTGGATCGATCCAAGCTTTTCTAGATCGATCTAATATGGATTTTAATTTAGGTCCAAAACCTAATTAAGTAGCATTTGGATCGATCCTCGAATTTATTGGATCGATCTAATTTCATTATGAATTTAGGTCCAGAATCTTGGCAGCTTTTGGATCGATCCAAACTTTATTGGATAGATCTAAATTCGATTTTCATTAAAGTCTAAAAGCTGTGTAAGCATCTGGATCGATCCAAACTTTTGTTAGATCGATCCAAGATCCTTTTTTTCTGAAAATTTCATATTTTGTTAAGGGTTTACCTATTTTCTTATGATGTATCTAGGTCATCCTTAGGCCTATAAATACGTTCTTTTATTTCATTTAGGGTAATGAGAGTGACTGCTTTAGAAAGAGAAACCTGCCTCTTTCCATCTTAGATTTATTTTGATACTTTGTGTACAAGTACTTCATTTCTATGGTGATTTGACCTTTTGATCTTTAATCCTACCATAGATTAGAGCTTCACAGGTTGCTGGAAATCACATAACTCAGTTTAAGTGATCCAATTAATTTTGGATTGTGATCTTGTGGATTCAAGATTGGCTTTGGTGGACTCCAAGGTGTTTGCTGGTGAAGATCGGTGTTGCGTGTCGTGGAGCTCGATACGTGGAGCGTGTGCCATGGATCTCAGCTCGGGAAAGACTATGGATCATTTGTGGACTCGTTCAAGGGGATTGTGATACAGATGGATTGATTTCGACATGGCTTGTCGACTCAAGTTGGTATAGTGTTGTCATCTAGTTTGTACGTAGATCCTCTTTCATAGTGCTTTCATTCGCTCTCTTCCCGTGGTTTTTCCCAATTTGGGTTTTCCATGTATATTGTGTGTTGTTGTTGATTTCCTTGTTATTTTATTGTTATTTGATTATCAAGAAAGATGGGATGATATTGTTGTTCATAGATCCATCTTGATAATTATTTGTTTAGTGATACTCATTCTCTTGCTTACCATGTGTTTGATATTTGTTATATGAGATTTGTTCATTATTGAATTAATTGAAATCATTCAAATCCAAGAAATCTATATATTATGTAAATTGGGAACTTCCGGATTTTTCATGACATTTAGTTCAATAAAAAACATAAATAAAAATGTATATGAAATACCACAACTCAAAATCCATAAGTTATATGAGGTTTCACTGCACACTTTTCGGGAAAAAAATGCGAAAGATCCTATATTTATGACATTTCATTTAGATAAAAACAAAAACAAAAATTTATATTTCACTAAAAAAAATAAAATAAATACAAATGTATATGAGTTGCCGCAACTCATAAGAATAAATTAAAAAAAAAAACCATATTTTTTATGTAACTGAAATTAGGATTTGAATGATAATGAATTGAATGAATATCCAAATGTATAAGTTTTAGCGGATTAAACTTGCATTTTTAGCCATGAACCCACGAAGAAAATGAACAAGTCTTCTAGTTTCAACAGACCTCGTGCGCAAACATGAGCAAGTGTTCTCCCATATTGAAAAATGGATTTTGGTTGGTGATTTTTTGGGACCCAATTAAATCCCATGTTTCATGAAAATGTATCTCACATTCTACTATATTTGCAGCATCCAGTCACTATGCACGGTGTTGCTTTTTTTTATCTGAGAGTGTAAATTTGTCTTGAAGTTAAGAGGAGAGACCTAACGGGTTAGCTTCTTTTTATTAGGACCTTAGACTCTAAAAGCCCATTAGATAGAACTTATAAGTAGATAACCCTTTAATAATCTCTTATTCCCCCAAATAAATGAAACATTGAATTCCAAATTCAATTGCTACCTATACTTATTTAAGGGTTTAATTATAATTATTTTTACATAATTTCTTAACACATGTTTATAAAAAAATCCAACTATTCCCTTAATAGCTCTACCAATCATGATAATACTAGCAAAAATATTAACAATACTAGTTGCCAAAATTAAAGGTCTCACAAAATATGTATCTCACAATTATCTATTAGCTTCATACTTACTTTAGCATACTTACTTTAGCTAAAGTAAAAGTAAGCATATGCGGACAACATTATATATATATATATATATATATATATATATATATATATATATATATGAGTCCTTTTCTTATGAGGACGTCTTATGTGAGGACTTGGCATTTTAGCCAATGTAAGATAAGAATTTTGGAAAACCGACCATTCGATTAGATACTGTCATAATTTTTCACAATCTGTATTTTAGAAACTGATTGTCAGATCACTGATTTTTGGTATGCATGTCATAATACATATGAAGAATATTCAATCCAACACCGGTTTTTCAAAATATCCATCCTACATTGGTTAGAAAGCCAAGTTCCCACATAATGAAGTCCTTATTATAAGAAAATTTATCTCTCTCTCTCTCTCTCTCTCTCTCTCTCTCTCTCTCTATATATATATATATATATATATATATATATATATATATATATATAT
>JAESVK010000133.1:0-11059 GCA_017140935.1 Hamamelis virginiana
ATTGTTGGATTAATAGATACTATACCTATGCATGTCATGCAGCCAAAAATCACAGTAATCCAATGGTCAATTTTTTGGAAATGTTCCTAAGAAAAATTGTGTCAATTTTCAGCGGTCACAGTTTTTCATAGTCCATATTTTGGGATTTTTACATTGAATTACGTGATTTTTGGCATGCATGATATGAAAACTCACACTTTTAAATCTTTATTTGTGTGTTTTTAAAATAACGTTTTGTATTATTTTAGTAAAAAAAAAACTGAAAATTACCATTTTTGCCATTTAACTTTTCAAAAATCATAAAACCCAACCCTTTTCATTTCTTCTTCATTTGGGTAGCAAAAAGGTACAGCAAGAGAGGGCCGAATGGGAAAGAAAGTGGGAGAGCAGCCGTGGTGGTCGCCGAAGCTCGCCGCCGCCACCATCTAGTTGCCGATAAAGGTAGGATACACTTTCCATGTTCGTTTCTTCAAGTTCTATATTTTTCTTTATACCCATTTTATGGGTTTTGATTCAAATCTTGTGTTTATGGGAAGGTTATGCTTGGATGATGTTTGGTGGTTGTTTTTGTAGTGTTTGGGTGTGGATTTGAAGGAATGGTGTATTGATTTTGTGAGGTTTGGTTAGTTTGTGATAAAAATTGGTTTGTTTGGGTTTTATGCCTAAAACTTTGTGGATCTCAAGATCGAACCATGTGATTTAAGTATTTTTGGTGTAGTTATTGTTTTTAAGGTTTGTTTACGATAGATTTAAAGTTTGGGACTAAGATTTGGTGATTTGGTGGGTGTTTGTGAAATTTGGGGAGTCTTGGACACTATTCACGCTCAAATTGTGAGCGTTTTTTGTGTCAACTTCAAACGCTTGTATCTCAATCATCCGGACTCGGATTTGGGTGTTCTTTATATGCACGGAAAGCTTATGAAGTATAGTTTCTAAATATTTTGGGAGCATTTGTTTGCTGTCTGGGTGTATATCACTTCAACCGTTTGGACTTTGGCCATGAAATTTGATATGCAACATCTATTCATGCTTGGGAATATGTTCCAAAAGGTTCAAGGTTTTTGGTTTAATCTTTGTGAGGTTTTGGGTCCCTAAAGTTGGGTTTAAACCATTTAAGGGTTTGAGTTATGTTATTTTGGGATTTAAGACCCTTCGATTTCTTTTGATTTTCCTTTTACATCTCTGTTACTTTGTTTCTTATATTCGGACAGTCCTTAGAAGGACCTTTGTATATGTGATTGCATTAGCATTGCATTTGGGAGGCTCGTGGAGCCGTATGGGTTGGAACACCATTGCGTTTGAGGTAGGAATATGTAACCTTTTTACTGTTGATAATGACATACTTGTTTACAAGCTTCTTGGAGAACAATGTATACTTTATTAACTCCTTTTGATCAACATAATTCATACCTAATTGTAAACCTTACTGTTTTACTGTTCTGTCAAATGGATGCATGAAATATACATGTTTATAAACTATGCAAACTGTATGGCATGTTTTTGAACTATACCAAATAAATTTCAAGAGGAAACATTTTATGTTAGGTTTAGTATTTGTGTGTTGGCTTGTTTCGTTTCAAAACTTGGTTTGGGATTGTATATTTATAGATGTGTACTGATGATCACAAGTGAAGCTGTGCTAAAATGGTTCTATATCTCCATGGATTAGGATGGTAAGTGACCTAGTGAGCTAAGGATTGAACCTAGGAGGTTAGAACTCATTATATTCCTCTTAAACTTATAAAATCAGGGTTTATGAATACTTGGATCGATCCAAGGTTGAACTGGATCAATTCCATGTTTACACCTTTGGAAATTGGGAGTTTAGGAATACTTGGATCGATCCAAGGTTGACCTGGATCGATCCCATGTTTGCATCTTCACAATTCGTATTAGGAAATTGAAAATTGGTCAAGCTGGATCGATCCAAGCCTTGGCTGGATCGATCCAATTTCGAGCTAAACTCAACTACAGAATGCTGTTTTTTGGTCAATTCAATTTGGATCGATCCAAGTCTTGGCTGGATCGATCCAAGTTCGTGCAAACCCTAATTCTGCATAGTTTTTACCCTGTTTTCTCATTGGTTACTGATCACACTATAAAAGGATTAGGTCACTCGAGATTCTAGTGACCTCAGCCGCCAGAAAACATATCTATTCTTAGACCTATCTTGGTTCTTTACTTGTGGGCTGTTGTTCTTACTTTCTAAATTGAGATTGAGCTTGAATATTTATTTTTGATCATGGACTTTTCTTAGAATGGATTAGAAACCTTGGAAACCAAATTTACATACATATTGTGAGAATCATATGTGGAGATAGGATCATTCTCATGGCTCTTGGATGAAGACATCAAGAGTGAGACTACTTGAGTAGTTGTTGAGCAAGCTTTGAAGAAGGAGGACTCAATGGACTGAGTTGATGAGATCTCAGTACACTAGGCCATGGGTTGGTGAGATAGAGTGTATGATATAATCTTTGTAACTCTTCTTTCATAGCGGATTGCTCTTGTTCTCCCGTGGTTTTCTCCCGAAAGGGTTTCCAAGTATATCGTGTGTTCGTTTAATATTTGTTGATGTGATTTCTAGCTATCAAGAAGGATGGAATGATTCTTGTGTTCATGGATCCCTCTTGATAGTTGATTCATCTTGTGTTTTTCGATCTACATGTTATTTGATATTTACATTCAACTCAAACCATGTTTTTTGAGTGTGGCTGATTTATCTCATACTTGTTGCTTGAATTTAAAAGTGGTGAAATTCGTGTGATCTAGTAGGGATTAGGTTTTTCATTTTACGTTTGAAAAATTATTATAAATGTGGGAATTTAATATTTTCTATCTTTGGGTTTATGAATCGAGCTGATGGGCATATAGCTAAACAATTTTATAAAATGATACTTATGACATTGATTTATGAGTATGACCAATTACTGAAATGGTTTTATGTATAATTAAAGTTGTTAATTGTCCACTTATGCCATTTTTCCATCCTTTTGGAAAAGACAATGGTTTTTGAAATTATGTGTTATATGACTATTGAGTTGAGGCCCTGGATATTGGGATTATTATGCGTGACGAAGGTTTAGGTAAGATTGCTCTCTAATCTCTTTACGATGGACTTTGGTTATGTGTTACCATACGATGATGCAATACCATGATTTGATTCGTTTATGTTATGGTTAAATTGTATATGAATGGGATAAAGTCAGAGAATACTCATCTATCAGATATTATTGTGATGAATGGAATAGAGTCAGAGAAAACTCCTCCATCGGTTGTTATTGTTATGGTTGAGATAGAGTCAGAGAAAATTCCTCTATCGGCTGTTGATTTGTGATGAAATGGAAAGAGTCTGAGAAAACTCCTCTTTCATGAATGTGGAATATATGAGATGGCACCAGTACTTAGAAAACTTTTATGCCAATGTGATGAAAATGTACATATATTTATATACATGTGTATGAATTTACATAGATGAATCATATTACATTATTCGTTTTTAGTCTCGTAGTTCTGTATAACATTATGTGTTGGCCCAAAATATACTCTAGAGGGGGGGTGAATAGAGTATTGGCAATTTAAAAACTAATTTAAAAATGGGATAGAGTGTTTTTGAAAACTCAAACTTTTAATAACTAGAATGCAAGATTAAATCTCAACTCAGCAAAATATAAAGCAAGTAAATAAATTTAAATGCAAGAGATAGAGTTAGAAAAATTCAAACACAAGGATTTTAACGTGGTTCGGTCTCCGCCTACGTCCACGCCTCAAGATCTCCGTCTCAAGGATTAATCCACTATCAATCTCACTTCCGGTGGAGATTCAAACCTTTACACAGCCTTCTTTCACAGTGGAAGACTCTCACCAAACAAGGTTTATACAAAACCTTAAATTCACAAGAAATACAAGTGAATATGGATGACCACCAATATGATTCTCAACAACACTGAGAATACATCAAATACGCTCTCAATAATATCTCTCAAAGATTTAAACTAATTTGCTCATAGAGAGAAATACAGGAATTGAATCACTCAAAAATGATGAACACTTGTAAGCTGCAATAGTGTATATGATTGTGTATAGAATTAAGCTTCATGGCAAGTGTATTTATAGCCTTAGAAATCAGCTATACGTTGGAGCGTCTAGGAGGAGCGTCTTGGCAATCTGCAGATTCAAACTGGTTTGAAAAATGCAACAAATCCGTTTGGAGGTGCAGCCATGTTTGAATCAGCATTCACAATGTCAAATGTTGCAGCAGCAGCTTTGACAATTACTCCAACAGCAATCTGCCACTATTTCTGCAGAACACTTATTTACATATAAACATTTAAGTAAATGGTTGCATTTTACTTTTAATTACCTTTACTTTCATTTACTTAAGTTTACAATGTAAATAAGGAAGTACCCCCCATTTGGATTCAATGGAAAATACTAAAAAATCAAATTCCCAATAAATCAAAATGTGAAAAATCAATTTTAGTACAAAAAATAATTTTCGTCAACAGTGTCAAAAATTGATCTATCGAGTAAGGTATTATATACCACGTAAAAAAGCTACCTCAAGGCTGTACTCAGTTAATGAGTATATAGGGATCAATTACCGCCAAAAATTATTTTGAAAAACTCAATATATCAAAAATTCATTTTTCATACTTAGCCAAATTTTTCATAGGGAAAAACAGTTTCTGGGAATAGTAACATCTTCAATACTTGAGCCTCCAATTCATGGATTTTGTTGTCCATTTGTTTGCTCCAGTCTATCTTGAAAATCTGTCTTACAAATTTAACATTTAAGCACAAGATATTTGGATAACGCAGCGGCAAATGTTTGTTATCATTAAAACCATATAACATATGCTGGATTGTAACCCTTTAGGCTAACATTATGGATGATGAAAGTATTGAAATCTAGATCTCGTGTGGCTGTTCGTTCTTCAGACAAGGTAGATGCCCTGTTTATTTATATTATTAGAAGTTATGGTCTCTTCACTGAAAACCCACACAACTTTTAAACATTGTTTTCAAGTTACTTTATAAACTCATTGAACCTTAAAGATAAACGTTTAAATAAACATTTCATGTATTATTGATTTGTTATTAATTATTGAATATAGTATTATTCCTACTGAGCGATTCGAGGCTCACCTTTGCTTTTTATGTAGCAGATGACAGGTTAATACAGATTTGGATGTGTGGCTTAGCTCGACCCCTTTAGCTTGGGACTTTGTACTCTGCATTAGAATATATATATATATATATATATATATAGTGAGAAATATATATGTATTTCGACATTATGATTATTTGTATTATTTATTGACTGTGTCACAGCCTAGTTGTCAGGGATGTTTGCATTATTATTTGGTTTCCTATTTAAATAATTATGTATAACGATTCGGGACATATTGTGGACATGACATTTCATTTTGTTATATGTACTTCTTTGTATCTCGTGTGGAAATATAAATGAGCAGGTCAGGTTGTACCTCCATCTTGACACGTGTCGACTCATTCAGAAGGGTCAATACGTATGTTAGGTTCGGGCATTACACATGAGATACATAAGAAGAATGTCTAATCCAATGACTAGTTTTTTCAAAGTATTTATTTCACAATATCTATTAGCTTCTATGTAAGCATATGCTTACAGGACCGGGACTGTATATATAGATGATAAGCATTCCAAAAATCACAATAATCCAATGTCAATATCTCAAAATATAGACGATGGAAGAATGTGACTGCAGAAAATTGTAATGGTTTTTTTCATTGACATTTTTTAGAAACCACAGTTGGATCACTGTGATTTTTGGCATGCAATATATG
This sequence comes from Hamamelis virginiana, assembly GCA_017140935.1. NCBI lineage: Eukaryota > Viridiplantae > Streptophyta > Magnoliopsida > Saxifragales > Hamamelidaceae > Hamamelis > Hamamelis virginiana. The sequence goes on from JAESVK010000133.1 coordinate 5,830, forward strand.
CATAAGTATATATTTAATTCAACGGTCAATTTTCCAAAATATATATCCTAGAATTACTTACAAGCTTTTTGTTTACTTTAGTTAAAGTAAGTATATGCTAACATGATCATTATTTTATATATATGGGATAGGTCCCCTTGACACATAGTTTTAACTCCTAATTTGACACGCAGTTTGAAAAATCCAGTGTGGGATATGTATTTTGAGAAACTGATCGTTGGATTAGATATTATGCATGTATACATTATGTATGCCAAAAATTACATTGCTCCAATGATTGATTTTTCAAAAAACCAACTGTGACAGTTTCACATAGTTTTTTTACAATTTATTTTAAAACTGTAATTTTTTAGAAACCACAGTTGGATCAATGTGATTTTTGGTACATATGATGTGTATAAGCAGAATATCTAATCCAACGGTCGGTTTTCTCAAAATACCTATTCTACACCGGATTTTACAAATCACGTATTAAAATAGAAGTAAAAATTATGTGTCAAGAGAAACTGACCGTATATATATATATATAGAGGGCTGATCCCTTCCCCACTGTCCGGAATGAAGATTCATTCCTTACTTTGCATCTCACCATCCATGTATAAAGGTTGCCATCCAACGGTCAAGACATGGAAAAATTGTTTGAATAAATTATATATAGGTCCCTACTAGTAGGCTAGTTGATGATGACAAGAAGTACATGAGTCAATCAAAGAATTTAATGCATGTCAATCACAAAGACCCTCTCTCTCTTTCTCTCTCTCTTTCTCTCTCTCCTTCTCTATCTTCCCTCATTCTACCAGACTTGGGTACGCATTTTGTGTCTGGTCCGGCATGCACGGTTCTTCTCCGGCGACTCTAACCGGTCCGGCTTAGTGGTTATTTTCCGGCGACTGTTGTGAAGGTAAGTTTATCAACTTTGTTGTTTTCTTAAATTTTGCCAATAAATTATTTTTTTTTTTGTTAACTGTTATGTTCCATTTAAAAAATACCATTTGAGAAATAATTTTTTTTTTATTCAATCATAAATAAACAAACACATAGAACATTAATTAGAGAGAATATTTATTTTCCAATCATTTAGTAAACACATTTATTTTCCCATTTAATTAATACATAAACAACTAACACATAATGACCTAGATGACAAATTCATTAATTAAGTGTGTAAATATTACCATGCAACATATTAATTTTTTGCTAAATTTATAATTTTCATATTTTAGGATGGAATCTGGAAGCAGTGAGTATTGTTTCATTCCACAAATTGAAGAGTTGAACAAGCCCACGTTAGGACAACATTTTACTTCATTAGAACATGCACAGAATTTCTATCATGACTATGCCAAGGCTGCTGGTTTTAGTGTTAGAATTGAAAGTAGTAAAAAACGTAAGGGTGAGAATGAAGTGTGTTGGAGGCAGCTTGTTTGTAACAAAGAGGGTCACACTACACTTAAAGGGGAAAAAAGGAATAGAGGGACAATGAGAGTTGGGTGTAAGGCAAGAATTAATTTGAAAAAAGAGATGGAAAGTTCTAATTGGACCATCTCTACATTTGTTGAGGAACACAACCATGAATTAACTAGCCCATCAAAAAAGCACCTTCTTCCAAGCAACCGTGGTGTCAGTAGTGCAAAGAGGAATTTGGCTTCACAATTTGCAGAGGCCAATATTCCTACATGTACGCAATTAGCAATTATGAGTATCCAAGCCGGAGGTGTCGAAAACTTAGGATTTGTTGAGCGAGATTTGAGGAATGTTGAGAGAGATGTGAGAGAAGAATGCAAGGGAGTTAATGCAGATACTTTGTTTCAGTATTTTTCCACTGAAAAAGATAAAGACCCTTCATTTTTCTTTGAATATGAAAAAGATGAGGATAATAGGATGACAAAATGTTTTTGGGCGGATTCGACATCGAAAAAGGCATATTCCTACTTTGGTGATGTTGTGGTTTTTTATACAACTTACTGCACTAATCGGTATGATTTGGTTTTTGCACCATTATTTGGTTTAAACCATCATGGGTAAACAATTTTCTTTGGTTGTGGGCTCATTAATGGGGAGAAAACCCAACACTTTGAATGGCTTTTTGAGCAGTGGCTGAAAGCGATGGATGCACCCCCTCCTCGTATGATCATTACCGACCAAGACTGGCTATGACAAATGCCATATCATCACTTCTTGATGGTTCTTACCATCGGTATTGCATTTGGCATATCATGATGAAATTTCTAGAAAAGTTGGGACGTATAAAGTCTCCGACTTTCTTTCCTAAGTTCAAAGCAAGTGTGTACGAATCAGAAACCGTGGAAGAGTTTTTAGCTAGTTGGAATAGTGTCATGGAGGAGGGTTGTTTTAGGGGTGACAGTTGGCTTGAAGGTTTGTTTAAAATGCGGGATAAATGGGTCCCCACCTATTCGAGGGATGTTTTTAGTGCCAGCATGTTGAGTTCACAAAGGGCTGAAAGTGGACACTCTTTTCTGAAGAAGTATGTTTTTAGGGAGAATAGTCTTGTCGATTTTGTTGTAAGGTTTAATCGGGCACTCCACCAACAACGGCACCATGAGTTGGAATGTGATCATATAGACATTAATGAAACTCCACGAATTAGTGGTGTCATGCCTCTTGAAAAACAAATGGTTGGTATTTACACTAAGTCGGCTTTTTTGATATTTCAGAATGAGCTTAATAAAAGCTTTTCATATATAGTGAAGGAAATAGTTGCAAATGGTGGTGGTGATGAATCAACTTATACTGTAGAGCATATGGATGGGGAAGGTGGTAGAGTTAGGGTTGTTGGGTTTAATGTCGTACGGGGATTGGCAACTTGCAGTTGTCCTTTTTTCGATACTGAAGGCATACCATGCAGACACATATTGGCTTACTTGCGCATGAAACAAGAGTTGTACTTGCCGGAGGTTTATATCCTACCTAGATGGATTAAAAGCATTAAAGTTGGTAGAAGACTTTGGAAACCATTTGGTTACTTAGGAAGGGATGACCGAAAGAAAAGAAGGCATGCTGAGTTATTTAATGAATATTTGGAAGTTGTGTATGATGGTTCTTTCTCTGATGAAACTGCTGCTACATTTAAGGATGGAATGAGGGACCTTAAAAAAAGAATTAATGAGGTAATTAGGTCCTCACCGGTTTCCCAAGCACAACCCATAGAGAGTGTGTCTCCAATAATTAATGATCCACTTCCAGTGAAGCGAAAAGGATATCGTGGTCGCTTGAAGTCTAGAAGGGAGTTGGTTGCCACACCAAGTAACCGTAGAGCTTGCGGGATCTGTGGAGTTGAAGGGCACAATTCTTGCCGCTGCCCTAAAAAACAGCAGTTAGTATTGCTATTGTTTCAAATATTATATATGTTTTGCAAAATATAGTTCACATTGTAAACAATCTTTGTCCATATCTTATTGTTACTGATTTATTTTTTTCATACTATTTAGGGATGATAGGAGCGAAGGTGCGGAACAGAATTCCGAGGATAATGCTGACCAGCAACATGATTTTGAGGACCATCAGGAAGGAGAACCTCTCACGCCGGTTCAAGACTTCAGGGATTTGTATTCATTGTATCAATAGGGTATGAGTGGCTGACTTACATTTTTAGAATTGCATTATTTCAAATTTAATAATACATTGAAATTGTTTGAGAAGTGACATTCTCTTTTTTATATTACAGGTGACAGCGTTGTTCAATTCTCATAATCCAAGCACCCTTTGAACAAAGTTTTCAGTTTTGTATTGAATTTTCATGACAGGATGGATATCTTGAACAAAAACTATGGATGAATTTCAATGTTTTGTTATTGTATAAGAAACTGTAATGAGAATTGTTTATTATAGTTTTTGTAATGGTTATTAAATGACACAGGTTTATGTTAATAGAAAAAAATTGTGAAATAAAGCCCCTTTTTTGCTTTGTCTCAGAAAAAGATAATCTTATAGGGAACATTGTTTAAACTAACAAAGAATGGAGTTGATTCATTATCATAACAGGTTACAAACAAACTTTTTTTTTTTGCTTTTTTTAATTTGTCTAAATCTGCAAGAAACAATAAAGACATCAAGTGGGATCTTTATTTGACCCTAATAATAATCTAATAACAACTGAGATTGTGGAATTTCACAATAAATTTACGGTTACAATGGAGCAATGTTAGTATAGAATAGGTTAGTAGTTTATTGCTACCTTTTCCGATAAGCAACAAAAATTTTACTAAAGAAAAAGATAATATATACAAGTGAGGATAAGATGTCCTCAATAAAGAAAAATAGGAAAAAAATACAACTCAAACCCCATACAACGCATGCCAATTTCCCCTAATAACAAATAAAGGCACTCCAAAAACTTCCTTTGAAACTGAAGCCCATAAGAAGACAAATGAGAAACACCATACCACAAAAAATCAACATTTTGAATCTATCCTAAAAAAGAGTCCTTAAATTCCTCTCCAATCCTAAAAAAGAGTCCTAAAAAAGAATCCCTTTAATTGAAGACCTAATAATTTAATTAACCATTGAAGACTAAGTTAGTTTATCCTATTGTACAAGAAAGACAGACTTAATCAGTAGCCCCTAATTGAAGACCTAATATTATGTCAAACTTTATCAAATTTAACAAATTACTAACAAACTTTAATATTTTTAATCCAAATGCATGTGAATTATTATAAACTATAATCTTTGTAATTATTATATTAGGTCAAAGTTTACCAAATTTAACAAATTATTAACAAACTTTAATATTTTTAATCCAAATGTATGTGAACGATTATAAATTATAATCTTAGTAATTATTATATGAGGTCAAACTTTACCAAATTAAACAAATTATTAACATTAGTGTATAAATGAGAATTAATCAACTTTTCAAAAAAATCCACATTTGTGTGTCAGTTGACCACACCATTGCACCCACGATTGGGTGTCACTCACCACACATTAGCACACACCCTTGTGTGTCCCCCACGCATGACATGAGAAGCTTCTTTGAGAAGCTTCTTTGAGAAGCTTCATGCTCATCAAAAAAAACCATTCCAACAGCACAAAGATTACAAATAAACCAGTGAAGCATACAAAAAATATAAAATAAAATTCTGCATTTCATTTATAGCAGAGTACAAAGAAACCATTCCAACAGCACAAAAAATTTGAGTTCTTCCATTTGATTCACAAAAAACAGAAACCATTCCATGGTTCTAAAAAAAAAAAAAAAATTTCACAT
>JAESVK010000134.1:0-19630 GCA_017140935.1 Hamamelis virginiana
TAATTCAATAAGGTTTTAACCTTGTGATAATCCACTGGAGATAGGGGGCCTTATAGCTCAGCTTTTAACCTTTAAGCCCTGGCTATTCATCGAACATGAATAAAATTATTCACTCTGCATCAATTAATGCTTGAAAAATCGAACTGATGGTTAATTCAATAAGAAAAGCTGAATTTTAGACATTTTGCTTTCGGAGGTATAAGATTAATTAAGACTAGTAATTAACTGTTCAATGGGGTTCACCATGTCATGATTACTTAGTTTTATCAGTTTAATTAGTTCAATTACGTTGTAAAATAATACTAACTAAGTGAAGATATTTATGCAGCAAAGATATTTATGCAATAAATAAATAATTGATTGTCTAACTATAAAACAAACTTAAAAGAAAGATATAGATATATAACTGGTGATCAATGCTTTCACTAAACAAGTACAATGAGTGGCCAAAAGAGTGAATCATGGTCACTGCAAAAGACGTCCAACTAGCAAATTAATTAAAGACACCCACCTTGTAAATAATAATGGGCTATTAGCACTGTTGTCCTTGTTATTAACTTGTTCTTTAATTCATTCTTTATAATATCAAATTAATTATCAATGCCGTTGCCGTTGATACAAAGACATCCACTTATCTTACTGCAAAAATATTGGCTAAAAAACAATTACTATATGCGAAGGTATGTCTTTTTATATTTTCAACTTTTTTAAAAAATAAGGAAGCTTCCGTAGCAATATGATCGTGTGAACATACCTAGCAAACTGAAAGATGTCAATCACTAGTAATTAAACACATCTTAATCATAAAAACATCAAAAATGCTATAGCATCAGACATTTTAACCCGAAATTAAAGATCACCATGATGTGTCATATTTTGAGTGGTGTGTGTAAAAGATAGAATCGATTTGAGAGAAGGAATCTCACACTCAAAGCATGACACATCAGGGTGGTTTTTAATTTCGGGTTAAAGTGTCTGGTGTTATAGCATTTTTCTAAAGACATTGAAGACACCCGTATTTTAGCAGTGTTATATATCCCTTTTTTTACAATAATTGCTGCTATAGTTTATTACTTTATTAAATTATTGTATTAGTTTTGGTTCCTATCAAGGGTTTAATTAACTTGTAATTATTTTTGTTATTGTAAATTTAATTTGTCTATTTGAAAAATTGATTTTGATGTGTACTGAAAGGGAAACGAGTTGTTATCAAGTGTAAAATTAAACAAATAAATATATTAATTTCTCTTTCTATTCTTTTTTTTCTTTTCTTTTTTTTAAATTTCACTTTTCACCTAACAACTACTTGACTATGTCCTAAACTAAAATAATAAGAATTCCCACATATTCTAAGACCGCCAGATGTACCGTTTTGGCTCTTAACGTTAGTCCATTGATGGTGAGGTTTTGTTTTGAACCTTCTGCCATTACTTAGCTTAATTATGAAATGAAAGTGTTTTCTTTGTTTTTATCATTTCCACCCTTATTAGATGCATTTTAGTATTTTATGTGCTGTTCTAGCTAGCTGGGGTTCATCTTTATATGACCAAGCCAAATCTATCATATATATATATATATATACACACACACAGAGACCAATATGAATTTGCTAGTCAATAGTTAATTGTTTCAGTCAACGGCCGCTGCCCCCCTACAGAACATAGGTCTTAACTAAATGAAGTTTTTCCCAAGGCCTAAACCATCATGGGTTATTCAGTTCGGTTTGGATTTTTGCTCTTCTTATGTTGGTTGAAGACAAATTTAAGCATCCCAAAGACAACTAATAACCCACCCAAATTAAACACCCCTTCACCTCTTTTCTACAATATTAATCCCTTTTGTTATTCCCCAAATAGAGACAATTAATATTTTTTTCATTTGACATATTGGTAGGAGTTGAACTCATGTTATCCGCTACTTTAAAATTGACCCAAAGTTATTACTACTAGATAATTAAGACAACAGTGATAACAAAAGGCCAGTACATCCTAACTTGTGTGTATATATATATATATATATATATATATATATATATATATATATATATATATATATAAAGTTAAAATCTTTTTCCTAAATGTGAAGATATATAATATTAGATCAACATGTCGTTAAGGTGATGATACGTACAACCACAACATTCCTTAATTCCTTTACTCTATACGAGAGCATCTCCAACCACATTAGACATATGATCAAGCATTTTATCCAAAATCTCTAACCAAACCGTAAAAATGAGATTCCAATGAATTAGGCATATATTTTGACTAGCTTCCAAATGGCTAGCCAAATATAATCAAGAAACAGAGGCAAAGCTCGCCAATTTTGCTCTAATGTTTCTTTTTAAAATATACATTGAATTAAAAAAAAAAAAATAGTAATGCATATCATTTTGACGAGCCAAAATGAAGAGGCAAAATACTATTTGACTATTTTAGCAATTAAGCCAAAATAGTTAATCATGATTGAAAATACTCTAAAAGGCAAAGCTAAACATCATATAAGGCTATAATCTTTTCTTTCTTTTTTTTTCCGACATCTCATAGAGGATGAAATTCATGATCATATAAAATTTACATGAATGGTAATCATGTTTTTTCCCCAAAATGTTAATCCTAAAAGCTTTTTTTTTTTGGAAGTGGGGCAGCTAGTGCATGTAAGTTTTTAATTTAATATCGATAGGAGCAAAAGTAATTAAAAAAAATGAAAAATGAAATAAAAAATTAAAAAGTTATTTATAATTGATTTTTTATTATTAAAAAAATAAGATCAAATGGTGAAGCAACATCACCGTCATGCGAAAGTGCAAATCAATTTCCCTGGCGTGTGAATATAGGGATTGGTCCAAGAAGAAAGTAAAAAAGCTAATCATAGGGAAGATACCTCTCTTATTCCTTGACCCGCGTCTACCCACCATTGTCTCTGCTGTAGTCCCTCCTTAAAGTGCCGTACAGCTGTTCTCTTCTCTTCTAAGGCGTTCAACCCACTTAATTGCCCTCAAATTACTACAACACCCTCAAAATACCCTTGCTGCGGGTCCATTTACTCTTCCATGCACCTGCAAGAACAGCTGCGTGCGTCCTCACGTTCAAAAATGCACCGTATATATATGCCTGCTGGAGATACCCTTTCTCGTCCCTTCATAAACCTCGGACCGGCCTTACCGTCCTCTTTCTTCATTCCATTCTCCCCTCCCTCCACGTGCTATCTTCCCCCACACTTCAACTCTCTCTCTATAATCTCTCTCTCTCTCTCTCTCTCTCTCTCTCTCTCTCTCTCTCTATACGTATATGCCGGCATGACGGTCCGATCATGGATAGCCACCTGTTCCTCCGCCTCCTGCACCGCCACCGCCGATAACTCAACCATTCCATACACCGAAAAACGAATAGCCTCTCCCAAACGTTTCGTTTCCGATACAAGCAGCTGCTCCGAACTACCGGGGAGTTGTTCATCAACCTCAACAGACACTAGCTGTAGCAGCCTCCAAAGCAACCTCTCTCTCCAAACCCTGCCATCTGTCCCTTCCCTCCAAAACCTCTCCCCCGAAACCCTAAACCTTTCCGTATCTCATCTCTGTGTCACCTTCCTCAAACCCCGACCTGTCCAAGTCAACTGCCTCGCCGCCTCTGGCAATCTTCTCTATGCCGCATCCGGCAACGAAATCAACGTCTACGATCTAACCAATTACACGCATCTCGATGCATTCAACGGTAATGATGCCTCCTCCGGCTCTGTTAAGTCAATCGTTTTCTGTGACGGAAAGGTCTTCACTTCTCATCAAAACGGTAAGATCAGAGTCTGGCAATTGACGGCGACTAAACGACACAAACTGTTAAATACTCTCCCTACCGTTAACGACCGTTTACGCCATTTCATCCTTTCGAAGAACTACGTCAACGTCCGTCGTCACAAGAAGCGGCTATGGATAGAGCACGCCGACGCCGTTTCAGGCCTCGCCCTCACTAACGGCTTCATCTGTTCCGTCTCTTGGGATAAATGCTTCAAGATATGGAAACCGTCCGATCTACGTTGCATACAGTCCGTTAAAGCTCACGACGACGCCGTCAACGCCGTGGCAGTTTCCGGCGACGGAACCATTTATACCGGATCCGCTGATCGGCGGATCAGAGTTTGGGCCAAACCGTTTGGCGAAAAACGGCACGTTTTGATAGCAACTTTAGAGAAGCACAAATCGGCAGTGAATGCTTTAGTATTGAACGGCGATGGATCGGTTCTTTTTTCCGGCGCCTGTGACCGTTCGATCCTGGTATGGGAGAGGGAGGACTGTGCGAATCACATGGCGGTTACTGGAGCTTTGAGAGGTCACACTAAGGCGATACTTTGTCTGATCACGGTCAATGATTTACTGTTGAGTGGGTCAGCGGATCGGACGGTCAGAGTTTGGCAACGCGGACATGATGGGAGATACTGTTGTTTGACTGTTTTAGGAGGGCATGAAAAACCGGTAAAGTCGTTGGTGGCGGTTCCCGTATCGGCGGGCGTTGTTTCGGTTTTCAGTGGAAGTTTAGATGGGGAGATAAAGGTCTGGCAAGTTTCGGTTTCGAATCTCAACAGCCCGTTTTCTTCAGACTTCTCTAAATGGAATTTATGAAAAAAGAAGATGTCTCATTAATTAATGTTTAGGGCCATTTTTTGAGTGATTTTTATTGACTGTATAGATCAGTTGGCTTAGCATGAGTCATTATTGGACAAGAGAACTTTTTATGTTCTTGTAATCTTTCTTTAGCATATAATATATGTTCCTTTTTTGGAAATATCATTATGAAAACTACTAGGCATTATTTTCTGCCAAAATTAAAATTTACTATCCCTTTGATGAGATTTCAACAACATGCTTGACATGCTCCAAAATTCATTATCTAGTAATAATTTGAAACATAATTTCAAGACTACGGGACTACAAAAATGTAACAATATTGATAGTACATGTAATTTTTGACATAAACATAGAAGCACGGTCGCCATAATTTGCTTGTGATCATTTATGACGTAATTTGTCACTTGTCTAATTTAGTATAAAGAATTCAATCATTAATAATTACTTTTAAAAATTGAAGTATTAAATTTTTTTTTCTACCTCAATTTTTAAAAATAACTATCAATACTGAATCTCCACTACAAAAAAAAAAATAAAAAAAAAATAATAATAATAATAATTAAAAAAAAATTCTAAATGTAAAACAATAAGAAATGGTAACTTATCCAAAAGGAGTTTATATTATTCATTTATCCGGCAGATACAATCACAAGGACAACTAAAATTGTACACTCATGCCTATACGTTGCAAAGCTGGCAACCCAACTTTATATGAATATTTCAAAAATAAAAAAAAATTGAATATTCATATATATATATATATATATATAGAACACACAACTGTCTGAAAATCACAAGAGCAATGAGCTTACGTAAGTCTTGGCTGTTTCTGAGCGTGCAAAGTGCAAACGAACAGCACAATTCGAGAGTAGCCAACTGTACGTCTGAAAATTACAAGGACAATAAGCCTACGTTGAGCATTGTTACTAATTAATTGTATAATATATATGGTTGCAGGATCTGTTTTAGGCCGGCCACGATTCAATTGACCAGGATGTTTTATTTTATTTATTTATTTATTTATTTAATTTGTTGGGTGTGGGGGTGTTATTGAAATGTAATTTCTATCTTACCAGCAACTAAAACGTAGCTAGGTAGCGAATGAGTTGGGTTCAATTGGCTCAACCTCAACCTGAGTCAGATTTGAATAAGATCCAGAACCAGCCAGCTCAAATCTCCATCGGTCCATCCCCATTAATTTATTTATGATTTAATTAAGAGCTAGCTTAATTAATAAAGATCAAGGTCAACACGTACTAACAGTGATATATTAAACTGGTTGTTGTATAGATAGAAATGCATATATGAAACATTCATTGTATATACTCCTTTTGTATGCTACTTAGGAAAAGAAACCAAAAAACAAAATAATTAACATATATGCAGACAGAAACTCTTTTTTGGCTAGAAAATTAAACCTTCTATTTTATTAATAATTAACAGGTATAACTATGAATTAATTACGTACCGTGTTCAACCTAAATTCCTGATCTTATCGACTATTCAACAAGTATATATATAAAGATGTATATATATAGGGTTTAGGGGTAGAAGATCGAATTAATCTTTTATTAATTAGAAATAGTAAAATTAAGTAAATGGATGTTAATTAATAAATCAAACAATTAATAGAAAGTGCATGTGCCAACATGGGCTTACTTAAACTTCTCTCTATGGTGAGTCAAACTACGTACCTAGCTAATTAAACATTATTTAATTTAGAGAGTAAGCAATTGTCCCACGAAAGTAATTATCTCAATTGATTAATTTTTATGAGAGATCGTGATCATGAGTAGAAAATTTTCTTCTTTCAATTCAAATATTTAAAACTCCCATGAATTTTTCCTTCTCTTTTTTTTTTTTTTTTTTTTTTTTTAGAAATTATAGTCTAAAGTGCAGTCATAAAAATAACATTTTGCTACTGTTTGAATCTTTAAAGTGTTAGAACAATAAAAGAAAAAAGTTTTTAAATGCTTCGAAAAGGAATCCATTAATTTTAATGCGGTTTTTAGCGCGTCCCTTATTTGAATATGACATTTTGTGTGTTTAATTACCAAATACATTAGGTGATTCATTACCTTTGAAAATACGGCGCTCAGCGCTATTGTTAAAATGATGTAAATAATCTTTTATCCATTTCATATTACTCATAATGTCTAAATTATCCTTGTAATCAAAAGCTTCCATTCAACTACTTTTTTGTCCCTCAGGACAAATTTGTCTTTTTATAAATATAGATACAGATAATAAAAAATTGTGACAATATCATGCATGCAAAAAATTACAGTGATCCAACTATCGATTTCTAAAATACTGATTATGAAAAATTGTGACAATATTTAATAATGAAAACTGTAAATAATTTATAGTCAGTATTTTAGAAATCGACTGTTGGATCACTATGATTTCTGGCATTTATGCATGACATACATAAAGAAATATTTAATCCAACGATTAGTTTTTAAAAATACATATCCCACTTTGATGAAAAAAAATATCTAATCCAAAAGTTTAATGGAGCCTTTTGGTTAGTGAAGGGCAATTATATATGGTATTATGAATAATATGTAGTGGGAAAATTCCAAATTGAGAGCTATTTATATCACTGCAAGGATATATATAACTTGAAAGGAAAGTGCATAAAGTTATAATGGGAGTGCAAATAGCATTGTCCTTTAATATATATATATATATTAAAATTTTCTCAGATTTAGTACCTGTTTGAATTATCTTAGCTAATTAAAATCACATTTTCATAGTTATGTCTTTACACAACTCTTTAAAGTTACATCCAAACCATCTGTTCACATATAAAAAGTGACTTTGGCATACTAAACTTTGATCAACCATCCTCTTGCAGCTTGAGTTATCTATAAGTTAATTATTATCACACTATCTCTTTAAATCAAGTGGTATTTTAAGCTGTAAAAATGATTTTAGGCCCACAAAGCCAATCCAGACTGAGCTTAATTTTAATGATTTTGATTTCATACATCAATCGAAGACAAAGGGTCTCTAAATGTTAGAAATTGAGAAAGGAAAAAAGGAGGAAGGATTGAGATGACACTGAAAAAGAGGTTTATTTATTTAAGAAAATGGCTTTCGTTTTGGCTTTTCTTCTATCTCGGTCAAGGACACGCTAAATTACTATAATAACTATACCATTCTTACAACAAAGGACGTTGTAGATAACTAGATATGGAGAGAGAGAGAGAGGGATCAGGTGTGCAAGTTGGCAAGTGGTATCTGGAACAATCATCACGGATAGGAGAAGATATTTTGATGCTTGTGACGGCCAATATTATTGATATTTTGATTCAGGTGTGCAACTAGCTAGCATTCACTGAATGATCTCTTGTGTCATTTTTCATTTTTCTTCCAAAGCAACGAAAGTGACTGAGCTATCTAAGATCAACTAATTCCGATCTCCACCTAAAATAATATCTTTACATTGAGTCATAGACATAAACATGATCTGGTTATTGCACAAGTTTGGTTATGGGTTACATTCAAGCTTGCAACCAAATGTGCCATTTGCTAGTTATTGGCACCTTTGATCCAATGATCAGCATTTGTTAATTTTATTAAAGTTTGCAAATGTTCCATTGCTGTGAGATCAAGTGAGCATTTGCTAATACAATCATTACTCTCTCTCTCTATATATATATATAGAGAGAGAAATATCTTCCTGGCCGGTCAATCAGTATGGTTAATTATAAAGTTGTATATATTAATCGAACCTTTATGAATACCTTATAAAACTAATAATATTTAGTTCTCTTCCTGTGATTACGTACGTTGTTTCGATCTGTTCGTTAACTATCATAATTGCTATTATATATGATTTGACCTTAATGGTTCCCCGAACTCTTAATTAAACTAGTTTAATGAGATCTAGCTAGCGCTTATATCATTTTATTTTAATTAATTATGAAGGAAGAATCAAGGAGACAGCTTCATGTGCCTTCTGTCTTAAAAATATTGCTTTCTCAGTGCTTGCTTCTATAGGAATTTTCTTAACGCCTCCTTAGGCATAAAGGAATTTAATTACTAATATATTTGTCTAATGGTTTATTTTTATTTTGGCTCAGTTTCTCTGGTAACGTGAGAAGCACTGTAAAATTACAAATTACAAGTGAACTCAAGTAATATTATCTGTTTTGAAATCTTGAATCATGCAAGCTTGGCAATTGTATTTAGCCAGATTTCTAAATTAATCTTGATCAATCATTGACAAAAATGAGTTGATCTTGCGACAAAGGAGCAAGCTGTAAATCCAGATACTCCGGATTTGAAACCAACCAGTAATATTGGCTCGAATCGGCATTATACGACTCCATGGGGCGGCAATGATCCATGTATGTGGCCGACTGGCCGGGTTAACATGTGCTTAAAAAAATTGTGAAATCGTTCGATTTGAAAGCGATTAATTTGCCAAGCATTCAAATGACTTTATCATTGAAGAATCAAAGATTACAAGTTGCATTAATGCAGCTATTAATTTGATACTGATTTTAATCTTGTCTGGTATAGGATTCTGTATAAAAATTCATCATTCTCCTAATTTCCTTTGTGAGGCCAAAGAGATAACAGACGTGATCATTGCCATGAATGGTTGGAAAAATGATCACCAATTTACATTGCAGTGTTACTACTTGCACACTCAACTTGCCAACTTGCTCATATATCAGGTGGAGGAGCTCCATCACCAGCCGTTAATGTCGACTAGCAATATTTTAAAGATCGAGTAACTGCATATTATATTTATTGTAGAGTGGAGTTGGCCGGGGACAATGAAAAACAGCCAAAAAGCAGGCACAGTTTCTCTCTCTAAATTTTGGGGAAAAGCTATTATTTTTTTAGACTCTAGCTCTTCTTATCTCTCTATTTTCATGCCCATCCCCTCCTGCCTCCTCCTTTTGATTCTTATATATATATATATAGTCTTATATCAAAACCTTGCAAGCAACGAAGAACCAGTCATTCTCAATCAGAAGGCCTTTTATACATGGAATTATGTGCTGTCTCCAACAATTTGCCCTAAAGAGAAAGAATAGAAGATATCGAATTTTGTTTTATGTGTTGGAATGAAAAAGGGTATATATATATATATTGTTGTTGGATGTTTGTTGCTAATGATAGAGGGCTGCTTTTTTTTAATCTGTCCATCTGTTCCTTCTTGTTGATTGTGAAAAAAAAGAAAACAAGAAAAATAAAATTACTCTCACTGCCCTTATTAATTGGTAATTTCTTTCACCACCACCTTAAACGACCATAAGGAGTGGTGACAATATCAAGTCAACATTAGGTAAGATGTTGTGCTGATTTGGCATTGATGAATGAATTACCATTGCGTGTAAATTAGAGTGACATTACCACGCTAGTATTCATGTCAACTGTTGTATCAATTTGACATTGTCATATCATTACCATGAGTAATTGTGCGAGCATGAAATTGTACAGTTGTCTCCACATCAGACAACGAAAGAAAGAAGGTAAAAGAGAGTAAAAATGGCATCATTCTTGTGCAGATAGAAATTTGGACCTAAGATAGAAGCTACCTACTTAATTTGTTTAGGGTCTTTTGAGGAAAACCCACTTGGCACACTCTGAGTTATGCAATGAGGGATAGCTTCTCCTTTTACGTAAACTCTCCAATATTCCTAAAGAAGGTGAATTTGATCTCATACCATTGATACAACAACTTAAATGGAGATAATTAATCAATCCATTCACTAATAATAATAAAGGAATTTCTAAATAAAATGTTTATTTTGGTGACTATGGTGGGTGAGACTAGTTTTGGAGAAAAAAGAACCAAAGTAGAAGAAGAACCAAATCCATGTACACGCAGGGTCCCTATCTTTCTTCTTGTTTAAGTTCAAAGTTCCTGATAATGCATCATGTAGTGATGTAATAAAATATACTCCTGAAACATGAAGAGGGTCACAGTTGCCCAGTGCCCACTAAATATGTACAATCTGTGCGTTGCTTCTGATTTTTCTTCTTCTTCTTTTTTTTTTTTTTTTTTTTTTTAAGATTCGTTGAAGAAGCCCCTGAATTCATGGCTGTCGTCATTATGTCTTGCACTACTTACCAAAAAAAAGAAGGGATCATAACGTCATCTTCAACCTTTCTTCTTGGCTGATAATCTCACATGGGATGTTCCCTTGCACTGACTGCTAGTTTTTCTATTAAGCTTTGGTTATACACTCAACGTAAGGCATCCCCAACGGCAGTGTCTTGATGATTACGTGGAGAGGATGGGATGGGCCAGTGTGTGTTTTTGAGAGAGAAAGAGAGATATATCCAATGGTGATTGGGTTGGACTCATTAAAAAAGTACAGCCCAGTTATTACAGCCCATAGATAGAGCCCTTTAAGCCCACATGAAGGCCTTTCTTTTCTTCGTTGGATATTTAGGAGCAGTTTACCATCCGATGGATAAGTTACAACTTCTTTGGGCAATTTTATTCGCTCTCCCTTTTTGTCCCCACTCTTTGTCCCCCTAACCAACTTGGAACAGCTATTTCGAGAAACCGACTATTGTATTTGATATTTCACTTATACGTATCATGAATGCAAGACATTACATTGATCCAACGGTCGGTTTCAAAAAATAGGATGTGATGGTTTTTCAAAATTTTTTCATTATTGTTTATAATTTCTTTCAAAATTGCAAAAACCAACCATCAGATCAATGTGATTTTTTGCATTTATGATAAGTATAAGTGGAACATCAAATCCAACGATCGGTTTCTCGAAATAGCTGTTCCAAATTGGTTAGAAAAAGAGAGTACGAATGGAATTTTTCTTTTACTTTTAAAAAACCAAAACAAAAATAAAAACTTTTTATTGTTTTTGATAATGCAATGTATTATCAAACACAATAAAAAAACAGGCTCCTCATGAGGAGATTCCAGGCTACAAGCATCCACCATTCACACCGTGAAGACAACAAATGTGCAGACCACTCGTAAGGATGGGTCCAAGCTTAAGCTAGGGTTTTTTTGCTATTTCCTTATCTCCCTCCTTGTATTTTTAATTTACTGTTGATGAATGTTACTTCTTCCTATCGATGCTTTGTACACTCATAACATTCTCTTTTTTTTTATTTTTTGTTTTTTTTTTGTATTTAAAAACACGAGCAGCATGAGAATTGCAGGGAATGGTTAACAGGAGAGGCATACAAGGCCAAACCCAAACACTAACCTTGTCTTAGAAGTTGTAATCGGGACAGCTGAGTGAATCTTTCAAATGGAAGAATAAAAAGAATAGCCTGATTTTGAAAACAAAACCATAACCACGTTTTCAGAAATTGAAAATCCAAGCATTTCAACTGAAACAAAATGTAAGCATACCCAATGTTTTGCAAAACACCAAATTCAAGATCAAACATGTCTTAAACAACAAGAAGCCATTCGGAGTGAGGGGCAGGGTATTCATAAATAGTTTAATTCGTATAAGCATTCAGTACATTATTTTGTAAATTGACCCACTTACAATTTAAAAAGCCTCCAAGATCCTCTTGCGCAGAAAGATAATTTCATCTCATCCGCGTATAGCTTATGTTATCCATGGTTAAATCAGCCCTTCCGAGCTTCTAATTAGCTTTTCCAAGTTGATGTAATTAGGAATATGTCTGCAAAAATCCTGCAGCCAAAACGATCCAGCTGTTATTCACAATTAAAAAGCAATCAAAATCACACTAAAAAGAACGTACATGCCTAAGTGCAGTCAAAACAATTAAATCAGTCATTCTGTTAAAATCCTCTAATCTTCCAGCGGCACTATAACAAGCAACTAAACTGATTATATCATTATATAATTTTCTTCTCTTAACGTAAGGCAGACAAGTAACATGACAGTGCTCATACAACAAAGCAGCTGTGAATGGAAAAGAACACCCTTCCTGCTATAACCAAATCACAAAAACAACAAATAACGTAAGACGGGTTCCGAAGAATTTTTTAGGACCTTGTACTCCATTTTTTGTGGTGGGAGGAATAATTACTAGGCCAATTAACCAATCTGCTTCTGTATAGTGTACTATTGAACCATTTCAAATGAAATATACTAATTGTAAAAACAAAATCTTTAAGAGGTGGGAACAAGATACTCAAGTAACTGAAAAAGGGAGCTGAATTTCTAGGACATATAAAATAAGTATATTGCAACAATAATTTTTGCCACTGAGATCTGGAATATTAGAAAGTCCAACGATCAGATGACCAAAGGGAAGAACTAAACGAATGCCAACAAATTGAGATAAACATAGGAGTAACATTTCTTCATCACAATTGGTTGGACTAGATGGCCTATCAGAGTTATCAGTGCCCACGAGCCAGAAGCCTATATGAACTCAAAATTGTTTTCTGACACTTTGTATTTAAGTACATCAATCAACTCCTTACTCTGAGACTCTCCCAGGTGTTTTCTCCTCGATGGCAAAGTTCATTTCCTTCAATAAGGAACATGCCTCTGAACACCAGTAAACTCTGTGATTGAGACAATTTATGAAGTAATTCTAAATATGCCAGATTGATTTGAAAACTAAGAATCTAGAATCCTTATACTGGAGAAACTTGAAGTTGGAGATTATTTAGAGAGAAGATTTCAGGGATGTTGTTAGCATGTTGAGAAGGGTGGCACTACAACAGCAAAGCAAAAAGTTTGATCCAAAGGAGACCACAGATTCAAGAGGGGATGAAGGATAATCGAGGGTTAGAGACTCCTTGGACAACTTAGGGTGCACTTGTTTCACAGTATTAGGAGTTACAAATGGGACCCATTCGTATTCTACTCCACAGTCCACACCCGCATCTAGGGCAAGTATTGGACCGGGAATGGATGGGTGGAATACAAATGTTAGGTGGTTATCACAAACCCAACCCCCTCTCCCCACCCCACAAATGGTATTTTGATTCCCATTCCCATGGATTGTATATAAAATAAATAAATAAATAGACTTATCTATCCCCATCCCTCGACATGCACAGTCCCGTCCCCGTCCCCCACCCCCTCCTCTCTCTCTTCAAACTCCATGAACCTGTAACAAGGAAGATCCCGTCCCTATGTTAATGGTATTGGGGTTATGGTATCCAACAGATATCCTGGGATATGAGGGTGGAGGTTGATTCTGGGGGGAGATGTGGGGGTGAGAGAAGCAGCAGATGGACAGATCTGGGTTCAAATGCCTTTGAATGGCATGAAATGGTGGCAGCATTTCCAGTTATGGCAACTTGGGCTAGATGGTAGCTGCTGCTGTGAAGTTATTCACATCGGTTATAGACGGCTGTGGTGGAGGCGGTGTTAGTGGTGGAGATAATGGCTGTAAGTAGATGGTTATGAAGATGATGAAGCTGCTATGGATGGTTGTTAGTAGTGAATCCCCCACCCCAAACAGTCATTTGTGCTGGTGGTGATTGTTCCTGTCCTCTCCTCTTTCCCTATAAATTGGAGCCTGCCCCAAAACCTAAAAGAAAACTATAGTTTTTTAATGTGGCCAATTCTGATTGGGAGAGAAATGTGATGGCCAGATTTGGTGGTGGGATTGAGGAGGCCATTGCAGGGGGTGGTGGGATCTACTGTCAAATACATATTGTCCTCGAAAGGGTACTTTGGGAAAAATAGAAATTTGATTCCATTCTAGCCAAGATTGTTGAGAACCATACATTTGAATTGGAAAGGAGATCCATTCCCACAACGGTTGATTGTGTTCTTGAAAAGCTAGACATAAATGTGTATGTCAGAGTGAAGGATTCAAATGGAGGGTGTAGTTACCTAAACTCCCAACCCACCAGTCTAATGGACTTGTGCAGACACCATTTCATCAAAGATGAGTAATTGACACACTTAGAATTAGTGATGTCCTACGTATCATAGAAAAATTTACCTTACAACACTTGTGAGCCAAAAATATCTTGCTCCACATAATTTAGTGCAAAAGTAATGTTTCATAATTACAATTGTATTCCACAGGCACTAAACTAATACAACCCCAACCCAACTAGTATCTACAAATTGTATCCCCTATCATCATTTAAAGTTAATAGTTTTCCCTCGTTAATATTATAAACATTGGTTGGCCTTCTAAATTCTCTCAGAAGATACTGTTAGTGCATTACTTCATTATTATAGAATTTCCTTTCTTTTTCCCCTTTTGAAGTTCCATTTTTCTTACAAAAATAAAAAATAAAAAATGAAAAGAATGAACAAAACCTTGAAAATGTAATCCATCATAAACCTGATTAAACACAAGCACATAAAAGGATGCAATGGTACTTAGTAAATCTTGTAGGCAAAAAAAATTTTATGGTAAAACCTAATAACAACCACAACACGAGGTATAAGTTAAATCGTTATACCACCAAATGCTTGTGACTGCCTGAGAGCACCCAAAAATCAATCATCAATGCGTTTCAAATATCTTCTTCTTCCTTTAAAAATAATAATAATAATAATACTGGGGAATGGTTTTCAAATTTCAATACCTCACCAACAAAGTTCAATTAAAAGAAGCACTAAACATGAAATGAAAACTCATATTGTTAACCAAAGTGAGATTGGTAATCAAAGATGTTCTCTGTATTCAATATTCACTATTCAGCAAGACTATACAGTTCTGGTGTACCTCTAAAAAATCATGTCATAGCTGGATCTAAATACAACTATATCCTATAGTGAAACAATTTCTTTCAACCATGTAATAATAACTCACTCTACAGATTACTTAAATAAATTGTATAATCAGTAAGGCCTTGGCCGTAAACCAACAGCTTTGCATAGCCAAATCCTACAAAAGACCTTGACAAGCTTGCTAAACTATAATGCAAGTATCACATTAAAAAGAATTACACTAATAGACATGAGCACATCAAATCAAGAAATTCTTTTACCCACATCCCCACTTGCTTAAAAATCAAGCGATTTTAAGAGCATTGAAGATGGATGGTTCTCCCATGTGGTAAAACAAATCTAAGCCACACGCCATTTATTGTCTGCTTGCACTGTCTACTGTTGCCAAAAGGCCAGAACAGATCGTTCAATACGACCTATCTTTAGTGGTCTCAAACCAAACGATTATCTAACAAAAACCAACCCCCCCTCCAAATCCCCCAAAGTAAGAATCAAAAGTAGCACAATATTAGTCACTTTTCATCATTAAAATTCAATTCCTTATCTCTAAAATTATTTCAACAAACAAAGTAGAAAAATCTAACATCACTGCTAATCAACATAGATCCAAATTACATCAGAATATTGGACACTCATAATCTCACCCGCGGGCCTAATAGTGAAAAGTAAAAATGAAGTTTCCAATAGTTATACATGTTCCTTTGTACAGATACATTTGACATAGAATTAAAAAGACCAAAATTTTGGGCATATGAATCTAAACAACTGAATTGGGAGAAGCAGAAAGCACTAATGTCGCATTGTACAATTGTAATTAAAACATTTACACAATAAAAGTAAAACTTGCAACAATCAGTCATATCGTAGCTGGGTAACAAAGGAAAATTTTATTCAACCACTAACCAAGGACAAGGGAATCAAAACTAGAAAAACACATACACACATCGCAACAAGCCAACAATGCTCACCAAAGGAATATTAAGTCTTGCGGCGAAGACGCTTCCTAAGCTTCTTGTACTTGTGCTTGTTCATCTTCCTCTTTCTCTTCTTCTTCACGCAATCAGCCCAAACCATCCCCGACTCGTCGAACTCCAATCCGTCCGCCTTCACCGGTTGAGATGGGTCGAACCCAGATGCAGAAATAGGGTTTAAGAAATACCCAAATGAAAAACTTGGGAAAATCTGCAATGTATGATAACGGGTAAGCTTCTCATTGGTTGTTGTGCCCAAAATAGGGTTTAGGTTATATTCATCTTCGAGTTTGGTTCGGATGATCTGGGGTTGTTGAAGAGATGGAGGGGCTTCGAGATTTGGTGGTTTTTGACGGTTGAAGAATGTGATGATTCTCCGGGACGACGGCTTTCCAAGGAGTTTCTGTAGAACACTGGCCATTACAGCATGTGGGTTTTCCCGATCAAGTACGGTCAATGTAGCATTGGCAACGTGCTAGAAAAGGAAAGCTCTGTTTGGTGAGTTTTTTGCAAAGAGTGCGGATGTTGACACACCACACAATTATAAGCCCACCCCTTTTTTTAGTTTCCAAAAATGCCCATAAATGAATTGACTATTTAGGACAAATTGAAATAATAAATACCTAATGTATCCTAATTCTAATTGTTAAGCCCACCCCCCCCAAAACCCTTCAGACTTGCAACATTTCCCTTCCCTCCCATACGACACGCCTCATGAGACCAAGAAATCCAAGCTCATGGAAGCTTTGAGAGAGGAGCAGCTCATGGATGCTTGACCGGAGAAAATACAGAGGAACTGGAATGAAAAAAAGAGATTTAGGAGTTGCTACCATTGTGAGTTCCATTTGATATGAAAAAAAGAGATTAAACCCACTTCAAATCTGATTTACTCACTTCAAAAAGTGAGTAAGCTTAATGATGGAGCTTAATGAAGCAACCAACAGTGATGATGAAAGGATTTAGAAGCTTTAATGGTGTATTTAATTTTTTTGCAAAATCTCGTCGTG
Source organism: Hamamelis virginiana (assembly GCA_017140935.1). Lineage (NCBI taxonomy): Eukaryota > Viridiplantae > Streptophyta > Magnoliopsida > Saxifragales > Hamamelidaceae > Hamamelis > Hamamelis virginiana. The sequence continues at coordinate 17,237 of JAESVK010000134.1, forward strand.
TTAGGTTACACAGAAATTAACATTCTAGGAATGTTGCGTAGAAGACGACCTAACATTCTAAGAATGTAGCGTTTTTTCTAACCGAACATTATAAGAATGTTGCGTTTTTCCTAACCGAACATTATAAGTATGTCAGTTTTTCAATTTCGCTATGTTAGGTTGGTTGAAACTTAACATTCCTGTAATGTTAGGTTGGTAAACTCTTAACATTCCTGGAACGTTAGGTTGATCATAACTTAACAAATCCAGTTTGTTGCGTTTTGACTAAGCTAACATTCTAGGAATGTTAGGTGGGACAAATCGCAACAACGCGAATCTGTTAAGATATGATCAACCTAACATTCCTAGAATATTAAGTTTCAACCGACGTAACAAAATTTAAAAAAAATTTCCATTTAGTGTTGCGTTACTTGAAACTTAACAATCTTATAATGTTAGGTTGATCATAACTTAACAAAGCCGGTTTGTTGCGTTTTGACCAACCGAACATTCTAGGAATGAATAGGGCAAAATTCGAAGGGGGGGTGGGGAAATAAACTTTTGAGAATAAATTTAGGAGAGGGGTATTTTAGGGATTTCATGGGGTTTACAAATAAACGACGGGGGCTAACTTATAATAGGGGGTGGGCTTATAATTGTGTGGTGTGTCAACATCCGCACTCTTTTGCAAATGTATGGTTTGAATAAAATAAAATGATAAGAATATGATTGGTTTAAAAAAAATTCAAAAAGTAGGTGTAGCTGCAACTGGGGCCTTAAAATTTTTTTTTTTTTTTTTTTAACCTATAAATCTTGAAAATTTCGGAAAAAGGAAAAAAAGAAAAAAAATTAAAACCGCAATTGCGGCATTAAAAATACATCGAGCCGCAACAGCGGCTTCACCATGTCTCCTCACAGTGCAACTTTTGTCTCCTGACAAAGCTTTTCCTTAAAAATATATTTTTTTAATCTATCTCAAATGCTTTTTCTATGCTTCTTTATTTATTTCATTCTTATATAATGTTCTACCAGATGCAACTTATGTAAAAATTTTAACAGAACAGGATTACAATAAATTTTTTTAAAAATTAATTATTGAATTATACATGTAAGAAGATACTAGTATAAGGTATATTTTGTATATGGTAATTTTCGTAGAGTCGATTGTAAGATAAATTTTAAAAAAATGAATGATGGATTAAATGCTCTTTTTATATATGTTAGACCTATCCATCAGTTTTTGAAAAATGTCATCAAAAATCTGTCATTGTTTTATTCTTTAAAATATCATTTTTTTACAATTAATTAAAAAAAAAAAACTGACCGTTGGATAACTATGATTCTTGGTAGGCCTAACATACATAAGAGGAGTATCCAATCCAATGATCAATTTTTCAAATTATGTTATACAATTGGTCCTATAGAGGTTTTGTTAGAGAAAATCAAACCATTTTAAATTTTGGGTTGGGTTGGTTTGGTTTCACTGAAAATTCAATTCATTTAAACCGTACCAAACTGTTTAAAATTTTTTTCAAATTTTAATAGTGTTTCATTTATTAAATAATATAAATACCTAAAGTTTACAAATATTAATAGTATGACATTTATTAGTAGTTTTCAACATCTAAAAAACGTGTGAAATTGATTAACTTATTTAGGTAAATATTATTGCTATATAGTTTTACTTATTTTATTAAAGATTGTTGGACCAGCATTATTTTAGATAGATTTAGTATTTTTCTTATCTTATGTATGACTTTTAGTAGGCACAAGTTAGGAAACATATTTTTGGAAAAATATATTTGATATTTTTGCCAAGTTAAAATCCCCAAAGTTAGTCAATTTTTATTATTTTAGGTTAAGAAACCGTTCAAACCGCGTGGTTTGGGTTGGCTTGGTTTAACTTTTATAATGGCTTGGTTTAACAGTTGTTTTTTTGAAAAATCAACCATTGAGTCAATGTGATTTTAAATATATATAATGTATATAGGCACACTGTTTGCAAAATTCAGTTTGGAATACGAATTTTTAGAATCCGACCGTTGGATTAGATATTCTACTTATACACTTTATATATACCAAAAATCACAATAATCCAACGGTTACTTTTTTTTTTTAATTTTTATTTTATAAATATCACAGCTTTAAAATAAACTGTAAAAAACTATATAAAACTGTCACAGTTGTTTTTTTTTTTTTGAAAAACCAACCATTGGGTCAATGTGATTTTTGATAATGTGACATATCGAACCAATTACTTTTTTTGGGGTAGGGACACAATTACTCTATTTTTTTTTTGTTCAAACAACAATTTTAATATAGTAAGATGCATAAAGTTTGAAACAAATATTATTTCTGATTTTTTTCAATTATAACAACTCTTACAATAGAATCATCAGTATGCTCCAAATATAT
>JAESVK010000134.1:20030-41378 GCA_017140935.1 Hamamelis virginiana
AATCAATACAAGAGTACAATAACTTCTCAAAGGATCAAATGGATGAAGCACAAGAGTATTTAATCAATGAGAAGAGTGAATAATGAATGCTTGAGAGTATTGAGTGTAAGACAAAAGATTTAATCACTTGGTAAACAATAAATGAACACCAACCTTCAATATATAGCCATCCTAAACCCAAATAACCGTTTGAAACCCTAGAAGTCGGATTGGGAAGGTTTTAGGGTGGTTGGGAAACATTTAATGCTTGAATGACTTGTTTAGGAAAGAGCCGTTTTGAAGTTGCAGAACCCTTAGTCGACTAATACAAGCTTGTTAGTCGACTAACAAGGCATTTTCAAAGGTATTTTTCATTACCGGGCTCGGTTAGTCGACTAGGACAAGCTTATTAGTCGACTAGCTAAGCAAAAAACATAATGAACAAAATCTGGGTTTGTTAGTCGACTAGGACAAGGAGGGTTAGTCGACTATCAACTTAACAACATTTGAGAAATTTTGATTCGGGATCGATTAGTCGACTAGGACAGGGGGTATTAGTCGACTAGTAAAATTTGCAACCAAAACATAGCTACTGACATTACATTAGTCAACTAGCAAGAGCTGGTTAGTCGACTAAGAAACCATTAGTCGACTAGTCAAGGATGATTAGTCGACTAACTTAAAATTTTCATAAACATTGCTTCTGTACTCCAATTAGCCGACTAGGACTAAATGGGTTAATCGACTAGTGAAGTTGCAAAGGCAATAATTCGAAATTTCTAAGTCAAAATCAACACTAAACACTTTGACAAATTAACTAAGTATTTCAAAATATTTTTGGTCAATTTTGAAAGCAAATAGAGCATGAATGTTAATGCACAATGAGATGAAAAACATTTCTTTTGAGCTTTACACAATTGATCATGAGAGAAGTCTTACAAAGAGTTCCTAAAGTATATGTAGATCAACTTGACTTCAATTTGGCCTTTATGAGCTTTGAGCAAGTCTCCAAGTTGGTCTTCAAGAAGTGAACATCTTTGACACTTGTAGTTTATCACCATGAGCTTTGATTTGAATAAATAGCATTTGGAACACTTGAAGAATGTTGATGTAGACTTCCAAAGACAATCTATGGATACATAACACTCAACCATTTGTTAGAAGAAATGTATGATTTAGTTATCATCAAAATAAGGCCAAGGACCTTAGGGCTAACACAACCATTGGGTCAATGTGATTTTTGATATATGTAATGTATATAGGCAGAATATCTAATCCACCGGTCGGTTTCTCAAAATTCTTATCAATATTTTTTACATAACTAGAGTGGGAAAATGGAAATAATAAAACAATGTAATTGTAATTGCAATAATAAAAATAATAAAACATACATACCTGATAATGGAAATTCTTACTGATACTTTATGTGAAGAAGTAGAGATGATCTCCCGTAGGAAGTGAGAACGAAATTATATTAAATTATATGAATGATGTAAGTCGAGATTGAGAGAAGAAGTGGTATGGAAATTATATGAATGATGTTATTGAGAGAGGTTGGGATCAGATAAAATTTGAAGAGAATGAAACTTGTAATTTAAAGAATGGGTTTCACGGGTCTCTTGAAGGGTCATTCAACCATCTTACATTGCCTAGCCTAGATGATAGATAGTAGAGGGATGCATGCTGCCAGCATAGCTGCTTGTGCAGTTGCAGATGCATGTGACAAACTCACTTCAGTTTGAAAAAAAAAGTGATGTATAGGAAAGTTTCTTGAAGGGTCATTAACCATCTTACATTGCATAGCCTAGATGATAGATAGTAGAGGGATGCATGCTACCTGCAAAGCTGCTTGTGCAGCTGCAGATGCATTAGAAATCTCACTTCAGTTTGAAATAAATAGTGATGCATAGGAAAGTTGCTTGGAAAAGTTGCTTTGTCTCAACTTTGCTTGGAAAAGTTGATTTGTCTCAACTTTGTCGGGAGACTTTGAAGCCGCTGTTGCGGCTTCATGTATTTTTTATTGCCGCAATTGCGGTTTTAATTTTTTTTTCTTTTTTTCATTTTTCCGGGATTTATCGAGATTTATATGTTTAAAAAAAAAATTGGGTTTTTGAAGCCGCAGTGCGGCTACACCTACTTTTTGAATTTTTTTTGAGCAACCGTATTTCTATCATTTTATTTTATTTAAACTATACATTTGCAAAAAAACTTCTGTTTAATTGTCGTGAGAGTTGTGGAAAGACTTGAGCGGTGAAGTTTTGCACAGTCGGGGGGTGTATTTGGTTTCATCTTCAAAAGCAAATTAGTGAGGTATAATGCATTTTCAGAACATTCCATGAAATAAGTTTTGTGAGCAAAATCATCTTTAAGGATGAAAGATATTAGGGCAATTTCCATGAATAATCCTAAGTTTCCAAAATATTACGCCTACGAATCCGATCCAAAACATATTACGGATATACACTTATTACTATTTTTTTTGAACGAAATTACCCTTAAAATTGAAGTTTGACCAATTTGTACAGAATCACCAATTTTATGTATAATCCCCAAAAATAAACAAAATTTCCAATCCCCAATTTATCTAATAATCACCAATATTGTTAAGAATCCCCAATCCACTTTATGTCACGTCAACATTTAATGCTAGTCATTCAATGTCCCCTGAATTTTTGTACAGGATCCCTAATTTTATGTATAATCCCCAAAAATAAACGAAATTCTCAATCCCCAATTTATCTAATAATCACCAATATTGTTAAGAATCCTCAATCCACTTTATGCACGTCATCATTTAATGCGGGTCATTCAATGTTCTCCGAATTTTTTGTACAGAATCCCCAATTTTATGTATAATCCCAAAAAATAAACAGAATCTTCAATCCCCAATTTATCTAATAATCACCAATATTGTTAAGAATCTTCAATCCACTTTATGTCACGTCAACATCATGCATGTCATTCATTCAGTTTGCGCTTTCCAAAAACATCAAATCAATCAAATCTTATCTACTTTATTGGGTATTCTTAGTAATATTGGGGATTGATGATTATTTGTAATTCTGGTGATCCTTTGTAATATTGGAGATTGAGGATTATACACAAAATTGGGGATTGTGTTGATTATTGGTGACTCTTCGATTTTTTTTTTTTTAATTCATCCGTACAAAATTCTTGACCATTTCAATGGTCAAATTGTAAATACCCATATGAGTGGAGGGTATTTATGTCCTAAAAAAATATTTGCGTAATTAGTTTTGGATCGGGTTCGTAGGTGTAATATTTTGGAAACTTAGGATTATTCATGGAAATTGCCCAAGATTTTAAGATGACGGCAAGCGTAGTTATAAATGAGGGGGAAATTTACAAATATAAATATTTCTAAAAAAATTAAAAACAAAAACATTTCTTTTTTGAGAATTCTTTTCTCAAAGGTAAATGAATCTGAGTCCATGAATCAAAATTGGAACGAAAGTATGAGAAATTATTTAGGGAAGTTGTTCATCCAATATATGGTGAGCAAATTTACATTGACACTTAGTGTCAATCAATGGGACCATGTATCAATTGATATGTTTATAATTTAATTTTTTTAAGTAAATGAGAAATAGAAAATGGAATCTCTTAGATAAACTCCAACCACACTACACATATGAGCATTTTAATCAAAATGCTCAGTCAAACTATAAAAGTGCACTCCGATAGACTAAGCATATGATTAAAATACTAGCTCTTAATTGACTAGTCAAATATAACGAAGAGAGAAAGTCTAAGCATTTTTGTCGACTTACAATTTTTTTCCAAATGCTTATTTTGAAAGTATATAGTTTAAATTTAAAAGAAATAATAAAATTTATTTGTCAAACTAAAATGGCTATTATGGTTGTAATGCATAGTATTTTAACAATGCAAAATACTATATAATCATTTTGGCTAGCTAGTCATGATTGGAAATGCTCTTAGTCCTATATGGTGTTGAGTCTCTTAGTCTTTGGTGGCGTTAAGTGTTTTATTAATCACCAAAAACTAGTTTTCCTCACAATACTAAAAAATAATGCTCTGTTTTGAAAGAAAGTCTAGAAAAGTGGAAGGAATGAAAGCAGGGCCAGCCTAGAAGGCAAGCAAGCAATGTTGCCACTTTGGGCCCCAAAAATTTTGTTAAAAATTAGGGCCCCAACAACCCCTATTTTCTTAGCAGCCAAACAATTCAAAAGTCAATTAAGGACATGTTCACATTAGCTTTTAAAATGACTTTTAGAGTTCAAAATTTCACTTGATCTAAGGGTCCATTTATGTTAGTTTTTTCTAACATCACTTTTGAAGAATTATCTCTTCACCTATCTCTTTATAATTATGTTCAAACTATGCCTTTATATTCAAAATTTTTATAGTAAAAGTGATTGTGGCATAAGTTGGGATCCTTAACTTTAATTTGCTACAATAATTTTTTGTACTAAAATTTTACCAACAATCATATCATTACTCAAGCTATCTATAAGTGATTATTATTGCATCCTCTCAAATCAAGTGGAATTTTAGGCTCCAAATGTGAAATTTTAAGAAAAACTTATACAAATAGGGCCTGATTGTGACAACTTGAGAGGCAATAGGATGGTTGGTGAAAATTTCGTGCTAAAAGTGATTGTGACAAAAGTTAGGAGCCCCAACTTTTGCCACAATCACTTCTAGCATGGAAATTTTAATATTTGAAGATAAAGTTTGAACATAACTCTAAAGAGATTTGTGAAGATAATTGTCCAAAAGTGATCAATTTTAGAAAAGGTTAACACAAATGTTTCCTAAACTTTCCATATCTTTTAGCTTTCAAACATTTAAAACTCAAAAAATCATACTAGAATTAAAAATTAAAGATCTAATATTCTAATTTATTTTCTTATTCACATTTTCTCAATAACCAATTGATCCAAAAGCAATAAGATGAAAAAAGAGAGAGAAGAAAATGGAAAAAAAAAAAAAACAACTTTATTATTATTATTGCATTTTCTTGTAGTATATATTTTAGAAATGAAATGTGCCACCAAATTTTGTATAAGTATTTGTAAATAAAAAAAAATGTTTACTCAATATTTATGTGCATTTTTTTTTTTTTTTGGTGTGTCAAAATGTCAATACATATAGCAGGGCCCTATTTTAGGAGCTCACCTAGGGCTTCCAAGATCTCAAGGCCGGCCCTGAATGAAAGTAAGAGTGATTGACTTTTCATTTTTAGGGAAAAGGAGATTCACTTTTCTTCTTATATGTTTGGTAGATTGAATGTGAGATGGATGGAAAAGTAGTTTTTTTTCCTTTATGTGTTTTTGGTGTTGAAGAGGAAGGAAATGATAAATTACATAATTTACTATTTTACTTTTATTTATTTGATATATGAAGTAAATGTGTTTTTGTCGATATACAAAAAAAGTAGAAGAATATTTTTAAGAATTCATCTCTCTTTCTCCCTTCTCCTTCCATTCCTCTCACTCGAGAAAAAGTATACTTTTTTCCCTCCATTCTTTGTTCCTTCCTTTCCGGATTGATCAATGTTCTGATTGGTCGGATGGAAGAATGGAAGGGAGAAAAGGGAAAAGTGAAAGGAAGGGAAGTTGTGTGTGTGTTTGGTATAGAGAGGAAGGAAGAATTGAGGAAAAAGGGAGGGGATTAGCCCCCAAAATCCATCCTCCCAAAAGTGGGCGGAAGAGTGGAGGGAAGGAGGTACTTTGAGATGAAATGATCATTTTACATTTGAGTATTTATGATTTCATGTCATGAGTACGAGGATAAAATGATAAATAAGTATCTCATTCTTTATTTTTTCCTTCCATACCCCCCCCAAAAAAAAAGATACTTTTCCATCCATCCTACCAAACTAACATGAAGGAAAGAATGTCTCCTTCCTTGAGGATGGAAAATACATCCCTCCTACTTTCTTTTATTCTATTTTTCCATCCTCCCTACCAAATAGAGTATAAATGTTGATCAATTATCCACGCTAAGTTTCCATTTTCATTCATTTACCCAAAGATAACGTAAAAACTCAAAAAACATATTTTCACAAAATTTCTTAAGAATGCCCCCATGCAGGATCGAACTACAGACCTTCAGTTTACAAGACTGACGCTCTACCACTGAGCTATAGGGGCTTCGGCGTTGCTTCTGTAAACTTGTTTTTATGAACTCTTTCATGAGAAGACTGCAAAGTTTAAGATTATTGAAGAATAAATGGCATTTTCGTGATTTGGCGTTTCCTGTTCCTCTGTGAACTTTATATAAACCCTAGGCCACAATTAGGAAACCCTACCGCCGCAGTTAAGAAACAACGAATGCAACGATTCTCAATGGATCGAAGGGCTTCAATCTTCTTTTGAAATTTGTTCTCTATTTTCTGTCCCCACCTCTGGTTTTTAAAAAGAAATTTATGGAGATGAGAGTTTTGAGTGTTGCTTCTTACTTGTGAACTCCTTCATATGCAATGAGGGATGTTCATGTTTCAGAAGCATAGATTAAATGAGAAAATTATTTTCTTCTCCCAGTATTAAACAGCACCGTGTGTTAAATCTCTCCTTTCCACTGTGTTACCTGTCTCCTGGTACATTTTTACTCTCTCTCTCTCTCTCTCTCTTCTTTTATAGATCTTGCAAGTTTGTGCATTTTTTGTTTTGCAGAATTTGGTTGTTATATTCTCTGGATTATTATCTCTATTGTTTTCAATTTTGTTTCTGAAATACGATCGCTTTTGATAGGCGTTGCGTTTCTGGGTTGATTTTAATTTCAAAGGGACGCGTCAACGAAAGCGTAAATCAAACATCAATCAGGACCATCCTTTTATTACAGGCTACAGTTTGTTTTCATGGTGGTAGTTTGTTTTGGATGGTCTAGGTTGTGATATCTTCTACCTTAGAATTTACTTTGATTCACATTTTTGTTTTTGTTTTTGTTTTATAGTTTTTTGTTTTTGTTTTTGTTTTGGGTTTTTTGTGGTGGGTAAATGTGTAGAAGGGTTGCTTCTTACTGGTGAACTCTCTCTGATGAATGTGGGGGATGTTCATGTTTCCGAAGCATAGATAGAGTAAAAAGAAGTTATCTTTTGCCAGTATTAAACAGCATAATGCATTCCATCTTATTGCATTGTGCTACCTGTCTTCTGGTATATATATTTTATATTAATATTGATTTTTGTTTGTTTTTACAATTTCTAGTGGTTTTTTTTTTGTCTTTTTGGGTGGGGGGGTGGCTACAATTTCTGCTTAAGAAAATGAAAGCTATATTGCTTATTGGTTAAAATATATATTTTTTCCTAAAATTATTTTTGGAAAATTATTATTATTTTTTTATATATCTATTTAAAATAATGTTCAAACCACATAATTTATATATTAAAATTGATTATAGTAAAAGTTACAGTTTCCTAACATATGAAACAATCACTTCATCTCTTAAATCAATATTTAAGAAAAATTTTAAGTTCTAAAAGTAATTTAAAAAAAAATAATAATGCAAACATCCATTAGTTTGGGATGGCATTTTGATGCCCCCTCCGGAGCCATGATGTGCCACTCTAATTCTGTGACCCAATAAAAGAAAGGTCAACATTGGATCAGTAAAGAAAAGTCAACATTGTTTTTCCCTTTAATTGAGGCCACTGATTTGGTCACTTGTAGCAACTTCCCCACCAATGGTACCATATAGGGTGGGGATATTGCAACCCCATTGGTTGCTTCCTATACCATACAGTTCACTCTTCCCAAAATGCTCATGAACAAATTTACATCAAGGAGATATAATTTTAAAAAACCAACCCAACTCCAATCACAAATGATCTCTACGCCCACTTCAAAATAAAAAAAAAAAACCTCATTTAAACTGTACCCATCTTCTCTCTTCTTATATCCACTGAAATAAATCAATATTCTGGACAATCCTTGCATCGCCCACCAAAAACCCAAAAACCCAAAAACCATTGGCTGTCCTGCAACCCCAAACCACCATTAACGGTTTCCCTGATACTCTGGGCTTCTTATTTTCATATGTACTTCACCCATCTTTGCCATCTCCCTATATATGATTTACAAATAAACAAACACTTCCTCTCATTCACAACATCAAAATACAAATCCTATTGTCGACAGTGGCTCAATGTGAGCCATTCAATTGTCAACAAAGTGGTTAGCTAGTGGAAGACAAAGACTTTGTTGAAACAAGAAGACAGAGAAAATCAAAGCAATCATAAAGATGCTTTGATTTTCTCTGTCTTCTTGTTTCAACAAAGTCTTTGTCTTCCACTAGCTAACCACTTTGTTGACAATTGAATGGCTCACATTGAGCCATTGTCGCCAACAAATCTCCACCTTGGCTAACATTTGAACTAATCCTCAAAACATAGATCTTCTTACTGTCTTTGCATGTCCCCTAGGGCACTCAGGTACTGTTGACACCAATCAAGTCCAAGCAATGCTTGAACTTGGTCGTTGGAATGGCTTTTTCATTATATCTACCGTGTTCTCAATTATTGCAATTTTCTTCACTGCAATTTTACCTTGAGAGATAACATCTCTAACGAAGTGAGCTCTAACATTTATGTGTTTGGTTCTCTCATGGAACATTTGATTTTTAGTCAAATGTATGGCACTCTGGCTATCACAATAGACAATAGTAACTCTTGTTGTAAGCCCAGATCACCAACCAAACCCTTCAGCCAAATGGCTTCCTTCATTGCTTCTGTGACCGCCATGTATTCTGCATCAATGGTTGACAAAGCAATTGTAGACTGTAATGTTGCTTTCCATTTGATAGCACAATCAGAAAGAGTAAAGACATAACCCGTCAAAGACCTTCTCTTATCCAAGTCTCCAGCATAATCCGAATCGACATATCCAATAACACTACCAGCAGCGTCACTGTCTTTACTGTAAACTAGCCCAATATTTGAAGTACCTTTTAAATATCGGAGTATCCATTTCACCGCTTCCCAGTGGACCTTACCCGATCTATCCATGTATTTGCTCATTACACTAACAACATGTTAAATGTTTGGCCTAGTACAAACCATAGCATACATAAGATTACCCACTGCACTAGCATAAGGAACATGTGACATAATCTCCACCTCCTCCTTAGTCTCCGGTGACAATGCAACCAAGAGTTTGAAATGAGCTGCTAATGGAGTACTCACAGATTTCGAACCATCTGTTTATTTCTGACATATTTTTGGTTGCAATCAACATGTCATCCACATACAGAAGCAGATAAATAAACGAACCATCTGAGAGCTTCTTATGATAAACACAATTAGCATACTCGCTCCTGTAGTAGCCATTCCCAATCATAAAAGTATCGAACCGCTTATACCACTATCTAGGAGACTGCTTTAGGCCGTACAAGGATTTCTTCAGCAAGCAAACGTGATCCTCCTTCCCCAGAATTACGAACCCCTCCGGTTGACGCATATAATTCTGTTCCTTCAACTCACCATGTAGAAAAGCAGTTTTGACATCAAGCTGCTCGAGCTCTAAATCAAATAGGACAACCATGGCAAGTAGCACCCTGATAGAGCTATGCTTTACGACCGGAGAGAACACTTCATTGAAGTCAATACAATCCCTTTGTATAAAGCCCTTCGCTACTAGGTGTGCTTTGAACCTAGCATCTTCTACCCCTGGAGTTCCTTCATTTTTTTTGAAAACCCATTTGCAACCATCAATTTTCTGGCCTTTTGGCAGTTTCACAAGCTTCCAAGTATGATTCTTATGAATAGATTCTATCTCCTCACTCATGGCAACAGTCCACTGCGCTGATTATCCACCAGTGATTGCTTCATGATAAGTGACTGGCTCCTCAGACACTATGTTCTCAGACACACTAAGTGCATAAGCAACCATATCTGCATAACCGTATTTCTGAGGCGGTTTGACTTGTCTCCTTTCTCTATCCCTGGCAAGCATGTAGTCTTTCAACTTCGGTGCTTCACTTTCCTCAACTGAATTCTGCACTTCCTCCTCATCTTGCTGAACTGGGACATCATCGTTTATTTTTCCTGAAGCTTCCAATTCAAGCTCCACCTGTTTGCCGACACCACTGTCTTTTCCAGCATCGAGACTCTCTACCTTAGGTTTGAGCAATGTAGACTCATTAAAGATCACGTCTCTGCTAATAATACACCTGGGTGATTTTCCATCTGTGCACCACAGCCTACAACTTTTCACCCCATCTGCATACCCTAGAAATATGCATTTCTTTGCCCTCGACTTAAGTTTACCATCATTCACATGAGCTATTTCTTTGTCGACAGTGGCTCAATGTGAGCTATTTAATTGTCAACAAAGTGGTTAGCTAGTGGAAGACAAAGACTTTGTTGAAACAAGAAGACAAAGAAAATCAAAGCAACCATAAAGGCAGCCTCCATGCTTTCGGCATTTGATTGGTTTTCTTTTGGCATCTTGTATGACTTTGTAGCATAGCCACCCTATTCTATGTGTATTGGCAAGCTAAGTCAATAAAGTTAGAGACAAGGTGGTTAAGACAAAGACTTTATGTCTTTGTCTGGTGGTGCACTGCCAAAAGTCTCTTGACTTTTCCGTCTTCCATTCTCTATATATATGCAGATGCATATTGCAGATTAAATTGAGAGAGAAGGAGAAAGAATTTGGGAAGAAAGACCGAATTGAGAGAGAGAGAGAGAATATTTGGGTGTAAGTGGGTTTTGGGTGTGAGAAAAATCTGCTTGTACTATTTTTCCTCCATAGTGATATTCTTGTATGTCTTTGCCCGTGAATGTAGGCAATTTGCCGAACCACGTAAATTTTGAGTGTGCTTGTGTGTGTGCTTTATTTATTTTTCTCAGTTAATTTATGTTTCCTCATATCCAAATCAAGGTCGTATCGCATCTTGTCACAACAAATCCTTATCGATCTCTATTGTTCACTTTCTACTTAGATTAACCAATTTTGTTTCGAGTTCAAGTAAAAGATCAAAGAAAGAAGAATATGAAAGAAAATGAATTGTACAAGCAAGAATCTGAAAAAGAGAATGTGACAGGCTGTTATTACTTTATGTAATGACAGCTACCATATTTACCATTAATTAATGTGGGCCCACTATTAATTATATCATACTATCACTTTTAGTGCTTGGTTGGAGATGGACTCTTATTGCATTTTACAATAATATAATGTCTTGCTAGATGCACTGATCTGCATTGTGGTTTATTATCTAAATGTGTGCTATATTTATGTATAGATGTATAGAGCCAACTGGCATAATGGCATGTATCCTCCCTTTTAGGGAAGTGATCTCGGATTCGAGTACATGAAAGTGTATCGATACCCATTTGTTAGTATTAGGAGTTTGGGAATATGGGTAACTTCTATCATTTGGAAAAAAAAGCGGTCGCTGTGGAGGTTCTTCAAAAGGGTTGAAGGTTTTTTTTTCCTTTGCAGATTTTAGGTGGGTGCTGCTGGTGTAGCTCTGTTGCTGCTGGTCTGTTTTGTTGCTAATGGTTTTGTTTGTTTTGGTGGTGCTTTTTTGGAGGCTCTAGTGGTTCTAAGGGGGGTTTTGGTGTTTTCTTTATTTGTACTTTAATATTGTGGTTTCTTCCCTCCAAAGTGCATCCTCCCACACTTCCCCAAATCCACAACATGTGGATGGCGTTAGGGTTCACCACTCTCCCTTGTGGGTCCAACACAACTAACTGAGGCTTGTCATTGAATCGCCATACATCCTTCCGTGTACTTGATGACTACCAGGTCGAGTAGCGTATGGTGAAAGCCTCAAACTGTTGTTGCTTCATTCGTTTCATTCCATGGGGTCGAATTATCAGCTATTGGTAGCCACACGATCTGGAATTGATTCTCAACCCTCGTCACTTGCTGCCGTGACTCATGGTACATCTGTTCGAGAATCATAATCTCTTCATTGGAGAGGTCAAGGTCTGAAATGTTGGAGAGGTCAGGTTCCTAGATTTTTATTTTAACAAAATCTCTTCATGGGAGTGTGAATGGCTCTTTGCTGTCTGGCCTCATCACAATATAATATATATCCCAAACATTTCTCCAATTAAAAAAAAAAAAAGTGTTGAAAATAAATCCAAACCCTTCATTTATGATTAAGAATAGATTTTGTTAAAAAAGAGAAGAATTCGATCGAATGATGTGTCACATCGTGTAGGAGACTTTTTTGGGGATAATATGCACTTTTTAGGATTTGTAACATTTCTCCATATATTGTGATTCGATTCAAAACAATGCAGCCTCCATATAAAGCATGGAACCAAAGTGCTGACAAGTTTCCATACTCTGTTTTATGATATGAACTACTTGTATAGTCCATGATTCTCATTATCAAAGTATGGTGGACTTACCTTTGAGTTCATGAGAAAGACTTATCAGTTGCTGCTGACCTTGCTAGCCAAGTTTGATAAATCCGTAGCCTCCGGGGTCAAGGGCCTAAGAGGTCGAAATGAAAATAAAACTTCATTCTTGCATAGTACATGATTCACGTCTGGGTTAAAAGACATGGAACATAGTATATATTCTTCCATCATGACTAATTAAGTAAATGTCTCAACTTCTCATCTCTAGTCAAATTAAGAGGAAATTGTCATTTTGTCTTACAATTAACTCCATTCATTTTTGTAAGAAAATACGTACCATTGAAAAGATATCAACAAGATCGATCTTTAAAATGAAACTAAATTGGATACATGCATATTAAAATATTTTTGTTCACTTATTAATTATATCTATTTAATGAATGTTAACCATTTTTAATTAACTTATACATTTCGACAATATCTTGGTGGCAATATCACTTCTCTGTAGACAAAATACAAATTAGAATAGTATTTAGGGTGTTTAGAATTTCTGGTTTGTGTGAAAAAATTTCAAAGTTATGTCCCGTTTACATTAGTTTTGCCTAAAATCACTTTTTAAGAAATTAATTAATATGCCTTTACTCACATATCTCTTTAAAATTATATTTAAACCAACTTTTAATATATTAAAATTTTCGTACTAGAAGTGATTGTAACACAAGATAGGAGGCCTAATTAATTACTTTGGTCAATCGTCCTATATCTCTCAAGTGGTATAGAAATAATTATCACCAATCTCTTTAAATAAAGTAAAATTTTGAACTTCAAAAGTAATTTTACACAAAATTATTCTAGACATTTTAAAGGAATTCTAAAATAATTTATTTATTATTATTTTTTTTAGAGTATATATACTCAGTATATGATTGGAGATGGTCTAAGAGCATTAATTAAATAACGTACTTTTCGGTATCAAAGTGATATCTTATTTTAAATTAAATTGCCATGAAACATACCTCAAAGGAAATTCCATTTATTTTGTAGGCTGCATCCAGTTGTTTAATAACAACTTCTCGGAAATAAGGTAAACATGTTTACAAATTAGGTAAACATAATTTCTTTATTTAATAACAGAGCACTATGCAACTTGTTTGAACTGTTAAAACATTTTGGAAGATGACAATCCTGTCATACTCACATTGTAAACAATGTGGATGACTTAATATTCCACTCTTGGGATCAAATTCATGCATGCATGTACTATTCAAATTAAAAAAAAAAAAAATAAATAAACCAATCAAATAGTCTAGGGCTCTTTCTTTTAAAGTTGGGAGAGATATTGCAGCTCCTCTCAAGGTGTTCGGATTTGCTGGTGAGCAGGGGTTTGCTCACCAGGTGGTGAGCAGCCGGTGAGATCGCGACACGTCAGCGAATGCCCAAATCCAAGGGCCCAAGCTCAAAACGCGCATGGCAGGGTCGTTTTGGATTAAAAAAAGCTTCCTCTTTAAAGCCGTTAACCCCGTTAGCTTACTGTTGGTCACTGTTTTTGCAAAAAAAATTTCCCGCCAACTTCTCTCTCCTCCCACCCCAAGTGTACCCTCGTCAGGACCCAAATGTCCTCTCTCTCTCTCTCTCTCTCTCTCTATCCTCACGAACCAAAATTTCTTCTCTCTCTCTATCCTCACGACCCAAAATTTCTTCTATCTCTCTCCTCTTTGACCCTAAGTGCATCTCTTCCTCTCATCAAAGCATCATTGATACAGTGGAGTGCAAGGTTTTGATCACAATATATACAATATACACAACTCTTCATTGAAAGATTTTGATATTATACGCAACCATATTATTTATCTCTCATCAAAATCACAACTCTTCATTGCAAGATTTGGATCTACACAGCTGAACATCTCAAGATCTCCATCAATCTCCCTCATACCAGCCACTCCAGGTAAGGCATTGGTTTATGATAATTTTATATATGTGAAAAATATATATTTTGATGAGATCTATATGCAAACGAGGGTGATATTTAGTAAATTATATTTATGAGGTATTGAGAAATTGAAAAAAAAATATATAGAAAGAATGAACATATGAGAGAAGGAAAACGAGGGTTTTTTTAAAAAAATACCCAAGATCAATCACAGGGATTGTAGGATTGGCTATCGAAATAGTCGACTGTTACCATTTATTTAGTCGACTATAACAGGATTGGTTTAGAAAATTATATGTTCATATATACATTTAGTAGTTGATATACATGTGGTTTGCACTTGAATGTATGCTCTACAGTTGACTGTTATATGGATAATGTGTGTATAATGGAAATTTGGTTATGATATTTTTTCTTTGTGGACATGATGTGTGCAAACTATTACCCTACTGAATATTCTCATTTTATCAATTTAATTGGTACAGTTGATTGAGTATGGATTTTAGTAATGAAAGGAATGTTGACAATTGCGAAGATATTCCAAAATTGGGTATGGAGTTTGATAGTGAAGAAGCAGCATATAATTTTTATAACGATTATGGGAGGCGGGTTGGATTTAGCATTAGGAGAGGTAGTGTTGGTAGAACTAAAAAGACGAAGGAGTTGACAAGCAGAATTTTTCTTTGTTGTAAAGAGGGTGTTCGTGATAACAAGAGAAGAGACCAATTGCCAAACAATCCAAGAGCGGAAACAAGATGTGGTTGCAATGCTCATATGGGTATAAAGATAAACAGGGAGAAGGGAAAATTTGAAATATACACTTTAACGGTGGATCATAACCACGAGCTTGTTCCTGCGCGGTGCTCCTATATGATGGGGTCACAACGTAGGATTTCTGATTTGCATGCAACACAAATTGAATTAGCAGAACAGTCTGGAATTCCTCTTAGGTTTGCATATGAGTTACTTGGTAGAGAAGCTGGAGGAAGGGAAAGTCTCGGTTTCACTAAACAAGACCAGAAAAATTACTTACGAGGTAGAAGACAGAAGAACTTGGCATTTGGGGAAGCTGGTAGCATATACGAATACTTTAAAAAACAATCATTTGAGAATGACTCATTTTACTCCGCTGTCCAGTTTGACAGTGAGGAATTAATTACAAATATTTTTTGGGCTGATGCAAGGATGATAATGGATTATGGTATATTTGGTGATGTGGTGAGTTTTGATACAACTTACAAGATAAATAAGGAGCATCGGCCGTTTGCTGTATTTGTTGGGTTCAATCATCACAGGGAAACTGTAGTGTTTGGTGCGGCATTGATGTATGATGAAACAACAGAGTCTTACAAATGGTTGTTTAGGACGTTCTTGGAAGCAATGTGTAACAAGTCTCCAAAAACCATTTTAACGGATCAAGACGCTGCCATGGCCATTGCTGTCAAAGAAGAGTTTCCATCAACTTTTCATCGTCTATGCAAGTGGCATATAATGCAGAATGCACTCAAGCACACTAATAATATTGGGAATCGCGTTCCTGATGCTTGTACTATTAAAAACAAGATTGCATACCTCATGGATAATATTGATTCAGAGGATGAATTTTTACAGGAGTGGAATTGTATGCTTGAAGAACACGATGTTCGGGAGAATAGGTGGCTAAAAATGTTGTTTGATGCTAGGCAAAAGTGGGCACATTGCTATGTTAGTTATGAATGGTCTGCTGGTATGAAAAACACACAATTGAGTGAAAGTTTTAATGCATGCCTAAAAAATTATTTGAAGTCTGATCATGATATCGTGCAATTTTTCATGCACTTTGAGAGGGTTCTATCCGACAAACGTGAGAATGAACTGAGTTCAGAATTTAATTTGATCCACAGGATGCCCAAAATTTCCATAAAGATAAGAATGATCGAGCAAGTAGCATTAATCTATACTCGGCAACCGTTTCATGAATTTCAAGAAGAATATATGAGATCTCTTGAACTAACCACTCAATCTCGTGACCGTAATGATGCAGGAAATATGGTGTACAACATTGGTCTCCACGGTTGCCAAAGGTTATACTATGTGACCCGGGATGGCGTTACTGATTGGTTGTGTTGCAGTTGTAGGCGGTTTGAAACGAAAGGAATCATATGTAGGCATGCTCTAAAAGTGTTGAGAGAGGACATTAACCCTAATGAACTCCCTCGTCAATATATTCTGAAAAGATGGTCTCGAGATGCAAGGTCCACTTCAGTTCAAGATAGGCAAGGTCGTTCAATTGTTGAGGATGCAAAATTGAAGGAATCAGAGCGGTACCGATACATTTGTGCATTTTATAGAAAAATGGCTGTTAGAGCTGCACAATCTCATAATGCATACCTACATGTTATGGAAAAAGGGAAACGAATACAAGATGAGGTAGAAGACATATTTCTTACAGAGATGGATCAAATCTTGAGCCCAGACAATACTACCACAACACATTCAGTTGATGCAACGACCAATAATGGGGTTGCAAGCACATTGAATTCAGCTACACCCACTAATGGGGAGTCAAGCACTTTAAATTCTGCTGCTCCCAATAGACAAGCAAAAGGACTAAAGGTGAGAACTGATCCTTTCCGGAGCAAGAAAAGACAGAGAAGTGCATTGGAGAATGCAATGTCGAAGGCAAAGAAAGTCGCAAAAAAAGTAAGGTCAACTATTTGTATTTAGGTTTCCCATTAAGTAATCGTACATAATTCATCCTATGTTTTGCAGAAAACTATGCAAGCGCGAGAGGCTCGCCAAAATTCTGCCAATTTTGAATACACTCCTCAGCCACCCAACGCAAGTCAAACACACATCTCTTCACAGATGTCGTGTTATGTTCCTCAAATGGACAATGGTGCAATAGCATTTTACTCAAATTCACCCAATTTGAAGGAGCCAAGCAATTTTGATGCTAATCAAATTCTTATCGAAGATGATGCTGGATGGCTACCTGCATTGCAAGCATCACAAGTCATTACAAACCCGCGATCATCGCAGGTATGTTAGATGAAATTCTCAAACATTATCTCGCTCAAAAATGTTAGATGATATTGGGATTGTAACTATTAAAATTACTTCACTTAATTTCATAGGTGGTGGACTTGAATGAACCGGTGCATTGGAACCCAAGTGCACCTTTTGAACTTGATTTGTCATTGTATGTATAATTTTTAAAATTTTTATTTTATGTACATAGCATAAAAATAGTTTACTAATTATATTGTTGTGTGATTTTAACTTGCAGGTGAAAAATTGGATCGTAACTGGACAAAGATTATATAATTTATAAGCAAATAGTTGACAATACAAGATGTATAGTCGACTATATGCTTGCAGACTGTTATTCCTGCAGAGGCTGCGAGCATATAGTCGACTGATGTTTTAGTATAGTCGACTATGTGCTTGCAGGTTTTCATTCCTGCAGAGGCTGCGAGCTTATAGTCGACTATTTACATTAGATAGTTGACTGAGGTTAAATTTTTTGCTTTACAAAATTTCGCGCGTTTAGATAGTCGACTGAGATGTACCATAGTCGACTATATGTTCAGCTTATATAAACGCGAATTTGGGGGGAAATTCGCAACTCTTCAGCTTTTTTTTGTGGAACGGTGTATCCCTTCAACCCGTCCCTTTGTATATTCCCTAACCGGTGCGAAGGTTGGATTTTTTGCCTATAAAAGCATTCCCTCTTACTTTCTATTGTGCACATTGACTTATAACTTCATCAAACCAACAGTTTTGGGTTTCACAATGGCATCAACATCTCAAAAGGGGAAAAGGGCAAGGAAGAGCTCTCCTCCGTTGAAGGAGAAGAACAAAAAAGCAAGGAAGGAAGAGTCGGAGTCGAAGTGGTTTACCAAGAAAGGGGCTTTGGAGAAATACAAGTCGGATTACGCATTTAGGAAGGTATGCCATGGAAAGCAAGTAACTGAAACCTTTTTGACTTTGAATTTTTCTGCCCTTTCTGCAAAATTTCAGTCTGTATATTGGACTCCAATCATCTCTCTCGGGGTTTCTTCATATTCTGAATGTGTTAGGTTGTTTTATGCTAACCTAGTCTATATTCCCATCTCTAATGCATTCAAAACTAATGTTAAAGGAGTCACCTTTACCTTTGATAGTGACACCCTAGCCGAAGTTCTAGGAATTCCTCGTTCTCCCATTACTGTTTCTTGTACTGCTGAAATAGAAAGGGTTGAAGAGTTTGATAGGGTGAGTGCTCTTAATCAACTATGTGGTCTCACAAATCTAGAATCTCGTGATAAAGTCAAAGCATCTAAGCTGACTATTGTGAGTCGCGTCATTCATCATGTTATCACTCACAACATTATTCCTAGGGTAAGCTCCAGAGAAACCATAACTGCTTTAGATGCATTTCTAATGTGGAGTGTTGTTAATGAATACCCTATTGACCTCCCTAATCTTATTTGTTCGGAGATGCGTGCTTGCATCCAGAGGCACCATCAATCATTACCCTATGGGATGTTGATCACCAAATTGTTAGAGTATTTTAAATACCCTCTGAAGGAAGAAATTGATGTTAAAAAGCACTGTTCCAGTGATACGTATACAGACACAACTTTGAGGAATATGAAGCTTGATAAAATTGACAATGTGTGGGTCCATCGACGCAACCGCGTACGTATGCCGCATATGGAGGAAGAAGGTGTTCAAGAAATGAGAAATGAAGCAAATGCCCCATCCCAAACGCAGCAAGCAGATGCGCCTATAGCAGACATGGAGGTTCTTGTTCAGGGACTTGCCAAACTCACCAATGAAGTGGCGAATCTGAATTCAAATTTATCTACTTTGTCATCTCGAGTTCAGAAGCTCGAGAATGTTGTTGATGAAGTAAGCCAAGAGATTGCCATGGTGAGTTTCAAAGGGGGTCTAATTCAGAAAACAATTGAAGACGGGTTCAAGGAAGCTAATGAGAAGTTCAATGGAATTAGTGCTGACTTGCTGGAGTTAATCAAAAAAGCTCATAAATGATCTACAATGTATGGGTGTAAATTGTAATTTTTTGTTTCTATTGGTACATTGGGGTGTTTGTATAATTTGTGGATACATTTGGGTTTTGGGTGATGGGTGTTGGGGTGTTTGTGGTTATGGCTGTTGGTGGGTTTTTTGAAGGGATAAGTATGGGTTTTTGAGTGTTGGGTGTTGGTGATGTTTTTTGCAATGGATAAGTATGGGTGTTGGTGGTGGGCTATTGGGTGTTGGGTGTTGGTGGTGGCCTGGTGTTTGGATGGGTGTTGGTGGTTTTTTGCAGTGGATTGCATGGGTGTTGGGGTCTTTGTTGTGTTGGCTGTTGGTGGTTTTTTTCAAGGGATAAGTATGGGTGTTGGGTGATGGTGGTGTTTTGCAAGGGGATGTATGTGAGATTCGGGTGTTGGGTGGTTTTTTTGCAGCTTATAGTATGGGTGTTGGTGGTTTTTTGCAAGGGGATGTATGGACTTGGCATTGTTGTGTTGGTGGTTTGTTGGGTTGTTCTCTACATATCTTGGTAGTTTTTTTTTTTTTTTGTTTTCTTTTTTGGGACATGTAATAGAAGTTGTTGATGAAGGGAATACATGGGTGTTGTGTAATTGAGATTTGTTGGGTTACCCAAAATGAAATGAAAAATTTGGGTTGTATGCAGATTATTTTTGCTACATTAAATGAAATGATACATTTTTTTGACATTATTGTGTGGATGTTTTGGTTACCCAATATATAACATATTGTTCACTTGGATTGATGGTAGAGTTTGGATGGTTTATGATAATCTTTGTATGAATCGCTGTACAGGTAATTTGATGTTGTAAAATTTAGGTTGGGTATATTGCAGCTTGACTATATTTGGTTATACACATGATATAGTCGACTATATAACTACATAGTTGACTAATTTACCTTTGTGTTCAACAAAAATATGTATGGCAACATTTTTTCTTACCAACTTTCTCATAGCAAACACATACTATTTGGCTGCTAAAGAACCAATTGTGTGGATGTTTTGGTTACCCACTATATAACATATTGTTCACTTGGATTGATGGTAGAGTTTGGATGGTTTATGATAATCTTTGTATGAATCGCTGTACAGGTAATTTGATGTTGTAAAATTTAGGTTGGGTATATTGCAGCTTGACTATATTTGGTTATACACATGATATAGTCGACTATATAACTACATAGTTGACTAATTTACCTTTGTGTTCAACAAAAATATGTATGGCAACATTTTTTCTTACCAACTTTCTCATAGCAAACACATACTATTTGGCTGCTAAAGAACCAATTGTGTGGATGTTTTGGTTACCCACTATATAACATATTGTTCACTTGGATTGATGGTAGAGTTTGGATGGTTTATGATAATCTTTGTATGAATCGCTGTACAGGTAATTTGATGTTGTAAAATTTAGGTTGGGTATATTGCAGCTTGACTATATTTGGTTATACACATGATATAGTCGACTATATAACTACATAGTTGACTAATTTACCTTTGTGTTCAACAAAAATATGTATGGCAACATTTTTTCTTACCAACTTTCTCATAGCAAACACATACTATTTGGCTGCTAAAGAACCAATTGTGTGGATGTTTTGGTTACCCACTATATAACATATTGTTCACTTGGATTGATGGTAGAGTTTGGATGGTTTATGATAATCTTTGTATGAATAGCTGTACGCGCGGTTTGATGTTGTAAAATTTAGGTTGGGCATATTGCAGCTTGACTATATTTGGTTATACACATGATATAGTCGACTATATAACTACATAGTTGACTAATTTACCTTCAATTCAACAAAAATATGTATGGCAACATTTTTTCTTACCAACTTTCTCATAGCAAACACATACTACTTGGCTGCTAAAGAACCAATGCACGCCAATATTTTTTATGGATGAGACATGTTGGGTCTTTTGCAGGGGGACTATGTTTGGTTATACACATTCGATACTCGACTATGTAACAATATAATTCACTTTTTAATCTTGTATTCAACAAATCTATGTATTGCAACATTTCTTATCCAGTTTTCAACACCAAACAGAGTCAAAACAGATCAAGATAATATTGATAATAATAATTTATGTCAATACATGTAATGT
>JAESVK010000134.1:92768-121466 GCA_017140935.1 Hamamelis virginiana
CCACTTGTTTTTCCATCGTTTCTTATTTTTGTACAAATACGAAGTATTTGTACAAAAATAAGAAACGATGGAAAAACAAGTGGGGAGATAGCTTTTATACCTCATTCATTTTTTGGTGAATGGCATAGTACGTAGCTTTGAAACCTACAAATAGATTATAGTGAAAATATTGTTAGATTCCAACCACTATATGAGAACCAATGAAATTCAACAATTTAACAAAATAAATCAATACTAGTAACTAATGTTATATGTCACAAAGAAAAATGACGTTCCAAGGCTGGAGAGTTAAGGAGTCAATATCTTAAAACAATTGAGATGAGTTCATCTAATGTTATAGTTTGCATTCTGTTTTTGGCAGCCTAAAGATGCAGTCCTGCTGCACAAGAATACTAATGGTGACAAGTACGTTATAGTCTCCATTTCAACTAAATGTATAATGGTTTGGTAAGAAAAAGAGATACCAAGAGCATAATTGGGTTTTCTTATTCCTAATTTGGTAATGGAATTACCAAATTAGAAAAAAAATTGTGTATTGGAATCACTATAAAATTGTGTTACATTTTAGAGGAAAAGATAAAATTAAAAAACAAAAACAAAAACAAAAACAGACCTTAACTTGTGACGAACAATCCTTAAGTGGCAAGTCATCCTGCTGTGAAAATAACATGCCAAGAACCTCTTGGTTGTCTACATGGGGCATCTTAAAGAGATTGAAGAGCTTCTGATGCATCTTGGTCTCTGTAACATATACAGGAAGAAGTATTAAAATTCTGCTGTGACCATAGTGAAAGGCTTAAAAAAATCATTTGAAGAAACAGAACAGTAACCTATCTGTTGATGACACAAATCCACCTGCAGTCTCAGTTGGCTGCATATGCTGCTCAACCTACGTACCAAACTCAAGAGCTCCCATACTGCAATTGTTGTTGAATTCGAATGCCTGAAGAGAATTTATACATCATTATAACATACTAAGAAAATCACCTAGTAATATAAAATCATAGTTTCGAAGATTAATTAGATCACCAATCATAATAGATTATGTGATCGATCCCCAGAATGCTTGATATTTTAACGTACAGAATAAGGTAAAACAACAGAGACATTAGCATTATTTGTAGGCAGATTGAATGGAAAGAACATGCACTTGCTCATGTTTCATGGCTTTCAGGTCTGTGATTTGAGAGGAGCATATCAAGGCACTTTTGATGACCCAGTAAGTAGCTACATAAATTTGGGACTTTGTGATGACCATTGCTTCAGTATCCAGCTCTACATGTTGCAGAGGCAACCCTTCGAACTTGATGATACACTTTGTCACATCCACCATTGCCTCGACCAACAATTTCAAGGCCTTAAACCGAGGTTTAAAAGTGCTGAAGTCATTAGGCAATTGCTTAAGTATTGCTACTGATACTGCCAAGGGATTATGAGGGTATTGCTGCATTATGAGCCAACATTCACCATAACTTGTCGCAAAAGCTGCAAGTACTAAAACTAACTTTGCGTCCCATCTATAATTCCCTAGCAAATCAAACAAGATCATTGCCCTCGCATGTAGATTCTTTTCACCAGAACACTTGCAGAGCATCTGTCATTACAACAAATGTTAAACATGTAAAATTGAGAGAGAGAGAGAGAGAGAGAGAGGGAGGTGGGGGGAGTGGATTACCTCATGTGAAATCTTATAAATGGTGTGTCCCAGTGGTTCTTGTGATCCAACTACTTCATTGTTATATGTATTATTCTTACCAATGGCATCATGATGCAGATCAGAAACCTGAAACAAGTGCCATGAATTTTTAAATACTTGAAATGGAATGTGTGGACAAGTAACGTTTGTCATAAGATGTCTGAGTGATATTGGTGTGTATTCTTTCAAAAAACCAAAAAAAAAAAATTCCAGTAGCCCTGTCACCACAGTGTAGGGCTTATGCATGAGTTAACAAGAATAAGAAAAATCAGAAAATCATAATAATCGATTGGAGAAAAACTGTACAAGTGAAACCCATGCAACACAACCATCTTAATAAATCCAATGAGAAACCAGAATTAATTTACTGCTTCTAAGGCAAATCTTGATGTCCATTAAATTCACGACAAGTCTCAATAAGTCCTAGATACTGATGAAGAACACTAATACATTAATTTATTGATTCCCATTAATATGCAACATCTTTAGTTCTTTTTCTTTGAGAATTAACAAATTTACTAAGAATAATAATTTTCTTATAAATGCCATACAAATTTTGAGAAGTTGATGTATATATACTGGCAAGTAAACGATGAACATTCAATGTCAATAATGAACATGTGGCCAGGTAGTGGAGTTACTAGTTCTTGTGATGCAGTAGCATGACACATGACATTCTCCATCGCGAGAAGCAACTGCTCAGAATCAAGATGCCGACCATCAGGATCATGGGAAAGGAGGAGCTTCTTTATCAGAACATCTTCTGAGGACGATGAGGCACGCTGCAAGAAGCCCTCACTTCCAAGCAAGTTCATGGCCAAGATGATGGTAATTTGCCAAAGGCAGAGTAATTCATGGGCTAAGATGTTATAATATTGGCTTATCAAAATATTTCTGTGCTATATATATGGGGTCATGACATTGAGGAAAAGCCTGCACATGGACATACTTTATTTGTTTAGATGAACGCGTGTGGGTGCACTTGGATTGCTTATACAACAATGATGTTGTACCTTTTTTTTTTTTAACTTGGAGACCATCAAAAGAAGTGGTTCTCACTTAAAAAGAGTCTTGAGAGAATGAGTGGCAAAGCAGAATCAAATTCTGGACCTTCTCTTTAGCGCTTTTTCCTTTAACTCTACTTCTGAAAGAAGAAAGCACCCATAAATCTAGAGAAATCTATCTGTTTGAAGCTTTGAATCTTGAGCTGGGTTTGGTTGCAATATTTCAGTTAGAAAAAAGGAGCCAAATCACTGTCTCCTGTGACCCAGAAACATTATTATGATTCCCATTGTTGTGCCCCATTACTAATGGGCCGGCCCTGAGATTTAGGGGGCCCTAAGCGAACTTCCAAAATGGGGCCCTACGTAGTACATAATGACACAAAATTTTTTTTATAACTACCAATTCTTATAATTGTATTTGTTAGTACACATACAAAGTTTGATGGTGCATATCATTACTATAATCATTTAGTAAAATAAAATACAATTACAAAAAAAGAGATTGACTAGGAAAACATACCGGCTCAATTTCACTATCTTCATCCACAAAGTTTTCATTCTCAGTCACATTCTGATATCTTTCAGTCAAAACTTCTTCAATTAAACTTGAAGCATCTGTTTGTTTATTACTAGTAATAAACTTGTCAAGAGCTTCTGCTTGAGATTGAATAAATTCTTATATTTTTTGCTTCTTTTTCCTTTTTTCATGTCCAGAAATATACTTTCTACTAGGAGGGCATAATTATATGATCAAATCTAAAACAAGAAAGAAATTAAAAATCAATTTATTTCTCTAAAAAATTTATAAGAAATTTTCAATGTTTATATGTCAAAATTTATTTCTTATATGATAATGTTTCGATTAAAAAAAAAAAAAATAGTAATACGAAGCTAATACAAAAGCACGTCTAAACTCCTAAATCAAAATCTAAAAATCCAACTTTCATAACAAAGGGCAATAATATACTATAATACCAAGCAAATATAAAGTTCTAATTCCTAAATTAAAATCCTAAATAAAAAATTTAAATCCCATATCAAATAAATAATAATAATAAATTTTGGGGCCCCTTAAAATTGGGGGCCTCAAGCAATTGCTTTAGTTGGCAAAAGCCAAGGGCCGGCCCGGCCATTAGTCAAATGAAAGAAAGCCTTTTTAACCAAATCTTAATGTTTGAAGTTAAAGAACATCCAAATCAGTTGTTGAAAGATAAATTAGTTCAGTTTTAGGCTCTTACAATCACAGAAATGCCTCAGATATGTTGGGACCCAGTATGGCATCCAAATCTCAGTCCAATCTCGATCGAGCCTCAGCCAAATCTATGGGAAGAAAATTAAGAAGTGTTCTTTAGAATTCTTAGTTTGTGATTAATTTCAAGAAAAATTAGAAGTGGCTTTAGAATTAAAGAGAAACAAATGCACAAATAAATTTTGAACTAAGAAATAGAATTATAAAACCAGTGAACAATTGAGCGCAAATAAATTATGGAATCACTATGGGATAGGGCTGCAACTCAACTCAGCCCAACCCAAACCTTGGACAAGCTTATACAAATTTCGGGCTGTGTAGGTTGTGAAAACTCTGCTCAACTTGTTGAAGTGATATGCACAACTTGGTCTAATTTAATCTCAAGTTTTGGACTCTGGCCTTCTATACCCAAAATTGTGAGTCTATCTTGTGTGCGAGTGTCATGTTTCCTATATTTGGCAGGAAAAAAAAATCTTAAGTTTTGCAAATCTTAGCTTGGGCCAAGCTTAGAATTTTGAACTCAAGCCGAGTTGGATTGGGATTGGGCAGCTCAAGTTGAAGTTCTAGGTTGAAAAAGTTCTACTCTTTGATTTAATTTGAGCCTGAGTTGATTCACAATTCAATCAAACTCGTTCAACTTACAACCCTACTAGGGCACCCTAATGCCACTAGAAGTTTTCTTAGAGAGAACCTTGGCTTCTCTTGTCACAGTAAGCTTACCATGGTCTATGGATCACTAAGAGAAGCACACCATATTAATTAACAAAAATGCTATTCAATCATTCATTTTAACTATATATTTTCTATTTTTTACTCTGACGTGTCCTCTTATGATTAATGCAATCATGGATAGGGGTCCCACGTCTTACTCCAATTAATAAATGATATATCAGAGTGAAAAAATGGAGATTAATTAATTAAAACTTAAAACTACTGATTGAATAGCTAGCATTTTTAATAAATCAAAGCATCCACTATTTTGAGAGAAGGGGATGTAGATGACAATCAAGAAATGATTCACAAATCATCCTAACACCAAAGTGGTGTTCTAATTAACATAGAAGAAGCACCTGCTAGCTGGATCATTGTGGATGTTGTGATCTTGAAGCCTACTTAAAAGTTGGTTGTTGGAACTTTGGATGAGAGAAAGAGGGAACCAAATCTCCCATTTCAGATTCTTGAAGGCTTATTTTCTTTTCCTTTGTCCCCTTTGTCTCATCATATAATTAATAATGCGATCCTTATAAAGTTATAGATGAAGCTTGGAACTTTTTTTTTTAGTCTTTTTAATGTTCTGTTTCTGATAAGATCGAATTAAATAAGAAAAAAAGGGTGTGTTTGGTTCCCTTTTTAAACCAATTGGAATAATGATTAGGAACGTGCCAGACACTTCAGAGTATTTAGAAGTTTGTTTAAAGAATATTATGAAATAGTTTCCTGCATTTCCATTTACAAATTTTGTTTAATAAAAAGAAAAAAAATGGGAAAATGATCAATGGGTAAGATAAATTGTCTGTTAGTAGGCTTGTTTTATCAATAGATCCCTCAATACGGTTTGTTTCGTCAGATTGAGCATTGACGATAAGATCCTATACCGATAGACACCTTCAAGTCAAATTTAAAGTCAACTATTATATGTTTGAATGTAATTTTATTTTAGGTAATTTATTATTTCAATAATAAAACAGACGGATTGGAATATTGAGATTTTGTTTGAATTTGAATTGAGATAAAGTAAAATCAGTATTGCACCCAGCGTAATCTTTCAATGTCTAAGCATTTGAATGATTTTCATTTTGCAAAATCAGAATGGTATACCTGGTATAAGAATTGCTGTATTTTGTTGCTTCAAGGCATCTAAAGTTTTGTGAATGTATTGGATATTGGTATTGTGTTGATACAATTCCAAACCTGGACTCCTCAAGATTAAATATTCAAATTATATCTGCTCATTTCGAAGAATCATTATATAAGTATCTTTAATTCTAAAACTCCATTTTAGGAGCCACTTATTATCTGTAAGGTAAAAGTTGACATTGGATGATACTGTAAAAGTTGAAGTCCACGGTAATTGAATAAAATTATTATTAACTTTTGAGGATTAATAATGAATAGCTAGAGTTCAAATGTCTCAACCCCATTAGACGCCCATATATATGTCTGGCTAATTATAAAGTTAATTAAGCTAGAGAAATAATTTATAAATGTGATGCCGGTTGGGCTTATGGTCCAAAATTTTATGGATCAGCTGAACAGGAAAAAGGGGTCCAAATAGAATTGGGGTTTGGGGGCGATTTTGGGATAAAATCATAAATCGGACTAGTAGGATCGAAAGTCATCGGCGACGGAATTGCATGAAATTTGGTAGCCTGAATAGAAACAGCGAGACGAGCAAGACTCACTGCTAATATTGTGATGTAAGCCGCTATTTGGCCAAATTCCTTCGTTTAGGCCTCCGATTTGGTGATTTTGCTATTTATGGAAAAATTTCGCATGTCAATTACTTTCGAAGTCCGTTTGGCGAACTGTTAACTCCGTGGTGATCCTTAGGGAATATATTAGCAGATTTTGGTTTTATTTCGAATATTTCCATTTTTGGCAAAATTCCTTTTATTTTAGTTTTTTTCTATTTCAACAGTATTAGGGTTTCCAGACTTTATTTTAGTATAAATATGCTTGTAGCTGTCTTGACAAATCAGTTTATGAATTAATAAGAATTTCTTAAGAGTTTTCACTCTTTTTCCCTAGTTTCTCTCTTTGCGAAGATCGAGTACTGGATGCTTATTTTTCTAATACTATCTTTGTGATACGTCAACAGGAATTTAGAAAGTTGTTTATTGTTGGAGAGCCAGTCAACAATATTCCGCTGCATCAAAATAGAACGCACCAAATATTGTTTTGATTCCTTTCATGTCTATATATATATATATATATATATATATATATATATATATATATTGGTTCAACGGTAAAAGGTGTCTAGGCCAATTCACGCGCATCTTGACTAATTCTCTTCCTGGTCCGGTTAAAGATAAGTCTTCCACGCCAAAACTAGGGTTTTCATGTCTAGCTATATAAAAGGCCCAATAATGACTCCCCTAGAAAATTCGCTAACATGCTGTCTTGTCTTCTATAATTGGCACAGGAAAGGAACCCTCAACCATACTTTTATTTGTATAATCTTTCAAATCAGATAATTAAGGGGGGTGACATGGAGGAAGATGGGCATTAATGAGATATTTTAAAGTCAAAGGGCATCAATGAAAACCATCTAATTGATTGACTTAGGCCCACAGGCTTAATTTCCTCGATAGACATGAGGTTTTAATGTGGACTCTTTTTTAGTTGACATTAAATGGTTAAGATGTCAAATTTCTTGTAATTTATGGACCTACTACCGCTTTGAGTTTATCAATTATGCTCACATCCTACCACTCTTCCACAAAAATATTAATATTTTTGCATATATATATATATATATATATATATATATATATATATATATATATGGGTCTTACATATTGTTTTACATTTATATGTACACTTTGTTTTCAAAATACCAATGTGGGTGGAATATTTTGAGAAACTCATTGTTGGATAAGATTCATTTCTCATGTAAGTAATTTATACCAAAAATCATGGTGAGCCAACGGTTGGTTTCTGAAAAAAGTTACCCTAAAAAATTATTATAATTAGAAATATCACAGTATTTTATAGCCAAATTTCTTAAAATCTGGCCATTGCATCATTATGATTTTTGGCATAAATGACATATATGAGAAATATATCTTATCTAACGGTCAGTTTCTCAAAATATTCAACCTACATAGGTGTTTTGAAAACAAAGTATAAGAATAGATATAAAACAAGATGTGGGGGAACCTGGCCCTATATATGTACAGAACCAATCGCGTCAGTACGTCCTTACGCTTGTTATCATAAGGACGTCCCATCTGTAAGTCATAGGAATGATATTTGGAAAAACCGACCGTTAGATTAGATAATCTTCTTATGAATGTCATGTCTGCCAAAAATCACAATGATTCGATAATCGGTTTTTAAAATAAAGTATGTGAAACGCTTTGATAGTATTTACCATTGAATGCTGTCAAAGTTGTTTAAATGTCTATATTTTAAAAATCAACCGTTAGATCACTATGATTTTTGGCAGACATGACATACATATAAAGATTATCTAATCCAACGGTCGATTTTTCAAAAATACATCTTCCAGTGAAAGTGTCCTTACAATTAGAGTGTAAGGATGTCCTTACAGGTTATATATATATATATTAGTTTTGTTCTTGTGAGGACTTCCTTATATGGGGACTTGGCCTTTTGGCCAATGTAAAATGGGTATTTTGAAAAATTGACCGTTGGATTTAATACCCTTCCTATGTATGACAGGCATGCCAAAAATTACAGTGATCGGACCACTGGTTTCCTAAATACAGACTGTGAGAAATTAAATACCTATATAATGTTTAACAGTCTGTATTTAAGAAACCAGTTGTCCGATCACTGTAATTTTTTGCATGTCTATCATACATAAGAAGAATATTAAATCCAACGGTCAATTTTTGAAAATACCTATTTTACATTAGCCAAAAAGCCAAGTTCCAATATAAAGAAGTCTTCACAGGAATATGACTATATATATATATATATGTTGCAATGGAATTTTTAATTGATTGCTAACAATTTAAATATGGGACCAGTGAACACTGGCCTTGAATTGAGAAGCACCTTATATATAAATTTATCTTTAAGAGTAATGCTAATGGACCCTAGCACCCATGCATGCCTACCAATTTTATACAACTTAATTAAGAGTTATATATAGCTGTAACGAACCACACATTTTCGATGTATATACGTATATACGGTTTCTAGTTTGCTTAGACATATCTTCACGTTTGCAGCTCTGCAACCAAAGTCTTTTTCTTCTTTATTCTTTTTTCTTTTCTTGAAGTCCCACAGATCAACTTGTAAATTAAATGTAATTAAGTTGATAGTGCTTGGAAGTGGATGGAATATTTGTGGTCCAAGTATGATAATGACACGTCGAGTCTTACTTTCGAGTCTAAATACTTAATTTTTTTGGAATTTTCTATATTTGGGTTTGCTTGGATGCTAAATACATCATTCAAATATATTATTCGATCATCTCTCACTTTAACTGATGTATCACAATGTTAGATATCCAATAAAATCCAAACACAGCAAAATCCAAATAAATGGCCCAAACTCAATTCATCCCGTTTTAACTCTCTAATACTTCACATACAGCTGTTATTTTCGATGTTAAAATCTTAATGGTAATTCTTCTCATTGTAGAAAGGACGTCTCTGTTTGGATTTGAGAAAATTAAAAGGAAAAAAAAAAAATGGAAAAGTAAAGTTAAATTTTTTTTTTAAAAAAAATCTATTTTTAAACAATTTTCACAATTTTCCATTTCTTTCCTTTATGAAGCTTTCCAGGATCCATATATATATATATATATATATGAGAAAAAGGATTTGAATCTCAATACCGTTTTATAAAAAATTGGATTTGAGAGGACTTCATATGTAGGTCAACTCAAAACAAAAAAATTAGACCAAAAAAAAAAAAAAAAACAAGAGAGAGAAGTTCGAAATATGCCCTTATTTTATTATATCCCTTAAATTCAATCTTGTAGATTGATATACTCCCAAAATAATTTCTGTCATTTAATTGTTATCGTGGCACACCAATCTCACTTATTTACATTAGCAAAAGCAAAGTACGATGCCTCACTAGTATTTCCTTATTTCCTCAGTTTCAATTCCTTTATCTTATTTTTTGATTCAAGCCTTTAGAGGAATTTTTTTCTGTCACTTAGTTGTTGTACAAAAGTACAATTTTCTCTTGCATTGCTTACCATGCTCTGCTTCACTCAGCAAGCTATATATATATATATATACCCCAGAGGTGCTGTTATAAGGTGCACCTGATGCAAGATGCATCAGGTGCCCTCCTCTACAGTCATCTGTGATGAAATTTTTTAAAAATTGACCGTTGGCTTAGATACCCCTATAATATATGTCATGTCTGCCAAAAATCACAGTGATCCAATGGTTGGTTTCTGAGAAAACTGAATGCTAAAAAACTATAACTTTTTTGTTCTTTAAAATGTTATCATTTTTTAGCAGTCAGTTTTCTCAGAAACCAACCGTTGGATCACTGTGATTTTTGGCAGACATGACATACATTATAGGGGTATCTAATCCAACGGTCAGTTTTTAAAAATTTTCATCACAGGTGGCTGTAGAGGAGGGCACTTGATGCAAGATGCATCAGGTGCCCCTGATATTAGCACTTCTGCATGTGTATATATATATATATATATATATATATGAAATTTTTTCTCTCATCGGCCACATAGACAAACAGATGAGGGAGGTTGGGGAAGGAGGCTAATTAATTAGTTAGGCAGGTTAAATAGAATTATTGATTAGGAAAAGTTTACTAAGTTCAATTTTAAAACGTCAATCTTTTCTAATTGGATTCTTCTCTCTAAACTATAAAAATGCAAAAGCCCTCTTATCAACTTAGTTACCATTTTTCTCACAAAGCCAAAATTTTGTGATACTATAAGTTTGTCAAAGAATCAGCCAGGGTCAACAGCCCTACTAGCTAGCTTGTTTGAGAAGGGCTCCTTAATTATCAATTACGCTAAAGCAATGCACACTAGACTCATAGCAAGCCTGCTGCATATATGCTAGAAGCCTAGAAGATGTCTAATGTCTTCATGGTTAATCACTATAAGACAACAATTTTAAGTGTTGAGCCAGGAATTTAATTTAGGGAGGACAGTGATGGCAAAGTCTGGTGACGTCGGTGGCATAGTACGGTGATGGCAGTGGAAAATTTTTACTCCGTATATTCTCATAATAAGAAAAGAAACTTAAGGAGCGTTTGGTTAGGAATATCCTTTTAAAAAAATATATATATACGGAAGTTAAATAGTAATTCTAAAATGACTAAAAGGCATAAAAGAAAATATAAATTATTACTTAATTTACAACCAATGATCGAAACAATGTAGTTCATCAAATTATGATATGAAAAGACATCTTATTTATGATTCTTCGGAAAATATGTATAAAGTTTCATGTTTGATAACGGTTCCGTCCTCTTTTACACTGTGAACCACAACGGATTGTATTTAACCGTTTTCGATCTTTTAAAAAATTTCACAACAATTTTTTAAAAAACCGTCCCCATTGGTGTCCTCTTATAGCCTTTTTTTCCTTGTAGTAATGGAAATAAGTTCATTTAGCATTCTAGTGATATAGGCTACTATATCAAATTCACTGAAGTAGAGCTTTCAATCAGACTTGGATATATAGGGGATCTCATTGATTAACTGTAGCTGGTTAATTTACTAACTATGCTGGGTTTCCTTCGTTTATTGCTATCAACTGCCAACTATATTTATGCAAACTGATTTGATTGATGAATGGATCACTCTAGCTGGCTGGATGTACTATATTAAGATGGAATATATATATATATATATATATATATATATATATATATATATATATAGAAAAATGTTCTAGTGAGCATTTGCTGACTTTAAGCTAAAGTAAGCAAAGAACACAAACCCTTGGATTGGAATCTTGAGATGAATCATCCATTAAGTGAATGGGAATCCAAGGGCTTGTGTTCTTTGCTGACTTTAGTTAAAGTAAGCATTTGCTGACCAGAACACTTCTATATATATATATGTGTGTGTGTGTGTGTGTGTGTGTGTGTGTCAAGTTCCCCTTATGCCCTATTTTGACGCCTATGTTTACTCCTCGTTTTCAAAACAATATCTATGATAGATATTTTGAAAAACCGACCGTTGGATTCAATACAATTCTTATGCATATCATGTATACCAAAAATCATAGTGATCCAACGGTTAGATTTTAAGAAATATTACTATAAAAAATTGATATGTTTTTAATTAATAAAAAAAATAATAGTTCTTCAAAATAATATTTTTTAAAAACTAACCGTTGGATCACTCCGATTTTTTTTATACACGACAAACATAAGATAAGTATCTAATCTAACGGTCGGTTTCTCAAAATATTCATCTACAATGGTATTTGAAAATGAGATGTAAACATAAGTGTCAAAATAGGGTGTAAGGGAACCTGTCCCATATATATATTATATATATACATATATTTTTGTACATTTTTTTTATCCCGATTTAATTTTTTATTTTTTTGCCAACATAGGTATCCTATGCCTACTCCCATTGAAGTTTTGGCCAATATTAAATCGATAGACAAAATCACTTATAAAGTTCATTCATCATATTATAACCGTGTGTCGAGATTTGATCTCAGGACCTCTATTTCATGAGATGTGATCTTTAATAGTTTAACAGTTTAGACTATCTGATGGATTTTTTTCTCTCAATTTAATTCAACCACGAAAAATTATTTTTTTTTTCTTGTCTTCTCTATCAAACCTTGCACCCTTTTTATAAGTAGGTCTTAAAACCTAGGGTTTTTATATTAAGTGGGGCTAAGTTTTGGATCCCAAACATTTCTTTAATGAGAGGGGCATAGCTAGTTATGTGATAATGACACTTTACTACAAATTTAATTCAACCGCCAAAGATTTTTTGAAAAAATAAAAAATCAAAGCTAGTACTTTTAACATTAGATGGTGCTCGTAATTAATCTTAAATAGAGATTTTCTACTGTCTCTTTTTAGAAAAATATTATAGCATCACATACTTTAATCCGAATCCGAAATTAAAAATCACCCTGATGTGTTCTGCTTTGAGTGGTGAGGTCTCTCCCCTCAAACTGTTTTCTTGTTTTTCACACACCACTCAAATTACGATACATCAGGATGATTTTTAATTTCGGGTTAAAGTGTCGTGTGATATAGAATTGTTGCCCCTTTTATGTCACCCTTGGATAACTCTTTTGTATGATTCAGTGACCGTCAGTATTTCAAAAACTCTATGGTGATCCGCCACAGAGTGGTTCCTCATGAGTTTGTTTCATCCTTAGAAGACTAAACTATTTAAATGATTTTAACCGTGTAATTAAAATTAATTTTTTGGTAAGACACTGCTATAACTCTAGCTTATCACCGTTCAAATAATTTGATTAAAAGTGAATGAATTAAATCGTTCAAATGAACTGATTTTTAAAAATACGATGCATTCAATAGGATTGGAGAATTTTATTTTATTTCTATTTGGTACAACTGTTAAGGATATCTTAGGCTAACCTGAGTACACCATATTAATTAAGTCCCCTCCCTCATCCAATCAGAGACAAACCATTCACGCTGGGTTAGAGATTGATGAGAAATGATCCTAGCAGCTTGGATCCATGGGACTATCAAATTTCGATCCTAAGACATCAGGGTTGATTACTCGTTGTTGATCCAATTTAAAATTTCCAGGAGTTCGAACTACAGTAAGATAATTCGAATCCTTCGAAGTTATGAAAATCAGATGATAGGGTTTGAATGCCTCAATTAAGAGGACTTTTTAAGGAGACAGGTCAAGTAAATTAATCCTTTAAACACTCACAAGTAAATAATAACAGAAAAATGTATAAAAATGATAATAACAAAATAAAATGGACATCAACTTTAATAAAAATGTTGTCAGTACGACTCGATATACCCTCGAGCCCTTTGAAATAAACTGTCACCTTATAAAAAAGAATGAATTTTTGATCCTGAGGCAGTGATGCAAGTCTTGACCCTTGGAATAGATTCCAAGATGAATTTGGTGAGAAGAACCGCCTCCCTCGAATTCTCGATGAACCCGAACTTTCTCTTATTGCCTTCGAATTCCCTTCAATTACTTTCCTGGATGGTTCGGACTTTCCTTTGTCGCCTTCGAACTCCCTTTAACTGCTTCCTTAGGTGATTCGAACTTCCCTGTGTAACCTGATTGTGAGCTTTGAACAGTAACCGATAATACTCCATTGCGGAACCTCGATGGTCAACAGCAGCAGAGCACTCAAAATACCTTTCTTGAAGGAGAAAGAAGCTATGAAGCTGTTGTGTATGTTTGAGATTGTCTTCCTGTTTCCGAATTCCACATTTATAATATTCATCTTCAGTTTCCTCTTCGAACTTGAATTCATCATGTTTCTTTCCTTGCAAAACTTCTATTATCCAATTATAAAGAATCATTCTCCGAGTTGAATAACCCTTGTTATTATCTAAAGAATTCTTCTCTACCTCAAACTCTTGCTACTTCGAACTCCTGCTGATATCTCTCTTCTTGACAGCTCGCAACCCTGAATATTTAAGAAATACAAACTAAACATAATCTTTTCCATTTATTTTGTATTTTGAAAATTATAATCCTTTGATTTATTCCTAATTTCTAGGATTTATTATTATTAACGGCTCTTCTTAATTCCTTCAATTCAGGTTTTACGTTTCTTAGAATTATCTTAACACGTGTCAGCTAATTACTGGCCGGTGTTAAAAAATGGATTAACATATCCCTCGCGCTAATTAAATATTTGAAAATTTTAAATTAGCAGAAACCGTTCCACTTCTATAGCC
The DNA here is from genome assembly GCA_017140935.1 of Hamamelis virginiana. NCBI lineage: Eukaryota > Viridiplantae > Streptophyta > Magnoliopsida > Saxifragales > Hamamelidaceae > Hamamelis > Hamamelis virginiana. The sequence goes on from JAESVK010000134.1 coordinate 107,290, forward strand.
GTTATCCATCCAACTATCCTTTCATCATTTAAACTTCACTATTTCCTTCCGCCGTTTCTCTTACTGCTCATTCTTCTCTTAGCATCTTACTTTTTTCAGACCAACAGTCTCTTTGCATTCTAACTGTTTGATCTATTTCCTTAACTCCATCGATCCTTTTCAATGGAATCCTCATAAAAAATCCCTGCCATCACCACCAAGGCTTTCAACCTAACTTTGAAGGATAATGTGAAAATCCTCGAAGATGCCTCTAGGGTTGATGAAGAATCATCCCTTGTCACTCTTGATGTTGAATACAACATCGAGAATACTGTCACTGCTGCCACTATTAGAGCTTTGGGCCCCTGCTTCAAGCAAAACATTGATGAATCAATTGCCAGTGTTTATCCTCTAATCCATGGCCAAGAACCATTCATATGCCAAAAACGCCTCCTCGGCTTTTCTGATTGGGGCGCAAAACACTATCATCGATTATTGTCCTACACCAGCAGCTTAATGGAATGAGTGGGTGGTACGGCTCAAAACTTCTAAATGAGAGACATGGAAGCGGTTTGGTATCTTCGAAGCCATCCAGCTATCCACCAGAAAATTTCCAAGCAACAAACCACTTATTGCCAGTGCATTGTGCTTCTGGTCAGGATCCTACAATACATTCATCTTTCCATGTGGGTTTATGGGTCCCACAGTGCTTGATATATGTGAGCTCACTGGCTTGAAAGCTTGAGGTGATGAAATTACCCCTATGTTAATGGCGGACATCGACTTTGACATCAACATTTCTTCAGCTATACTTGGCTACACCACCTTTATTAGAGACCATATGGTATAACTCCTGAAGTATCAGATAGAAAGCATTTTGCATTTCTTCTTTTCTGGCTCTACAGATCACTTTTTTGCTTTCGGTCACAAAGAGTAGTCACCGAGTACATTCCTCTTGCCAAACTCCTAGCTTAAGGTAAAGTATTGCCTTTAGCTTCTTTAGTTCTAGCTCATCTTTATAAATCTTGCTTCAAACTTTGTTCCGCAGGCCTAACCAGCAAAGTTGGAAGTCCCTTATGGATCCTTCAACTCTAGCTTCAGGCTTATTTCCCTTCTCTAGGTCCCTCCTTCTCAACTAAGGAACCTCCTCATGGGTGTTGTTTTGGAGAAGCCATCTTAAATGGTACTCTAAAAACAAACTCATTTGTCAAATTCTTTCATCATTTTTATCTCCTCGATCCAAATCCACCACTATTTTTCTTTACCCCCTTTTGAAATTTTGTTTTGGGTCCTCTTTGGTTAAAATCTTTTAAACAGTCTTTAACCCAAACTGATAACACTTTTAAACCTGAATGGGATAATTTTCTGATTCGAAGAGACATTCAAATGGGACATCATAGCACAAAAATTATTTCGAAAAACAAAAAGAAAACCATAAGTAATGGTGGAGCTGAGGTATACATCCCTGCTCAGTTTGTAAGGCAATTTGGTTTTCTACAAGCCTTTCTTCTCCCCTATATTAGTATAGTCAATCCTACTCTGTTGGGTCAAGAGCAGTTAACACACCGGGAGGATTTTATTGAGCTCTCTGTGAGACTCGATGCCAATCGAGCTGATTTCCCTCACTATGAGGCACATTCATAGCATCCATCAATTACTCTACCTTTTGCTTAATGGTGGGAGACCATTCGAGCCCTCTTCTTTATTGATGATGTTAATGTTCTGGCTGCTGCTCTCTTTAAAAGCCAATAAAAAAACAAAGGTAAAAATCCTTCATATTTGTGCAACAAATTTTATTTAATGTGTAACATCTATTAACATATTCTCTTTCTTTCATTTAGGTGATTCGAGATCCTCTTCAGCTACCATAGCAAAACCTGATCTGGCTGAAGAAAAAGCCTCTGAGCAATCAACAGGTGTTCTTAAGAGAATAGGTCTGCTCTGAAGAGACTATTTGAGCGAGTATATCCTCTTTTAATACTTCTACTTTGTTAAGATTTCCTTCATATTTCCTTATGTATTAAATTATCAACATTTTATTGATTTCAGGTTTTATCTTCTAACCCTGTTGATCCTGGGATAATTCTTACCCCAAAGGTAATACCTTCTCCAACCTTATCTCATTTTCCCAGGCCATCCTCCTCTCTGGCCATAGTGCCTCATCAACCTCTTTTCTTTCCTTCAATTTCTTCAAGCCCTCCTATTTCTCCTGTTAGGGTCAGTGAATCCACTGATTCTCCAATTCATCCTCCAGTTTCTTCTCTTGCTAAACCTTTATCACCATCCCACATCAGTTTGAGGCCTCCTTCAACTTTTCCAATAAGGCCTGCATCTTTCTTTCCTGCTGGCTCGAAGTCTCCCTCTTCTCCTGGCCCTTCAACTCAACTTTCTTCCATCGAAGCCATTCTTAGTGAAGATTGGCTTTATGATATACTAAAGAACTACCTCCCAAGCCAGTTATTAAGGATAATGAGATCATTCAAGCCCAGTTAGTGATAAAGAATGCACTTAGCCAAAATCTCCCCTTTTTCCTTGATACTGCAGCTTTTGATTCTTTCACAAAGGCTTGCAACCTTCTAGTAGCTGCTCCTAAAATCTCAAGTGCTTCAAAAACTTTCCTTGCTACTCTGCCATCTTCTCTCCAGAATGCATCTATCAATTCTTGCTTGCCTATAAAAAGTGTAGTGCAATAATCCCAAGTGTAGGATCTATCGATTGAACGCATCGTAATTCATGGAAGTCCCATTGTCATCTCCTCAGGGAAAGGGAGTTGAGAAAAATATCAAATCATTTTGAAATTGTTCAGTATCGAGAAAAAGAAATAAAAATCCATTTGTTGATTTGAGATTGGTTTATGAAAAACACACAAAAATTATTTAATAATTGAATAATAAAATAAATGAATTGGGATTTAGGATTCATCTAGTCCACATCCTTGGTTCTAATTTCTCACATCTTGAACACATCCAAATTACATTGAAGAATGGTATGAATGGAAAATTTAGTAATAAAGACCAATTATTTACATGCCCAGATTACATCGAATAATGGTCTGCGCTGAAGATTTGACAATAAATACAATCCTGTTTTAAAATTGCAGAATATTGATGATAAACATTTTTTCAAACATTTTAGCAAACACTTGGAATGCTGTCAACGTTAAGCGCCACCTGTGCCAAGAAACCTGTCTACAGATGGTCAAAGCTAGCCAATCCTTGTGGATCTTTTATGTGTTTATTATCAATATCTAAAATTTTCAAACAAGGAAATGTGAAAAATCATTACCTTAGATGTAGATCAAAAATCCCCCATCAATCCCAGCTGATGGACTTAGCTACTCATTGAATTGAAATTAAACATAATTAAAGAAAAATAAATTGAAAACATTAAATTGAATTTAATTTGAAAACTCTAAATTAAAATTCATAAACTGAAAATAAAACACCAAATTATTCTATTACAAAGTGAAATTAAATTACAACTACGATTAAAGAAGCAAAATAGTTGAAACTATCTCAATACTTGAAAGAACATGAGAAGACGAGAGAGAAAAAAAAAAAACTTAAAAAAAAAATCTAAAACTAAAACTAAGCTCTACCCTCCTTTCCGCCGAATGGTCTCTTCCCTCCTTTCAATTGCAAGCCATCCTCTCATTTAGTGGGCTTAGTAGATTAGCATGAAATGGGGTATAGTGTTAGTGGAAGAAAATGATATATGGGTGAGGTTTTGAGGTGAAGTGGTCGTGATCTTATGATGATGGAAAGAATCAAAGGTGATAAAAAAAAAAAAAAAAAAAAAAAAAAAAAAAAAAAAAAAAAAAAAAAAGTGGGTTTATTTTGGGTGAGTGGAAGATTGTGGAATGAAATAAAATAAAAAATGAGAATTAATTGCCTGATTGATAGAAGAAAAAGTGGAGTTAGTGGGTTTCTACATGTGATTTGGTCCACATGTTTTTGGATTGGTTTTCCATCTTTTCTTGTCTTTTTCTTTTGCATATTATCCCATGTAGCTTATTTCATGATAATCTCCATTCATTCATTTGATGCATAAGTCACACTTCATCTTTGCAATTAAAGCCCAGCTTTTATCCCACACTTGTACCTGCAAAATACAAAATTCCTATTAAGCTTAATACCTTAACTTATTACTCTATTTATATACAATTTCTACAACAATTGAAAACAAGGAACATAATTAAATCTATAATAAAAAGCTAATAAATATGCATAGAAACACTACAATTTAGACTACTTAGTCACACTTGGAAATGCATAATTGCAGTGCAATCAATGCCTATACAGCCCAGACTTCTTTGGGTCAATTCGAGCTACTAGAAACCAATAATAAAGTAGTTTTGGATCAACTTAAGGAGCATAATAGTAAATTGCAATCAGCCTCATTGTTAAAGCAACAGCTTCTGGATTCCAAACAAGATATTTCTAATCGAATTAAGTAGCTGCAAGCACAATTGGTTGTGGTGGAAAATAAGCTCTCTTCTGTGGATCAAGAACTGCTAACACTAGCTCAGAACATGGATGGGTTGGTGACATCGGCTGTAAATTCGAAGACTGATTTAAAGAGATCAATTGCTGCAAAGAGTGAAGCTCAAGACACCATTACTTTTTGTGAGCAAGTTTTGAATAGAGCTAGGGGGGATTCAAAACTATTTTTATAAAGCCTTTGAATATTTTGCTTTCTTTTGTAAATCTATGTGTTTCAATTTGTTATTAATGAAAATACATATTTTTGTTAAGTGGTGTTCCTATTCTTCTTGTACTTTACTTTCCCACATAGTAGGATAGTAGGCCTTTAAGAATTTCCCATTAATTTTCCTTGAGTGAACATATTCATTTAAGTTCCTTAAATGATATGCACCTCCCCTTAATACTCTATGAATTTGTTAGGGCCCCTCCCAATTAGGAGACCAAAAGGGAAGACAACTTTCCACACTAACTCTCCCTCAAAAAACTTTTAACTTGAACTCTCTTATTATATGCCCTTGCAATAATTTTCTTTTGCACTTCTAGCTGATTAAGAGCATTAACCTTAGCCTGCTCTACTTCATCTGATTATAAAAGCATAGCTTGATGATACTCCTCTTTTGATAACTTGTCCTGGCTATGAACTCTTAGACTTTTTATATTTATTTCTACTGGTAATACTGCATCATGCCCATAAGTTAATGCAAATGGAGTGGTACCAGTGTTTGTCTTTTTTGAAGTTCAATGTGACCAAAGGACATCTGCCAATGTTTCATGCCACTTCCTAGGATTTTCACTTATCATTTTTTAGATATTGCTCTTAAGAACTTTATTAGTAGCTTCTGCTTAACCATTTGCTTGTGCATAATATGGGGTCGATTGAGTGAGAGTTATTCCCAGTTCCTGAGTAAATTCCTCGACTTGTTCTCCAGTAAAGACAATTCCTTGATCTACTGACAGTTCCTTGATCTACTGTAATAGTCTGAGGAATCCCAAATCGTGTAATTATTTTCCTTAGAAAATTAATTAAATCCCCTTGATCAACACTTTTCATAGGTTTGGCTTCGACCCACTTATATAGTAAAATAATTAGTTGCCACTATTATGAAAGCATGATGTTTAGAGGAAGGTGGGTAAATCTTCTTAATTAAATCCATAGCCCATCCTCTAAATGGCCAGGGCTTTATAATTGGATGCATTTCAATGGCTGGTACATGTTGTATAGGACCATGCCTTTGACAGGCTTGGCATCCTTTTGCATATTCCATATAATCTTTAGCCATCGAAGGCCAAAAATACCCATGCCTTCTTATTAACCATTTCATTTTAAACCCTGACTAATGGGCACCACAAATACCTTCATGAATTTCTGCCATTACTGTCATGGCTGAAGTTTCATCAATACATCTCAGCAATACACCTTTAATAGTTTTTCTGAATAAATCTCATTGATACAATACATAATGGATTGCCTGTAGCTTAGTCTTTCGAGGCACTTCCTGGTTTGGATTATTTAAATATTTATTAATTGGGATTCTCCAATCAGTTTCTCCCTTATGTATTTCTAATACCTCGATGGGGATTCCTCTTTGGGCTAAAGTTGGAATTATTTGTCTGTATTGCAATGTTTCATCTGCTATAACAATCTTAAACCCAGAAGCATCTTAGGCCACTTTGTTGGCTTCCTCATTTTCACTTCGAGGTACATAAGTGATATCTACCTCTTTGAACTAGTGAAGGTGATGCTTTGCAGCTAAGTCATAGTGTAGTAAATTTTCACTCGAACATTGATATTCACCTCGAACCTGCCTAACTATTAATTGTGAATCCCCATAAATTTCAACTTTAGAAACTTTCATCTCCTTTAGGATTTCTAAACCTAACACCAAAGCCTCATATTATGTTTGGTTATTGGAGAGTCTTTCTTAGATTCTTACTCCCACCTTAGTTCGAAGCCCTGTTGGAGATTCTAGAATAATCTCAACTCCAGAAAATTGGTATGTTTTAGATCCATCGAACCAAAGCTTCCAACCTTTAGTTGTTATAAATGCAATCATTTCTTCACTTGGGATTTCAATAGTTGTATGGTCAACAACAAAGTCAGCCAATGCTTGGCCTTTTACTGCTTTTTGCGGAATATACTTAATGCAGAACTTTATTAATGTAATCATCCATCTACCTATCCTATTGTTAAGGATTAGTTTAGTCAGCATATATTTTATTACATCAACTTTGGATATTACTAAAACACTTCGAGGCAATATATAATATCTCAATTTGACAGCGGCAAAATATAAACTTAAGCACAATTTTTCTATTGATGAAACATTCACATTTATTTAAAAATCTGCTTAAATAATAAATTGCCTGCTCCTTGCTTTCTTCATTATCTTGAGCCAGCATGCTTCCAATTGACTCCTCAGCTGCAACTATGTAAAGCTTCATTGGCCTTTGTAATAAAGGGGCCATAAGTACTAGAGGAGTTGATAAGTATTGCTTGATGGCTTCGAATGCTTTCTGATGCACTTCTTCCCATTTGAAATCATATTCAGCTCGAAGCTTTAGTAATGGGGAAAACACTTTTGTCTTCCCTGCTGTGTTGGATATGAATCTTTGCATGAAATTTAATTGCCCTATGAACTTTTGTAGTTCTTTATTGTTCGATGGTGGTTTTTCTTGAATTATGGCCTGAGCTTTGTTGGCATTCACTTGAATCCCTTTATTGTGGACCAAATATCCCAAGAAATTTCCAGCAGCAATCCCAAATGCACATTTTTGTGGATTCATCTTGAGCTTGTATGTCCTCATCCTCTCGAAGGCAGTTTCTAGATGCTGCAAATGAGTTTCTTTGTCAGGAGATTTAATGATTATATCATCAATGTAACATTCCATAAAGGCCTATGAAATCATGAAAAATTGCATCGATGGCCCTTTGGTAAGTAGCCCCAGCATTCTTTAATCAAAATGGCATTACTATCCATTCGAAAGTGCCTAAACCAGGGCATCTAAATGATGTTTTATGGATGTCCTTTTCTGCTATAAAGATTTGGTTATAGTCAGAATGTCCATCCATCATTGACAACATTTGATTCATCTTTAGGAGTGGCTAGATTTAAGTTTCTAAAGTCTATACACACCCTAACTTTGCCATTTTTCTTAATTACAGGAACTATATTAGACAACCATTCCACATACTTGGCTGTTCGAATGAATCCTGCTTTTAACAACCTCTCTATTTCTTCTTTTACTTTTGGAGACATCCTTTGAGGGAACTATTTGAAAGGTCCGAACTTTCCCTTGATGGGTAATTTATGCTCCACCAGAGTTCGATCCAAACCTGGTAGCTGATCATACCCCCAAGCAAAATAGTCTTTATATTTTTTTAGTAATTTGACCAGTTTCTCTTTGTTGTCATGCTTCAAGAGGCAGCGAACAAAAGTAGTTTCTGGTTTTTCCATTGTCCCCAAGTTTATTTTTTCCAAAGGATCATGTTATTGTACTCCCGAGTGTCTTACTTCTGCTCCTCTGTCATGTCTGCCACTTCTTGCAGTTGTTCTTGTACTTTAGCGGCTGCCACTTTCCTTAAGGCCAATTTGATGGCCTCGAACTGCCCTGGCAGCTTAACTTTCTTCTTCTGGAGCTTGTTCATCATCATAAACTGACAATAATTGTGTAAGGAGTAGGTCCCAATCTTCTTTTAATACTCCATCAGGCATGAAACTAACCTCGATGGGACCAAAATCTCCTTCGTATAACTTGGCTTCTACTATGTTCGAATCAGCTCCAAAAGGCCGTTGATCAGCCTGTACTATTTCTACTTGCTAGTTATCATTCACCAGTAACAACTTTTGATGCATCGAAGAGGGGACACACTTGTTAATATGTATCCAATCTCTTCCTAACAAGGCATTATATTTGGCTTTTCCGTAAACTACAAAGAAAGCCGTCATTGAGACCTTCGAACCTACCCCCAATTTTACTGGTAGTATTCCTCTAGCCTGTTTGTCTTCTCCAGCAAAACCTGAGATTACCACTTCAGTATTAGTTAGCTTCATATCCTCTTTTCCTAATTTCTTCATAGTGGTTGTAGGCAAAATCTTTACAGATGTCCCATTATCAAAGAGGACTCTATTAATTAGTATCCCATCAAAATAAGCCTGTATGTATAAAGGCTTAATATGATGGGTCATCTTGTAGGTAGGTGGTTCGAAGCTGTATTGGAGATCTTCCTCAACTTCTGTAACTCCTAATTCAGGTAATAACCCTGCCAGTCTTCGACTTGCCCTTCTGTCTCCAAGGGTTGATCAGGTTTTGCTGCAAAAATAATAGGCAGTGTAAAGGCCATATTAATTTTGGCCTCGATGGGAATGGTCCCAAATTGTACTGCCCCCTCTTTTGGCTTAATCTCCTCTGTCTTTTGCTTCTGTTCTTTGACTTCTTGCCCTCCTTCAGCTTGGACTCCCTTTGTATTTTCTTCATCAAGGAAATCTCCATCCTCATCCTCACCTTCAGATGACTTTTCTTTGTCGAATCTTGGATTTGTTCGAATGATTTGCTGCGGGTTAGCCATGCCTTTTAGTTCTAAGAACTGATTCCTCTGCTGTTTTTCCGCAAATTTCCTCTATTCTTTCCTTTTCTGAGTTCGAATCATTAAAGGAACGAATTCTTCTTCCTGAGTTTGAGGATGCTTAAGGACATACCAGTGGTTGGTATCCAACTTTGGAGGCTTCACCATTCTAGAAACTGGCCTTTCTTAATACTGTTCTGCCATCAAAGGTGATTCGAGTGCCTCTTCGTTGTAGATTTCCCGAATCTCCTCATCTTGTTGTTCGAGTAGCTGATCTAGAGAGTCATTTCGAGGTATGCATCCTCTTGTAGCAGGCCTGAAGGCTCTAGCTGGCCCCTGGACCACTCTATATTTCCTCGCTCTGGCCTAACATACGTATATCTTTGGTAAGGCCAAGTATTGTTTTGTCTACCAATTTGGATGTCTGGTGGGATATTCGATCTAAGATTCCCTATCATTCGAGGCTTCTTCATAAGCTGTATACCCCTCTGATAGGCCATTTGGTTTGGCCTTATTTTCTCCTCCTAGTAATATGGGTGCTATTGACCAACCTCTTGAACCTTTGGATTTATCATTCTACCTTTTATTTCTTCAGGTTCAGCCACTGCTTTTCCCTTCATTATTCTGCTAGGAGGTTCTATTTCGCTTTTGTATTTTCCACGGCATGCTACTGCTAAGGCTTTCCCACAGTTGATGCACAGCTTGTCCATCAAATCTTCTACTCCTGTGCATGGGGAAGTGGCACTTCCTTCAATAGGGACTTCTGCTTGGGCTTCGACATGTACATTAGTTCAAGTCATCAACCTTGGCTTCCCGAGGCCAATGACTGGCCTCTATTGTTTTCCCTTAGCCAAATGCACACTGTTCATTTCAACCTGCAATTCATGGACATTAGGAAAATGATTTTCATCAACCATCATAGTATGTGTAATTTTAGAAAAGTTAACAACCTCTTTCTAATATTTTCTTGGATTACATTCCTGAAAACTACACAATTAGTGGTGGAATGTCTCCAAGAGTTGTGTCATTTACAATATTCTTTATTTCCTAGTTCTTGAGTGCTAGGAATTTTGTGTCCTCGAGGTAATCTGAGGAACATGCCTTTTAGCAAATGATAAAAAATCTCATATGCTTTAGTAATATCAAAGGAGTACTGTTTTGGAGGAAAATCCGAATCACCTCGAGGGACGGCAGGAATATTTTCAACCTTAACTAAGGCATCACACGAGTATAGTCTTTTTCTTATTACCTCTGCAGCATCTATCTCGAGGTTTGGGTCATGGTAATAAGTTTTGTAGGAATAATTCCTCCTCTGTGCTTCCTTCCGCAACAAAGCCTCATACATAGAGACTTTCGAGGTTAGTTCAAATAAGTCTCTAAAGTCCACATCATCGAATTTTTTTCTAAGTTCGAAGGTCAGACCATTTTGGGCTAATATAACAAATTCAGCCTAGGGCAGATTTACCCTACATCTGTTTTTAAGTTTCTTGAACCTATAGATATATTGAGAGACATCTTCTTCTTGAGATTGCCTTAGTCTGGCCAAGTCGGTCATAGTGACTTCTGGCTCAGTTCGAAGGAATCGGGCATAAAACATGAAACATCCCTTCAAGCTGCTGCCAATTGCCAATTGACCCTACAGGCAAATTTACGTACCAAGAGAAAGCACTCCTGTGAGAGAACTAGCAAATAATCTTAACTTAAGGTAATCATTGTTCCCTACTTCTCCACTCCCGTGAATCTGCCTATGTGTTTAATCGTGGATTGTGATCCATCCCCTGTGAAGAGGGTAAATTCTGGAACTCTTAATCCTCTAGGGAATTCGAAATCCCTATCTATCCATTCTGGGTATGGTTTTCTATAAATAAGAGTGGTTAACCCCCCGAGCTAGAGGTCCTACTACCTCATGGATGATTTCGACTATTCTATTCTTGTCATCAACCCTATGAGGCCAATGTTTATCCTCTCTTTCCTCCCAATCTTCAATGGGATCCCTTAAAGGAATCAACCTCCCTCTAACTGGTCTCCTTCTATGTTCAGGGTAATCAAATCCTACACCCATATTTGCTTCCACGGGAGGTTGCTGATTTACTGCAAGCCTCACGGGATTATTGTTTCTTATTCTCGAGCCATGTTCTAATGGCCTTCTGTTTTCAGGGGCATTTTCATCCTCTGGTTCAACTCTTCGAACCCTTTGATTCAGTGTTGTTTCTTATGTCCTAGCAGACATTTTGTCTAGTAGCATCGCAGTGTGTCGCTCTAGTGCCCTTTCTAGGTCAATTCTATTTTGATTTTCTATGTTGTTTGAGAAAGTCTCGAACAAGGGCCGTATACTCTCTGTCAGCTCTCTAGGTTGTTCTGACCTCTCTAGCAATCGTTGCAACATTTCATTTATATGTTGTGCGCTAGCTTCTAGCCTTGTATTTGTTTGTTGTAACATTGAATTTGTTTGTTGTGCGCTAGCTTCTAGCCTTGCATTTGTTTAATGTAACATTGAATTTGTTTGTTGCAGTATTGCTTCCAACCTTGTAAAAACATTATTTTCCCTCACTGGGCGGTCTGTCTTTGAGTCACTATACTCAAGACCTGTCCCAAAGGCCACTTCATTATTGGCCTGTGAGGATTCAGATTGCTTACTTTTAGTGTTAGGAGATATTATACTTGACTTGTCCCATCGGGTGTGCCAAAACGTTGATCCAATTTAAAATTTTCAGAAGTTCGAACCACTGTAAGGTAATTCGAATCCATTGAAGTTATGAAAATCAGATGATAGGGTTCGAATGCCTCAATTAAAAGGCCTCAATTAAGATGACTTTTTAAGGAGATAAGTCAAGTAAATTAATCCTTTAAACACTCACAAGTAAATAATAATAGAAAAATGCAGAAAAATGATAATAACAAAATAAACTGGATACCAACTTTAATAAAAATGTTGTTAGTACGACTCGATATACCCTCGAGCCCTTTGAAATAAACTGTCACCTTACAAAAAGGAATGAATTTTTGATCCTGAGGCAATGACTTGTCCCCTCCTATGACTTATCCCCTTCTATGTTCAGGGTAATCAAATTCTACACCCCTATTTGCTTCCACGAGAGGTTGCTGATTTACTGCAGGCCTCACAGGATTATTGTTTCTTATTCTCGGGATATGTTCTATTGGCCTTCTGTTTTCAGGGGCATTTTCATCCTCTGGTTTAAATCTTCGAACCTTTTGATTCTCTGTTGTTTCTTCTATCATAGCATGCATTTTGTCTAGTAGCATCGTAGTGTGTCACTCTAGTGCCTTTTCTAGGTCAATTCTATTTTGATTTTCTATGTTGTTTGAGAAAGTCTCGAACAAGGGCCGAATACTCTCTGTCGGCTCTCTAGGTTGTTCTGACCTCTCTAGCAATCGTTGCAACATTTCATTTATTTGTTGTGCGCTAGCTTCTAGCCTTGTATTTGTTTGTTGTAATATTGAATTTGTTTGTTGTGCGCTAGCTTTTAGCCTTGCATTTGTTTGCTGTAACATTGAATTTTTTTGTTGCAGTATTGCTTCCAACCTTGTAAAAACATTATTTTCCCTCACTGGGCGGTCTGTCTCTGAGTCACTATACTCAAGACCTGTCCCAAAGGCCACTTCATTATTGGCCTGTGAGGATTTAGCTTGCTTACTTCTAGTGTTAGGAGCCATTATACTTGACTGGTCCAATCGGGCATGCCAAAATGTTGATCCAATTTAAAATTTCTAGGAGTTCGAACCACTGTAAGGTAATTCGAATCCCTCGAAATTATGAAAATCAGATGATAGGGTTTGAATGCCTCAATTAAGAGGACTTTTTAAGAAGACAGGTCAAGTAAATTAATCTTTTAAACACTCACAAGTAAATAATAACAAAAAAAAAATGCAAAAAAGATAATAATAATAAAATAAACTAGATATCAACTTTAATAAAAATGTTGTTAGTCCGACTCGATATACCATCGAGCCCTTTGAAATAAACTGTCACCTTACAAAAAAGAATGAATTTTTGATCTTGAGGTAATGATGCAAGTCTCAACTCTTGGAATAGATTCCAAGATGAATTTTGTGAGAAGAACCGCCTCCCTCCAATGTTTGACGAACCCGAACTTTCTTTTATTACTTTCGAATTCCCTTCAATTACTTTCCTGGATGGTTCGGACTTTCCTTTGTTGCCTTCGAACTCCCTTTAACTACTTCCTTAGGTGATTCGAACTTCCCTGTGTTGCCTGATCGTGAGCTTTGAACAGTAACCGATAATACTCCATTGCAGAACCTCGATAGTCAGCGGCAACAGAGCTCTCAAAATACCTTTCTTGAAGAAGAAAGAAGCTATGAAGCTGTTGTGTATGTTTGAGATGATCTTCCTGTTTCCCGAATTCCACGTTTATAATATTCATCTTCAGTTTCCTCTTCGAACTTGAACTCATCATGTTTCTTTCCTTGCAAAACTTCTATTCTCCAATTATAAAGGATCCTTCTCCGAGTTGAATAACCCTTGTTATTATCTAAAGAATTCTTCTCTACTTCGAATTCTTGCTACTTCGAACTCCTGCTGATATCTCTCTTCTTGATAGCTGGCAACCCTGAATATTTAAGAAATACAAACTAAACATAATCTTTTCCATTTATTTTGTATTTCGAAAATTATAATCCTTTGATTTATTCCTGATTTCTAGGATTTATTATTATTAACGGCTCTTCTTAATTCCTTTAATCCAGGTTTTACGTTTCTTAAAATTATCTTAAAACGTGTTAGCTAATTACTAGTTGGTGTTAAAAAATGGATTAACACTCGTCCTATGACCACCTGAATTTCATATTCAGATGGGACGATGGAGGATATGATGCATGGAAATAAAGAGAGACTGCATTGAGGAGGAAGGAAGAGATATATGTGCGCGCATTCATAAGCCTCATGCATATATACCTATATCTACGTTACGCGCCGTCGTCAGGAAGGAGTTTTTATTCCCCATTATTTCTTTTAAAATCTGTCACTCTAAGTGTCTCAAGAATTTTTCATCACAATACATCTTGTACGTTTCATGAATGCTGGGTGAAACGCCATTAATGAAGAAGCCCCCCCTTTAGGTGCAATGAAAAATTCCTGAAATCCCGGCCTATAGATCATTCTCTCTCTCTCT
>JAESVK010000134.1:143524-159301 GCA_017140935.1 Hamamelis virginiana
ATATATATATATATATATATATATATATATATATATATATCACTCTATATTTTATTAACATCATGTTTCCACCATATATATTGTTTCTTAAAATTTTTAGGATTTGATATGTACGTGGACATATCTGAATTGTATCTTAATTATTGGGTCTATGAGTGTGTCCATGTCGCTACTTCTTAACCTAAGTATCATATCCAAAACAATGGATCAAATGAAATTAATAAACAACTCGCGCGAGCTAAAACCCTACCTGCATATAGACTATCCCTGCCTTCGAAATTTACAAACCGTAACATAATGGCTGCATAATTAAGTCGTAGCGGCTCAATCTCAAAGAATTCAAATTTCCAATCCTAGACAAATCGATGAAATATACCATTAACACTGTTAATTTTAGAAAGAAAGTTGTACTCATTAAATGGAATTCATGTGTCAATGCCATTCGATGTCGTCTTTTATTAAAAAACCAAGAAAAATTAAACAGTATGCTCAAATCGTAGTCTTAATCAGGGACAACCTTAAGATTTGAGGCCTCCTAAACGAGCTCCTAATTAATATGAGGTCGTACTACATAATAACACAAAAAAAAAAAAAAAAAAAAATCACTAATACAATTAAAATAAACTATATATCTTCTTTAAAGTCAAATAAATTTGTATGGAATTCAATAATACAATTTAAGTAAATTTTAATTGCGGAGATCTAACAATTATACATACCCAACGAAAGAAACACGTTCATAATGAATACTTACAAAAAGATCTATAAAATTAAAAAAAAAAAAATTAGTACTTTTATTTAAATAGTATGATACATAATAGAAAGTATATATTCCTATTTCATTTATTGTTTAGTTAAGAGTTTGAATTGTAAAATAATTTTAAAATTTTATGATAGGTTTAATTATAAATCTCTATTTGACCAAGGTAGGGGTGTGGAAGCCGTGAGAAGCCTGCAGCAATTCTAGCAAAGCAGGGCGTGGGCACACTGACGCAGGAGGATGAGGGTTTAAGGCAAAGGGTAGGATAGGTGTCTTGAGAGAGAGAGAGAGAGAGAGAGGGAGGGTTCATGAGTGGGGGTCACAAAACTTAAACACTTCTTAATTTCCATGGCATCCTTAAACACTACTTTCCAAAATTACTCCCTTTTCCTAACTCCTATCAATAAAGCAAATGGCTTCAAAAAATTTGTAATTTGTAAATATATACATATAAAATTAGGATTTGGTGCGCACCATTACCGATGCACACGCACCGGCACATGCCATGCACAGACAATTTGGATGTATGGTGCGCAAGATTGGATTTGCTCTGACACCCGACTAACGGGTGTTGATCAACCGCTGGATGCATGACATTTTAGCAATTAAAGAAATGGTATGGCTGGAAATGAAAACGTCCACGAGAGAACCGTTTTGGCTAAAAAAAAACACTATTCAACGTTAACGGGCGTTAAGGCAAGATTGCAGTCTTTATGATTCTCCTTCCCCTTCCTTACTCACTCTCTCTCTACCCCACGACCTCCAAGCTAGGTTGAGTGCCAACTCATTTTCTCTCTCTAATCCCACCCACCTCTATGGCTGACTGACTCACTTTCTCTCTCTAACCCCACCCACGTCCATGGTAGAGCACCCACCACCTTCATGGCTAAGCACCGAATGTAAAGAAGAACCCAACTCACTTTGTCTCTCTCTCTCTAGAATCTTTGCTGCATAACCAAATGTAAGAAGAAGATGAAAAATAAAACTCATGTGCAACATAGACATCAAATTTGAGTTTTTTTAATATTAATTTTTATTTATTTATTTGGGTTTTGATTTTGATCTGCTGTAGAACTATATATATGTGAAGAAGAAGAAACTCAAAACTCATGCACATCAAAGGCATCAAATTTGAGGGTTTTTATTTATTTATTTATTTATTTTTTTAAGATTTGGTTTTTTTTTTTTTTTTTATTATTTTTTTTTTTTTTTCACCATAGCTAGATTTTTTTTTTCTTGTTTTCTTCTATGCTTTTATCACTTTTGCTCCACCATGTTTAGGGATTTTAGGTTCTCTTCTGTAACTCATAGTTAGGATATTTTTCTTTCTTTTTTGTTAGGGTTTCTTTTCACCTTGTCTCTCAGTCCCTGTTTCTATCTTTCAATTTTTTCACAATTTTTTGTTTGGTTCACACCAATTTCTTATCTCCTCTACCAATTGAAAAGAAACTTTGTTGTTTCTCTCTCTAGCATTAATAAAACTTATGATCTTGTTCTTCAAGAATGGCAAAAGGGAGAAAATTTTGCGCAAATAGATAAAAAAAATTGCCAACAGAATAGTTTACTATTGTCTCGACTAAAGCTCTTATAGCTGATTGGACGTTAACGGGAATAACGGAGTTAATGCCCCCGTTAACAGAGTTCATGCTCATTTAAAGCCTAAAACGACAGTGTACGTCATGCATTTGCTTTAGCAGTGAATGGTGAAGTGTAGGGGTGTGCAAAAATCCGTCCAACCCGCCGGACCGGACCTGACCGGACCCCATCCGCAATCATCGGTTACTATGGTTAGGCGGGTTGGGTTGGGTCGGTTGGCGGGTATAGAGGTGACAACCTGCCCTAAACCCGCCACCACCCGCCAAATAATTATATATAAATAAATAATATATTTATATAAAATAAATTTTATTATTACATTATATTTTCCCTTAATTGGATATGCTTGCAAGTTAGTATTTTTTATTTCTTTAAAGATGTTTATTATGATAGTTTGAATATACACTTATTTGATTTGATATTCTTTCAATTTTGAATGTGAAACCATATGTTAGTTTGTAAGATTTCTTAATAATAATAAACCTTTATTATTATGTATCTAGCTAGTTAATTAGTAGCTTCTATTGTTGTAGGGCAATTTATTTTGGCACTTTAGTTTATTACTATTGGAAAAATTATTTGGATTATAATTTAATTACTAAATAACACAATATTGCATTGTTATATATGAATTTGAGGTGTTTTTGCTTGTTAAAAAGATTTTAAGAACTTTAGGTGTTTTTTTTTATAAAAAAAAAAAAAGTAATGCTTCACCCGCTCAATCCGCCCAACCCGCCAGTTGAAACCCGCCATATATTTAACCAATCCGTCGGTTATTAAGGTAAGCGGGTCGGTTGGCGGGTGGGAGAATTAGCCACCCGTCAAAGGCGGGTTGGTTGGCGATTTTACCATCCACCCGCTCTCACCCGACCCGCGCACACCCCTAGTGAAGTGTCAATAGGCATTTTAAGCTTCAGCCCTTAGATCTCCTTTGTTGATGAAGAGTACCTCATGCATCGAATGGTTGATCAACACCCGTTGATCGAGTATCGGATCAACAATGAATCCCAACCCTGGTGCACATGCACGCCAATGCACACTAGATCCATTTCATATATATATATATATATTCCTTTTAATTAAATTGTAATGCAATTCTTCCAAAGATTAAAAAAAAATGCTTGTAAAATATGTCTCAATAAATTTATATGTCCTTTCATTTTATATAATGGTTTAAAATAAAATTATATAAATGATTAAAACATTTTTCTTTCTTTCTTTTTATCTTTTCTTTATTTTTTTTCCTTTAGTGGCGACTGATACATCAAAGAGATTATTGCACCACTTAGATTAGCAATCTATCAAGATCTACATATTTCAACACACGTAGTCTCAAACAAGCACTTCATTAATTAGCAAAATGTTTATTTTGATCACGAAGATCATCTGCTATAATGCAAATCATCTGTACATTATATATAATTGTTTCCTTTTCTTTCAAAAAGAAGATCGATTATAGTTTAATTTATTACTTTAGTATTGATTTTTTACAACATGGAATCTATTTTATTTTATTTTAGTTTAATTATGCATATAAGTTTTGCTTTTTTTAAAAATAAGGATGATAAAAATAATAGTTGCCAAACCTACCCAATAACACAGAATTTTCGGAAGTAATAATGCTTTCCAAGATATGCTATTTGAGATAAGAGATTTAGACATGATGAATATGACAATAATGTGAAAGCAGCAATAATTAGGACTTTAGGAGGATAAATTGAAACAACTACAAAAAAGTAAATCATACTTGAGAAAAAATTACCTTTTCAGTGTTAGAATCATTCCACATGACGACTTAATTGTCCATTGATCAATAAACATCTTTCTTTGTTAGAGTTTTCAAAAAGTTATACAAGAATGTAGAGATTTATGAGAATAGGGTTTATGAAAAAGATATGAACGTGAGAATGGGAAGGTGGGTACAGGAAGTAATATGATTTATTTAATATCTTTCATATTGAACTATGGCACAACCACCAGTAAATCATTCACCTGATAAATCCACGATAAATGGCAATTATCACAAGAAAGGAACCCTCAACCGAAAATTTTAAACCGAAGAAGTAGGTGACAATGAGGATGTGGGCATTAATGAGATATTATTCCAAAGCTGAAAGGGTTATCAATGCCAACCATCTAATTGTTGGATTTAGGACCATAGCCTCTCCCAATAATTAGGACCATACCCTTATAAAATGCACTTTGCTAGGCTACTTCACTTATCCTCAGTACTTCACACAGCTCTCAATGGCTAGCTCACTCATATGAACCCATCAACCATTCATCTAGATTCCATCATTTGTGCCTCAATATATAGCATTTTTGTTTGTTTAGACATGCAGAGCCAAACAAAGTGCAAAAGAGAAGTATTTAAAATAGCGATGAAAAACTCTTTCTATGTAGAGGACTGGGTGTTTTAATTTCTCGCTTATGGTTTTCTGACAGAGCTGTTGATCTGTTGGGCCTATTCTGTATTCATCTCCAGTTGTATCCTTGAAAGACTCAAGTCCCATGTTATGGCCATTAATGGGTGGGGATAAGCTCCCCTCCAGTTCCGGAGGAGATTTGGCTGGGTGTCCTTCTTGGCTTCTTCCGTTCTTGAGAGCACAGTTTAAGGAAGAGTTATTGCATTTGATTGACGTGGCGCAATACTAATTCTTAGATTCTGCTTGCAAATCTACATTTTTAAGCGAGCTAGTACTGCACCCAACTACAGGACAGTGGACTGGAGGGGAGCTTATCCCTAATGTGGTTGCATGTCATACCTTCTTTGTATTTCAACATCAATGGCTATCTATGTTTGGGTCACCAGAGTTTCTTTGTATCAGTGTAATGATTACATTTTTCATGTCATCCTCTTAAATTCTTCTTTCCTAAATTATTCCCTCATCACGAAAGTCAGCATAAAGTTTATAAAAAATTATGGAATGTATATTTTAAAAAGCTAGCTGTTGGATTAGATATCCTTGTTATAGATGCAATGTCTACTAAAAATCACATTAATATATCCGATATAGGCATCTCAAAATATAGACTGTGAAAAATTCTTATTGTTGAAAACTATTACAGTTTTTCTCAGTGACATATCTGAGAAATTGACCGGTGCATCACCGTGATTTTTGGCATGCCTGACATATACATGCATAGCATCTAACGGACGATCATTTTTCAAAATATGCATCCCACAATTACCTATGAGCTTCATGTGTAACAGTCAGCATGTACTGATAGAATTTTTTTTTTAATATATATATATATATACCCACAATCACCTTTGGACTCATCGGAAGATGGGTCATCACCGGGTTCTGGGATTTTCATATATGACAACCAATGTTGCTCATGACACTTTAAATCCTTAGCTTTGTCTTTCCAACCTCGCTTTTGCTCGCATTCGTCGAGATTCAGTTTCAAACAACTGGGCAAGAGGGATGTCGGAATCTATTTCGGGGACCATTTGGCCCTTCTTTTTCCGCCTTACCCACCATGTTAACTATTACAAATGGTCCTTCTTTTTCCACCTTACCCACCATATTAACTGTTACAATAGAGATTCAAGTGAGATTCAACATATATATATATATATATATATATATATATATATATAAGGGTATTTTAAAAATTTTCATACAGAGTCATATCCATGCTTTGGTTTTCACTATGTTCAAATAATTTTGGAACCAACAAAAAAGGAAAGATATGCAACTACATTGTGATGGAGGGAGTAGACTTCTTTTTATTTATTACTGAACTAGTTGCTTATAATTTTTTTTTTCTTTTTTCATTTTTATTGTTAAGTTTCTAAATTGTGTGGCCTTCTTATATTGTGAGAACTATGATTTATGATTTTAAAAGCGCGAAATGATAAAGCATGTGCACGGACTTTCTTTATTGGGATCTTGCAATTTTTTTATTTTTTTTATTTTTAGTTTGGATTTAAATTAGGTTCCCTTTAGGGCCCCTATTTTTTCAAAAAAACATTAGATGCCCTAGGCAACAACCTCTTGAACCCATGTCCAAGGCCAGCCTGGTCTTAATAGATGCCTAGCTTTCATATTGAAGTATGTCACAAGCAGCAGTAATCACTCACCTAAATCATGCAAGAAAGGAACCCTCAACCGAAATCCGAAGAAGTAGGTAACAATGAGGATGTGGGCATTAATGAGATATTATTCCAAAGCCAAGAGGGTTATCAATGCCAACCATCTAATTGTTGGATTTAGGACCACAGCCTCTCCCATTTAGGTGCAGAAGTTTTTTGTAGGGACTCATTTTTGTGGGGACCTAAAATGGTATAAATTACAATGAATTTGAGTACGGACTCATTCCAGTAAATGACAGAATTGAATCTCAATGGCGTTAAATTTGTATTCGAAGTTAATTACTAATATACCCTTAAAGTCAAATGAAAGTTAATGGTTGTATAAGAGGCAGTTTTGGTATCTTAAAAAAGAAATTACATGACGTCGACCAAAAATTAAATGCAGGTTAAAGTCTGTTTCATTGAAAGGATCTTATTGTAATTTATTTTCAAAATTTGGGATGTCTCGTCGAATTTCAAAACCGGAAAAAGTGTATCAGTAATTATTATTAATTAAAAGAAAGAAGCCAAGAGTGTAAGTATAATTTATGGTGGTGATATTTGCACTCCCAAAGTAAAATCTCGCACTCCTCGTATATATTATAATGATATAACTAACCTTTCTATATTCATTAATGATAAATTTACATTACATTAAAATTTAGTTATGTGACTTCCATAGAGTCAGTTGCATTAAAATTTTTTAAAAATTGACCGTTGGATTAAATACTCTTCTTTTGTACGTCAGGCATACCAAAAATCACAGTAATCCAAAGTTCGGTTTCAAAAAAAAAAAAAAATGGTGACATTTCAAAGAACAAAAAAGTTACAATTTTTCGTTGTGATATTTTTCAAAAATCAACCATCGAATTACTATATTTTTTGGCAAGCCTGACATAAAGAAGAGGAGCATCTAATCCAACGGTCAGTTTTTAAAGATGTAACTGGCTCTTTGAAGGTCACATAACTCAAATTTAGAATCAAGAGTAAATTTGTCATTAATGGATAAAGAAAGGTTAGTTATATATCATTATAAAGAGCGCAAACTTGCACAGGCAAGGGCGAAGCTAGAAATCCTATTCAGGAGGAGCGAATTTTAATTGATTGTTACTATTTTATCCTAATCTAAAAAAATAAAAAATAATTTTGTACAAATTTTTTATTGTGTTAGATTGAGGCAGAAAAAATTGTAAAAATTTATGATTTATTGATACAGACATGCTACTATCAGGTGCATTTGATGCAACTTGCATCAAGTGATCTACTTTAGGGCCACTTCCATCGCATATTATGAAAATGTGACCGTAGGATTGGATACTCCTCTCATGAATGTCACGTTTACAAAAAATCATAGTGATCCAATGGTTGATTTCTGAAATAACCAACTATGAAAAAATAGTCACATTTTGAGGAACAAAAATGTCACAGTTTTTTGCGGTGAAAGTTTTCAAAAACCGACCATTGGATCATTGTGATTTTTGGCAGATATGGCATTCATGAGAGGGGTATCCCATCCATCGGTCACTTTTTCAAAATATGTGATGGAAGTGACCCTAAAGCAGGTCACTTGATGCAAGTTACATAAGGTGCACCTGAAAGCATGTCTGTACATTGATATTTGTTAAAGCACATTTCAGTTCAATATATTTACAATTGTTCTAGATGGAGACTATCATTTAAAAGCATTGTATGATAGTTTCATCATTAATGCTATAAAATGCCCCTTTTTCTCAATAAACACAATTAAGCCATCATACATGATCAATTGATCTCCTATTTGGTCACATAATCAATTCTTTATAATTCTTTTAACAGAAAATGCTCCCTCCATACTAATAGTCGCAACTGGTATAGGGAGCAAAAATAAAAAGAAAAATTATCCAAAAGGTTCTAATAGAGCTTTCCAATTTTATAGCATGAGGTGCTTGAGATTTGGAATTTTTTTTGTCTATTAATTATGTTAGAAAAAGACTTTTACCTAGTGGTATAAAAACTTTATATGAGGAGCTTATGAATATATACTCCAAATAAAATAAATAAGAAAATGAATAGAAAAGTAAAATAAAGAGGTAAAACAATAATTGAGGGAAGGCATATACAAAATTTTAAATTTTTATGTGGTATAAAAAAAATTTAAAATTTTTTCAGGGGTGGCATTTGCCCCCCGATACTCACGTGACTTCGCCCTTGTGCAAAGGACTTATCAATAAAATTTTATTAATTAATTATAAATGTATAAAATATATTTTGATCATATGATTTTGATCGTAATTAAATTTATAGGGTTAAAGTATATATTTTAATACATAAGAATGATTAAAAAAATTAAAAATTGAAGAAATTGAAGAAAATTAATTTGGATGTATTATAAAATAAAAATAAAAATTTTAAAATAACACAAAGAAAGCGAAAAATACACTAGAATCAATTTTTAAATAAAGAATGAAAAATAATTAAGAAGAGAGGAAAAAAAGTAGATGAGACTCACAACAAATAAAAGGGCAAAAAAACTAATTATGAAAAAAAAATAAAACTTAATTTAAACCCACACGAATAAGAATCTTGAAAATCTAAATTTCAATTAATTAGATGGACAAATGATATAATGACATATTATTTTGAAGTAGGACGAAATTCAATAGAAATAAAAAAGAAGAGAGAATTAATGAGATAAGATAATAAAGAAAGAAAAAAATTCTAAGACCGCCACATCAACATATACAGCACTTTATATAATAAATAAATACATTACATCTATAATGTGCCCATTACCAAAACACATTACATCAATAATGTGCCTGTCAAAGTCTCTCTCACGCGCACGGTTTAATGAAAATTTTCCTTAAACCCATAAAGCATTCTCGCTCTGAGAGAGAGAGAGAAATAGAGAGAGGGCAGTTGGTGGGTGCAACACCATTAATGACATAAACCCTTATAAAATGCACTCGGGTACGTAGCTAGCCACTTATCATCTTTAGTTCACTCAGCTCTCCACGGCTCAGAGTATACTAACCTGATCGAGATTCGCTCAGTCATAGATATATACTCATCAACCATTCTTCTACATATATTCCTTCATTTGCGCTAAATTTGCAACCCATTACCCTTTCCTTGTTTAAACTGATCACCCAAACAAAGCAAAAGAAAAGTACCTGAAATGGGGATAAAACTTGTCTTCCATGCAGTAATAAACCGGGTATCTTCTAGCTTATGGTTTTCTGACATAGCTATTGCTCTGTTGGGACTTTTCATCTTCAGCTGTATACTTGAAAGACTCACCAACAAGGGTCCTATGTTATGGCCAGTGATGGGTATCATACCGACTCTATTTTTTCACATGAATGACTTCTATGATTGGATCTCCAAAGCTGCCATCAAAACTGGTGGGTCATTTAAATATAAGGGAATGTGGATGGATGGAGCTTACGGTATCATAACTGCTCATCCTTCCAATATCGAGTACATGCTCAAGACAAGATTCAAAAACTTTCCCAAAGGTAAGCATTTTAGAGAGGTGTTTCTTGATTTGCTAGGCAATGGCATTTTTAATATTGATGGTGAATTATGGAAGAAGCAAAGGCGAATTGCAACCGCAGAGATGCATGCAAGCCAGTTTGTGGAGTACTCTATTAAAACTGTGGAGGATTTGGTGCACCAAAAGTTGTTAAAACTAATAGAGAAGCTCTCAAATTCGGGAGATTGCATTGATTTTCAAGAAGTGCTTCTTCGATTTACGTTTGATAATATTTGTACTGCAGCTTTTGGTGTTGATCCAGGATGCTTGGCCCTTGATTTACCACAAGTTCCTTTTGCTAAAGCTTTTGAAGAAGCTGCTGAATTAAGTTTGTTCAGATTTTGTGTGCCACCTTTTGTGTGGAAGCCCATGAAGTTCTTTGGGGTAGGATTTGAGAAGCGGCTCAAGGAAGCACTTCAAATAGTGCATGGTTTTGCTGAGAAGACGGTGACGGATCGGAGGATCGAATTAAGTAAAGTTGGTAGCATAAATGATCGATCTGATCTCTTATCAAGGCTTATAGAGAATGGAGAAAACCCAGGTAAAAAAGGTGAGAAAAGTACTCAATATCTCTCTAATAGTTACCTCAAAGATTTCTGCATAAGCTTTATATTAGCAGGGCGAGACACAAGCTCCGTGGCATTGGCATGGTTCTTTTGGTTGATACATAAAAACCCAGAAGTGGAAAGCAAAATTCACAATGAAATCAATGAAATCTTGGGTCACCGCGACAAGTACTCTAAGAAGGAAGAGCCAATTGACATAGTTTTTACTGTGGAAGAATTAAAGAAAATGGTGTATCTACAAGCAGCATTATCAGAATCTCTTAGACTCTATCCACCGGTGCCAATTGAATTCAAGCAGGCTCAAGAAGACGATGTGTTGCCCGATGGAAGCGCTGTTAAAAAGGGAGCTGGAATTCTCTTCTCTATTTTCTCAATGGCTCGAATGGAGTTGATATGGGGAAAAGATTGCTTGGAGTTTAAGCCAGAGAGGTGGATTAATAAAGATGGGGAATTTGTGATGAGCGAGATTAATCAATTCAAGTATGTTGTGTTTAATGGGGGTCCGAGGTTGTGTGTAGGCAAGAAATTTGCATACATGCAGATGAAAATGGTGGCTGCTTCGATTCTGTTAAGGTATTCAGTTGAGGTGGTTGAAGGTCAGAATGTTGTTCCAAAGATAACAACTACACTTTACATGAAGAATGGGCTGTCGGTGACTTTTAAGCGTAGGACGAATAAGTAGACACCGTACACCGAATAATTTTTCCAATTTTAAGGTAATTAAAATTGGAAGCTAGGGTGCATTTCGGGCATGCATGGTGGTGTTGTGGACGTTTATCATCGTATTTAATTTAAATAATTATGATAGTTTGGTTGGCAGTTTGAAAATCTGTACGTTCATATATGCTTGCTAATTAAGACTCCGTACATGTTAGATACATGCATGGCTTAGATGGCTAGCTGTGAAAATCGATCCGTACTAGCCTCCACTATTGTATTGCATATTTATCCCAAAAAAAAAAAATATATTATTGTATTGCATATTGGTACTCTACTATATAAATATATGATTAGATGCATATATATCCTGTAGTGCCACTGCTGCTTTGTTTGGATGCATGGAGTGATTTAGAGAGAAGAAAAAAGAAAAGAAATGGAAAAGAGGAACCGACTTTTCCTTCTTTATGAGTTATAAATTGAGTTAATAAGTAAGGAGAAAAAACAAAAGAAATTAAGAGAAATGGAAGGTCCAAAATCTTTCCGTGTTCAATTTTTATTTTTATTTTTCACATCTCACAAGTGAAAAGAAATTGAGGGAAAAAGGAAAACTTGTTTAACATTCATAATACTCATTTTGCCCATTAATTAACTAGTAGAAAGTAAAATAAAAATGACATTATTTTGTTGTGCCCAGCGAGCCAGAGGTGAACACTAAACAATCACACAAATGATAGTGACACAAGTTTTACATTGTTCGGCAATTGCATATGTCCACAACGCAGCTAATTTCACTATTTGGAGAGAAAAATTACAAATACAATAATGAAGGAGGAGAAATTCTCAACTCAACTCTCTTAACACTATCTGATTTTCTACTCTATCTGATTTTCTATCTTCTGATTCTCTATTCTCTGATTCTCTCTCCCAAGCCTTTTATTTATAGCTGAATGGAAGAGGCAAAGTCAGCAACAAGCAGCCAACAATGCCACCAGCAAGCCATTCTACCAAGCCACCCTACCAAAGTAGCTCCTCAGATTTTCGACTGACAAAGTTGGTGGCTGTTGGTGGCTCCATCTTTGACTTTGGTGGATTGCCAAATCTGTGCGAATCTTCACAAATTTAACTCCCTAAATAGCTTATATATATTAATTCCAAATTAATAAAGATATTAGATATTTTCATAAAATGTGGTCTGGTTTTAATGAATCTTTTTAAAGCAACAGCTGGTAATTAACCTATGGTTATGTCTCAATACGTACATATAATTAAATCATAGCCACTTGTTCATTCACATACACATTCTAAGAAGTATGAAGGCCTTTTCGCTTTAAAGTCTCTACTAAATGAAAAAAGGCTTCTTGATTTAATCGTAGTTGACTGTGAGTCTTTTTATTGCTCTCATATATTAATAACCATATGCAACTTGCCATATGTAGAGTTTTCATGTAACAACATTTAATAACCATACTGCAGCACTTTTAACTTTTTCTTCCTTTTCAACCTCTCATCAAATGAACTTGTCTTCTGTTTTATGATTGAGGTGGCCGGACGGTGGGACATCTGTGCAGCATGTTGGTGTTTGGCTGCTGTTTTGGTGAAAAAAAAAATGGTATGGGGCTCACTTAATTAGTCAATGTTTTTTGGTCTGTTTTGGTGTTGGTCTTGTAGTTTGGTTTGATCTGTTGGTCCTTTGGCCAGATTTGGGGTGTTTGTAAGGTAGTTTGGTGTGCAGTTCTATATGGTGTTTCTGGTGTTTGAGTACGTCTTAATTTGTTGCTGGGTGTGTCTTCTTCCATATTAATAAAATAGAGTTTTTTTTTTTTTTTTTGTACCTTAAAAAAAAATATGGGAGAATGATCTTCTCAAAAAAATATTTGGGGGACTGACCTTATGAATTGGTCAAACACAATAAACTTCTCTTACAGACAGTGGTTAAAGGTTTATACAATAAATCGATGTTTATAACAACGGTTTATACCTTCGTGCCATCAATTAACGCATTTCTGCGCCGTCAATTCCAAGCCATCATTGAGACTTCATTCATGTCCATGGAGACCTTTAAAGTTTAAACACTGACATATATATATATATATATATATATATATATATATATATATATATATAAGTGATCTAATTAATCAGCATTTGCTCACTTTAACTAAAGTCAGCAAATAACACAAGTCCTTGGATTACCATTCACTTAATGGAAGATTCATTTCAAGATTTCAATCCAGGGGTTTGTGTTATTTGTTCACTTTAGTTAAAATCAGCAAATGCTCACTAGATCATTTTTCTATATATATAGATCGAGAGAGAGAGAGGAGCTAATATCAGGTGCACCTGATACTTCTTGCATCGTGTGCCCTCTTGTAGAGCCACTTGCGATGAAAATTTTGAAAAACTGACCGTTGGATTAGATACTCCTATCATGTATGTCATGTCTGCCAAAAATCGCAGTAATCCAACTGTTGGTTTTTGATTTATGTAACTTTGAAAAACTATGACTTTTTTGTTCTTTAAAATGTTATAATTTTTTAGCAGTCATTTTTCTCAAAAACCAACCGTTGGATCACTGTGATTTTTGGCAAGCATGACATACATTATAGGGGTATCTAATATAACGGTCAGTTTTCCAAAATTTACAATATAAGTGGCTTTACAAGAGGGCACCTAATGCAAGATGCATCAGGTGAACCTGATATTAGTACCTATATATATATATATATATATATATATATAGTCAGGAACTCCTGACTTTAAGATAAAATCAGCTAACACTTAGCCACCGTTGGATCAAAATATATGGCTGAGATTAGCTCACTTAAAAAACCCAGTAAGGATCTGACGACCCGCGAAAAATCCCTTAAACTAACTTGCGTGAAATCCCAATCAGGAACCCTATTGCCCTAGTTTTCACCTGCTCAACAAAGGGTTCACCATCTCCACCTCCATCTCTTTCCGGCGGCGTGAAGCTCTTTCCGGCGTCAAGCTCAGCCTTCCAGTTTTGTAATAACACAGTGGTGTGGATTAATAACATATATAAAGAAATGAGAGGATAAGAAAAGAAAAAACAAGAAAAGAGCAAGAATAATTGAAGAGAAGCTTTGCAAGATTGTTTACATAAATCAAACCAGAAATCATAGAATTGGGAATTGTTTTGAGATTTACTTGAGATTTTTGGAAAAGTTGTGATCGATCATGTGGAAACATAAATAGTTTCCAACTTCCTCCTTCCTCCTGAATCTGAGAAATTGGAATTAATTTCGTTGGGATTTGCTGGGATTTTTTGTAAAATTTGTGTATAATTATAGAGAAACAGAACAGTTTTCGGACGCCGACATTGGAATAATAGCAGAGCTTTCGTGGGGTGATGGGAAAACAACAAAGTTTTCATCTTCATACCGCCGGAGATGGGGAAGAAATAATTGAAGAGGGAAAAAAAGAAGGAAATCATACTTGAGAAGGAGGGGCTTCACGTTGCCGGAATGAGCTTGATGCCGGAAGGAGCTTGACGCCGCCGAAAGGAGATGAAGATGGAGCTTGACGCCGCCGAAAGGAGATGGAGATAGAGCTTTACGCGGGTCTCTGATTTGGGTTTCTCGCGGGTTTCTCCTGATTTTTTAAGTGAGCTAATCTCAACCATCTATTTTGATCCAACTGTGGCTGAGTGTTAGCTGATTTTATCTTAAAGTCAGGGTTTCTAACCGGATGGTTTATATATATATATATATATATATATATAAAATTCTTTTGCAGCAATTAAAGAAGATTGGGATGCTTTAACTGTGGACTGACAAACCGCATATATATATTTATAAATAAAAAAAAAATATAACAGAAAAAAACCAAACCCTCTTCTTCCCCTACCCATTCTCGCTGGAAACCCAACCACTGTAACTGCGACGGCAGCAAGCTCAAAAGGTGAGATTTCACGATTTTTCTTTCCGTCCCCCCTCTCTCTCTCTCTTCCATTTCTCTTCTCTCTTACTCTCCCACTCTATGTCTCTCTCTATATTCAGTCAAACAATAGATTTTACCTTCTTTTTATTTTTGGGAAATTTTGATAATGAATCGGTTGGCAGTGCTTCATCTTCCAACTCGCTCATTCCAACATTGTCCAAAAGCTCCTCCGCCGGTTCCTCATACACCTTGAGAACACCTTCGTTAAAATATGGAACCATTCGGACGCTAGCAAGCTCCTGAACTCGAAGCATGAGTTGGAGATGGTGCATGATCGAGCCTTTGGATCTGAGGCTGTATGCATCGTCCAAGAATAGTGAAAGTCTTTATGAATTTTGACTAAGAAGGGTTTTCTTAAGTTCAGAGTCCCAGTCTTCTTTAATTGGAGCTGGAGGAAAATTCTACAACTTCGGAATGTCGCTAGACCCTTGATCATTCATAGAATTTATAGTGGGTCATCCACTTTTCTATGGCATGATAATTGGCATCCATTGGGCCCTCTTCTTGATAAATTTGGGCCTTCAGTGATTTATGACTCTGCTATTCCTTATGATGCTAAAGTTTCTGATGTTATTTCTGATTCTGATTGGGCTTGGCCTGTTGCAAACTCTGTGGATTTGATTGAGATTCGTAATGGTTG
>JAESVK010000134.1:175358-199673 GCA_017140935.1 Hamamelis virginiana
GCCATCAAAGAGGATGGACATAGATGGCTATTTTGGGAGATTAAAAGGACCAATTCAGTGGTATGATAGAAGGGTAGATATCCTTTTGAAGGAGTAATGTAGCAAAAGAGCGCACTGAAGTTTTTGCATGTATGCAGGAGCAAAGCAAATCTTTTTAATCCATATATGTATCCATCTCTAGGAGTCAATATTTAAGTTAATTATTGTCCAAGGAGCATTATTGAAATGCTGAACTTATGGCAATTTTTTGTAGGGAGTAAGACATTTTTTTTTTTTTTGGTAAATAATTAATATATGTATGAGCATGTGGCCCAGAACATATAAAGGCATCACAGACCTGTTATTGCCTCAAACTTCCGTGGCCTTAAGTCCCCATAGTCCCTCTAAGAAGCTACCCGTGGAGGGATATATTCCTTCACATAGCTAGTTAGCTGGCTGAGGTCAGAATTAACTAGGTAAATCGCTCCACCAACTAAGAACGGACATGCACCACCACCCATAGAATCAAGAAAGAGCTCCCAGTCTGTCAATCCTTACTATGTCTAAACCTGGTAAGTTTCCCCGTGTTGAGTGGTGCCCTTTCGTTAATTCCTTTAAGTTTCAGCCTTGCAACCATGCTCCCTCCGGAACCCAAAAACTTTGATATTTCTCATAAGGTGTCAGCGGAGTCCTAAAAGCAACATCCGCTGATCCCTGGTCGGCATCGTTTATGGTTGGGACTAGGACGGTATCTGATCGTCTTCTAGCCCCCAGCTTTCGTTCTTGATTAATGAAAACATCATTGGCAAATGCTTTCGCAATTGTTCGTCTTTCATTAATCCAAGAATTTCATCTCTGGCTATGAAATACTAATGCCCCCAACTGTCCATGTTAATCATTACTCTGATCCCGAAAGCCAACACAATAGGACTGAAATCCTATGACGTTATCCCATGCTAATGTATACAAAGCGTAAGATTGCTTTGAGCACTCTCTAATTTCTTCAAAGTAACAGCACCGGAGGCACGACCATCCAGTTAAGGCTAGGAGCGCATCGTCAGTAGAAGGAACGAGACGACCGGTGCACACCGTGAGGTGTACTGGTCGTCCCAACCCAAGGTCCAACTACGAGCTTTTTAACTGCAACAACTTAAATATACGCTATTGGAGCTTTTTTCTTATAATCTAATGCTTAACATTTTGGAAAGAATGAATGGAAGCATTTTTTATGTGCACAGGACAAGATGGTTGTAGCTTCAAATATTTGGTCAGAAAAATTGGAGACGGAAAGAAATAGTGGCTAGAGTGGATTTCAACGGTCACATTTGCCTGGGCAGCATACTGCACAGACTGACACAAAAGAATTTGTATCACTTATTAATGGGGACGGCATTAATTTGTGGTTCTGTGACCATGACGATGGCACAAATGGGGACCCCCGGAAATTTGTAGCCTTTATTGCATAGGGACAGAAACTTATGCCCATAGCCACGGTATTTCTGTAGTAGCTGATACTTGTTTCTTTTGTAGTGAAGAAATGGATCTTGTTGCCATATCCAAAACATTGTTGAAGGTGTTTTCAATAAAATAAATAAATGCTTCGTACCCTAAAAAAATTTGGCTCCAATTGATGTAGCTCATTTGCAGGGCCGGTCCTGAGATTTGGGGGGGCTTAAGTGAACTTCTAAAATGGGGCCTAAGTAATACAAAATAACATAAATTTTTTTTTATAAAATATTTAACTACCAATTTTTATTATTATATTTGTTAATACACATACAAAGTTTGATGGTGCATATCACTACTATAATCATTTAGTAAAAGAAAACGCAATTACAAAAAGAGAGGTTGAATAGAAAAACATACCGGCTCAATTTCACTATCTTTTCACTATCTCCATCAATTACTGAAATAGCATTTATAACTCTCCTTTCTGCATTCAAAAAAGAAAAAAAAAAAATTATAAATTTCAGAAAAAAATTATGAACATAAATTTAAAAACATAAGTTATTTGTTATACCTAAAAAGTCATGTACATTTAAATATTGCTATTCTTGCATGTCTAGCCGTAAAGTCGCCAATTAAAGTAGTATAATCAAGTTTATCCGCCATATCTTTTTCAATAGATAACATAGCTAATCCATTTAATCTTTCTTGCGACATTGTTGACCGAAGGTAAGACTTGATCAACTTCAGCTTTGAAAAGCTTCTTTCTTCAGAGGCAACTGTAACTGATATGGTCAGTAATATCCTATAAGTAGTCCATGTATTTGGGAAACAACCATCCATGGCTTTCACATAATTCAACACTTCAATCGGCCTTTTTGTTTCTTTTGGTAAATTTTCTTTTAGGACTTTCAATTCCAAAAATAAATCTTTGCCATCAACATCACAATGTTCCTCACATTTTAAAAAATCTTCAAGATTAGCACAGTAAGTCTTCAAACATTCATCTGTGACAGAATTTAGCTTCTTCAGATCAAACAAAAATCCAAAAATTTTCTCATATTTTTGAAATTGTTCAAATATACTTTTAAGTGAAGAAAGACCTTGGTCAACAATGTATACAAAGTAATTAACTCTGAAAGATTCTTGAGCCGAATACGTCACTTCTTCGCTTTCATTCTCATCAAATTGTTTCTTTCTACGAATGATACGTTTTTCACGGAAAATTTGTTCAATCTCCATTACATTTGCAACTTCTGTAGCTTTAATTATGGCATCCTCAAATCCATTTTCTCTATACCTTTCAAAAAAGGTAATGAGTCCTTTTAACTGATCAATAGCAACATCAATATTCATATTTTCAGATTGAAGAGTCTTGCTAATAGAACAAATAACAGATTGTGCCAAATAATCGAAGCAACCATGAACTCAAAATTCTCAAGTTCATACATTGCTAGAGACTCAGCTTCACTTTTTGTTTTGAAATCATCATTACTATTTCCCAAGTGAAGTAGAGCATCTCTTATCTGTGGAGCTTGATACCTTATTGTTTTGACACTTTCAACACGACTCTCCCAACGTGTTTGTGATAATGACTTCAACGTGAGACCTTTCACATGATCTTGAAAAACTTTCCACCGCTTTGGAGAAGACGCAAACAATGTGTATAGACGTTGAACCACTCCAAAAAAAGATGCATCTTTAGAACAAGAATTAGCCATGTCACAAAGTGCAAGGTTAAGACTATGACAACCACATGGCATATAAAATGCCTTAGGATTTATGTCAAGCAATCTTTTCTGTACACCTTTATGTTTTCCTTTCATATTAGAGTCATTGTCATATCCTTGCCCTCTTATATCACCAACATCAAGTTGGAGAGTTTTCAAAACTCCTACAAGTACATTAAAAAGTCCTTCCCCAGATGTATCATTGACTTTCAAAAATTCTAAAAAGAATTCCTTCACCTCTATTGGACTTGTTGAAACATTCACACAACGTATTACAAGTGACATTTGTTCTTCATGACTTATATTTGTAGTACAATTAATCAAGCAGTATTGAAAAATATTTTGCTTCCTTAATTCTTTTAACAATTGTATTTTTGATCTCCTTCGCCGTCATTTCTATAAATTCATTTTGGATCTTGTGACTGAGATAGTGATAGCGAATTTCAATCCTTTCGATACGTCGAAGGTGCTCCTGCATTACAGGATCAAATTCAGCAATCATTTCAATTATGCCTAAAAAATTTCCATTATTCTTTTCATAAATCTTCTCATTGTCCCCACGAAAAGCTATACCTCTTTTAGCCAAAGTTTTGACAACAGCAATAATCCTTGTTAGTACTTGTCTCCAGTGTTCTTTTTCTTTATTGGTCTTGTACACTTTTATCAATTGTTTTATTACTTTCCAATCTTGTGCTAAGTTCAATCCATTTTCCCATACAAATAATATGCTCATTACTAGTGTCATGATTTTTAAGTCTCTGACAAATATTTCTCCAATCTTTGAGTCCGTCAGTAGCCAAAAGAGTCATATTTCCATCTTGTTTAAACAACTTGCAACAAAAACAAAAGACCCTATCCACAATATTCGAATATACCAACTATTTTCTATCTTGTTTCTCCCCATTTGATAAATGTCGAATGTAATAGGCGGAGGAAAAATGTCTTCCATACTCATCTTTCGAAAAATTGACATCATTATTTCTTGTAGGACCCCTTTCTACTAATAAGTCTCTAATATTTTGATCAACCTGCTCCCAGTTACTAGGATCGTAAATGTTTAATGGCACACTTGTTTCATTGGAATTTTCATGTCGGTCCTATTCAAATTCACATTCTCATTCTCATTCAAACACTGATCAAGTTCATTTTCTTCATCCTCAAAGTTTTCATTCTCAGTCACATTCTGATGTTCTTCAGTCAAAACTTCTTCAACTGAACTTGAAGCATCTATTTGTTTTTTACTAGTAATAAACTTGTTAAGAGCTCCTGCTTGAGATCGAATAAATTCTTCTATTTTTTGCTTATTTTTCCTTTTTTCATGTCCATAAATATACTTTCTATTAGGAGGCATAATTATATGATCAAACCTAAAACAAAAAAGAAATAAAAAATCAATTAACTTCTCTAAAAAATTCTTAAGAAATTTTCAATGCTTATATATCAAAAGTTATTTCTCTTATGTTAATGTTTCGATTAAAAAAAATAGTAATAAGAAGCTAATACAAAAGCACGTCTAAAGTCTTAAATCAAAATCTAAAAATCTCAATCTCATAACATAGGACAATAATATATTATAAATCTATAATACCAAGCAAATATAATGTCCTAAATCCTAAATTAAAATCCTAAATAAAAAATTTCAATCCCATATCAAATAAATAATAATAATAATAAATTGAAAACAAAAGGATAACAATAAAGAAAAAAAAAATGGTTGCTTACTTGCTTTCTTTGAGTTCTTCAAGTTAGGGTCCTTCCGTCCTTGGAGAGTGGCGACTATAGGGAGGAATTAGAGGATAAGAGATAGAGAAACAATATTTTTTTTTCCCACAAGAGACAAGCAATCAACCAATCTAAGGGAGGAGAAAAGCCAAAAAGAATAGAGAGTTTTTTTTTTTTTTTCCCACAAGAGATGAGTAATCAGGCATTAGCCATCAAGGAAGGGGAAAGAGACGAAACTGATGGAGAGAGGAGGGAAAGAGAAAGGGACTTTTCATATGCCAAAAAGTCAAAAAAAGAGGCAATCTTCAAGTGAAAGTTTCGGCACATGGGACCACAACTAATTAGAATTCATTTGAAAGACGGCTGCTTGTTACATAGGCTTTAAAATCAGATTTGGGTCATTCTTTAAATTATTAGTCCAAGCCCAATTCTAAATGTCTTATGGTCTATGGAGAGGGGCCTTGGAGAGGGGGCTTTTTTTTTTTTGGCTGGGAAGTAATATATATGGACTAAGGATATTGGAGGGGGCCTTTTTTTTCCCTATAGACAATGGGGGCCTAAAGCAGCCGCTTGGGCTGCTTTAGGTCAGGGCCAGCCCTGCTCATTTGGAAGGAGAGAAATTAACCCTAAAGAGATAGAGTAGAGGAGATGGTGTTTGAGATAGTAAAAAGAGAAGATGTTATGAGAAGACTCCACAAGGTTTTGCTTTAGTCCTTGAGATTTCTTTTTGTTAACAAATGTTTCTTTTTTTACACCCACATAATACCAAAAAGCTCCAAATATATATATATTTTAAATTTCATCCAAAGAGAAGCTTGTTTTCTTCACTCTACTAATTAAGAGAGTAGCCCAACCATTCCGCCATTCATCTCATAGAGGAACTAAATATTCTTATATATTAGGCTGACCGATGTTGAACATAGGATGATATTCTACTAGTGCCTATTGAACATTCTATAATGTTCAACACCCCCTATTGAACATTTTTATATGTTCGGTTGGGGCCGGTGACTGAACATAATGATATGTTCAATTACCCCTATCTGAACATTGATTGATGTACGTTCAATATTGTAGGGCTAAATAAAAGCACAAACTTAAAATTAAAACAACTAAAAAAAAGTGAATCATACTTAAGAAAAAAGTATTTTTTTTCAGTGTTAGAATCATTCCACATGACCACCTAATTGTCTATTGATCAAAAACACCGTTTTTTGTTGTTTTCAAAAAGTTATGCGAGAATGTAGAGACTTGTGAGAGTAGGGTTTATGAAAAAGATATGAACGTGAGAATGGAAAGGTGAGTACATAAAATAATATGATTTATTTGTTATCTTTCATATTGAACTATGTCATAAGCACCAGTAAATCATTCACATGATAAATGGCTATATTTTGTTCTGCGGCCAATTATCACAAGAAAAGAACCCTCAACCGAAATTTTTACACCGAAGAAGTAGGTGACAATGAGGTTGTGAGCATTAATGAGATATTATTCCAAAGCTGAAAGGGTTATCAATGCCAACCATCTAATTGTTGGATTTAGGACCATAGCCTCGCGAACAATAAATTCAAGTAGGCCAAAGTCTGTAAAGGAAACATTTTTCCACTGGTTTGAAAGTTAAAAGTCTATTTCTTTTGAATTCACTTAATGAATTTCGTCTCATCTTAATTTACTCCTAGCAAAATGCTTTGGATAATAAGGGGGATAAATCTCATTAATATCCCATGCATGTCAGTAGGAGCTTGATTAGAAGCTTTTTATTGTTATTACTATTTATATTTATAAGAGGTTAATTGGGACTCTGATCGAATAAATTAATGAAGAGACACCCACCTGCAGCCTTAGCTTCTGTTTTATATGAGGATGTTTGTGGTATATATAGACAAAGATGCTAATGTAAGGACAAAGTTGCGTCACGTGACTTCTGTTGGAGCATTTGCAGAACATAGTTAAAAACCAACCGTTAGATTAAATTATTCTCTTATGAATCTCATGTCTGCAAAAAATTACGTTGATCCAACGGTAAATTTTTTTTTTTTTTTTTTTTTTAAATCAACTGTTAAACAGTGGTGATATTTTGAAGAATAAAAAAGTCATAGTTTTTCATTATGACATTTTTAAAAAATAATCGTTGGATGAGCAAATATCATACATGACATTCATAAGAGGGAAATCTAATCCAACAATCAGTTTTTCAAAATAGATTGTGCAAGTACCCCAACCAAATATTGCATCATATACACATTATATTAGCATATATGATATCATATATACCCTCTATTTAGAATACTCCTTAAAGACTTATGTAGTGGCTTTTGCATAATCTATTTTCGCCTTGGATGGTCACCACAAACTTTATGCATGTCTTGAACATGTACTTGATTTTGTGACACTGCCTATAATGAGGGAATTCTATGTAATTCAAACTCTTTTATACTTTTCTGTAAAATATTCATTGCCCCAATATATGGAGTTGTTTTCATGGAAAAAAACATTCTTGCATGCAGGGGGAAGCCAATAATTTGCTTTAGGAGGACAATTTTTTTTTTTTCTATTGTCAATTAGTTTATTCATCTAGCAAAAAGCATTATAATTAGGGCTCATTTGCATATTAGATTTATCTAAAATCACTTTTGAAGCTCAAAATTTCACTTGATTTAAGAGATGCAGTAATAATCACTTTTAGACAACTTGATATACGATAGGATGTTGGCAAAATTTTCATATAATAAGTGATTGTGTCAAAAGTTTGGAAGTTCCAACTTTTACCACAATCACTTTTAGTATATAAATTTTAATACATGAAGACATAATTTGAACATAATTTTAAAGAATTGTGTGAAGAGATAGTTTTTCAAAAGTGGTTTTAGAAAAAGGTAACATAAACGGGCCGCCCTTAGTCTTTTCGAGATATAAAATATTGTTAATTTGAAAGTGGATGAAAGATTTTGAAAAATGAACTAACAAATTTGTACAAGGCAAGTGAGCAAGATTTCGAGGTAAAAGATGTTTATTATATATGTATACAAAAATGCTATTATCAGGTCGACCTAACGCAAAGTTGCATCAGGTCACCTTTATATGGCTAGTTTCAGACTAGATTTTGTAAAACAGACCGTTAGATTAGATATTCCTATTCTGTATGTCATGTCTGTAAAAAATCACAGCGATCCGACGGTTGGTTTTTGAAAAAACTTACTGTAAAAAAAAAAAAAAAATGGTGATATTTTGAAGAACAAATAAGTTGCATATTTTCACAATGATATTTTTCAAAACCAACCATTGGATCACTATGATTTTTTGTAGGTATGACATACAAAAGATGGATATCTAATCCAATGGTCGGTTTTACAAAATCTCATTTGAAAATGACCTGACGCAACTTTGTGTTATGTCGACCTGATAATAGCATCTCCGTATATGTATATATAATTAGCTTAAAATTTCAATTATCAATATACTTAAATTGAATTTTAAATAACAAAAATAAAAATTAGGTCAGCTGCAATAGTAAAAATTTTAGGAGCAAAATTAAAATTTGACAAGAGACGAGTTTCTAATTATTATAAAATATGTATATAAAAATAATATTTTTAAAAAGTTGAGGGTGGGCATTTGCTCCGGGCTCTCCACGTGTCTTTGCCCATGCTTGCATGCATGCCTCACGAGTACGCAGTGATTAGTGGACCACCATCAATGAAGGAAGCCCC
This sequence comes from Hamamelis virginiana, assembly GCA_017140935.1. Taxonomy (NCBI): domain Eukaryota; kingdom Viridiplantae; phylum Streptophyta; class Magnoliopsida; order Saxifragales; family Hamamelidaceae; genus Hamamelis; species Hamamelis virginiana. Next base: position 183,949 of record JAESVK010000134.1, read on the forward strand.
ACTAGTACGCAGTGATTAGTGGACCACCATCAATGAAGGAAGCCCCACTAGTTTTAAAAAAAATTCGCCAAACCCCACTAGATTCAACAAATACTCTCCAAACTCAGCTCATAGATCTCCCTCTCTCTCTCTCTCTCTCTCTGTGCAGTTGGTCAGTACGTGAAACACCATTAATGACAGAATCACTTATAAAATGCACTTTGCTAGGCCACTTCACTTATCCTCTGTATTTCACAGAGCTCTCAATGGCTAGCTCACTCATATAATCCCATCAACCATTCATCTAGATTCCATATATCATTTGTGCCTCAATATATAGCATTTTTTTTTGTTTAGACATGCAGAGCCAAACAAAGTGCAAAAGAGAAGTATTTAAAATGGCGATGAAAAACTCTTTTTCTATGTAGAGGACTGGGTGTTCTAATTTCTCGCTTATGGTTTTCTGACAGAGCTGTTGATCTGTTGGGCCTATTCTGTATTCATCTCCAGTTGTATCCCTGAAAGACTCAAGTCCCATATTATGGCCGTTAATGGGTGGGGATAAGCTCCCCTCCAGTTCCGGAGGAGATTTGGCTGGGTGTCATTCTTCCGTTCTTGAGAACACATTTTAAGGAAGAGTTATTGCATTTGATTGACGTGGCGCAATACTAATTCTTAGATTGTACTAATTCTTAGATTGTGCTTGCAAATCACTACCATTCATCGAGCTAGTACTGCACCCAACTACAAGACAGTGGACTGGAGGGGAGCTTATCCCTAATGGTTGCATGTCATACGTACCTTCTTTGTATTTCAACATCAATGATCGACTATCTATGTTTGGGTCACCAGAGCTTCTTTGTATTAGTGTAATGGTTAATTACATTCTTCATGTCATCCTCTCAAATTCTTCTTTCCTAAATCATTCCCTCATTTTAGTATGCATATGTTTACTTTTGCGAAAGTCAACTTAACATTCATAAATAAATAATTGTGAGATGCATATTTTGAAAAGTTAATTATTGGAGTAGATACCTTGTTATGAATGCAACGTCTACCAAAAATCATAGCGATATATCTGATGTAGACATTTCAAAATCTAAACTGTAAAAAATTTTAACCGCTGAAAACTGTTACAGTTTTTCTCAATGATATATATGAGAAACTGACTGTTAGATCATTGTGATTTTTGGTATGTTTGAAATTCATATGCATAGTCTCTAATCTAACAGTCATTTTTTAAAATATGCCTCTCACAATCACATATGAGGTTCATGAGTGAGAGTCAACATTATGAACTGATAGGATCATTTGTGTGTGTGTACGTGTAGTTCATAGGATCATTTGTGCGTGTGTGTGCGTGTGTGTAAGTTTGAATATTAAAAAATCATAATAGTAGGGCATTTCTAATTGATTGAATATTACTAATAAATAGTATGCAGTAATTCTTTTTGAATTGAACTCAATTTCTCAAATCTTATAAAATTTCATTAATAACAACAAAAGTATTGTATATAAATTAAATTGAAATTCTTTTACAAGCACGGTCCCATAAAACTTTATTAATCTTTTTAATTCAATTATTATTATTATTATTATTATTATTATTATTATTATTTTATAAATACTAACACATTTATGGATCAAACTCAATTACTCGAAAAATTGACGCCCTAGGCAATAACCTCTTGGACCCATGCCCAAGGCCAGCCTGGTCTTAATAGATACGGAGTGCCTTTCATATTGAAGTATGTCACAAACACCAGCAATCACTCACCTAAATCATGGACAATTGGCTATATATTATATATAAAGTAGTATTTATATTATCTTTTCTCCCATTATCACAAGAAAGGAACCCTCAACCGTAGTCCGAAGAAGTAGGTAACAATGAGGATGTGGGCATTAATGAGATATTATTCCAAAGCCAAGAGGGTTATGAATGCCAACCATCTAACTAATTGTTGGATGTAGGCCCATAGCCTCTCCCATTTAGGTACACAAGTTTTTTGTAGGGACTCATTTTTGTGGGGACCTAAAATGGTATAAACAACAATGAATTTGAGTACGGACTCATTCCAGTCAATGACAGAATTGAATCTCAATGGCGTTAAAATAGTATTCGAAGTTACTAATATACCCTTAAAGTCAAATGAAAATTAATGGTTGTATAAAAGGCAGTTTTGGTATCTTAAAAATGAAATTACATGGCCGACGTTGACCAAAAACTAAATGCAGGTTAAAGTCTGTTTCATTGAAAGGATCTTATTGTAATTTAATTTCAAAAATTGGGATGTCTCGTCGAATTTCAAAACCGGAAAAATTGAAAGAAGTGTCTCAGTAATTATTATTAATTAAAAGAAAGAAGCCAAGAGTGTAAGTATAATTTATGGGGGTGATATTTACACTCCCAAAATAAACTCTCGAACTCCTCCTCACAGAAGTGCTAATATCAGGTGCACCTGATGCATCTTGCATCAGGTGCCCTCTTCTACAGCCACCTGTGATAAATATTTTTAAAAACTGACCGTTGGATTAGATACCCCTATAATTTATGTCATGTCTGCCAAATATCACAGTGATCCAACGGTTGGTTTCTGAAAAAACTGACTACTAAAAAATGATAACATTTTAAAGAACAAAAAAGTCATAGTTTTTAGCAGACAGTTTTCTCAGAAACCAACAGTTGGATCACTGTGATTTTTGACAGACATGACATACATTATAGGGGTATCTAATCCAACGGTCAATTTTTAAAAATATTTATCACAGATGGCTGTATAGGAGGGCACCTGAAGCATCTTGCATCAGGTGCACCTTATAACAACACCTCTGCTTCTCCTCATATTATAATGATATAACTAACATTTCTATATTCATTAATGACAAATTTACCTTATACTAAAGTTGAGTTATGTGACCAGTTGCATAAACAACATAATTGTATAAAGTGCAACTTATAACAATATCTTCATGTCATCGAGAACCTCTAAAGATTGAATAATTGAATAGAAAAGAGAGTTAACAAACTCAATACAATAAGGGAAACTTAATTTATTATATAGGAAATATATAAGAACGGTTAGAAAATGTTAGATTGTTAGTGAGATCATTGAGATGCGAAAAAATCAAGTAACCAACATTATTAAAAAATGTTAAAATTGATGAGAATGACATAAAAGTTAGGATATTATTAATAATTTAAATTATATTCTATATTATATATAATAGAATAAATAAAATATAATATATGTATCATATAAAATTATATATTTTAAATATAAAATTTATATAAACAGGATGGGGAATCCTCGCGGGGCACAACGGTGTAACGGGGTAAGACTTTGTAAACCCATCCCTGTTCCATACGATGGCGAGGCAAATATTTTAAACCTCATCCCTGCTGTTATACCGAAAAATTCAAAAACATCCCGCCCCTGTAGGGACGGACGGGACGGGTCCCTGCGGGGATGGGCAAATTGCCATCCCTGTCAAGTCTCTCTCCAACGCCCACGGTTTAATGAAAATTCCTTGAACTCATAAGAATAGAATTTGGTGGGTGAAACACCATTAATGACATAAACCCTTATAAAATGCACTCGGGTAGGCTAGCTAGCAAGTACGTGGCTAGCCACTTGTCATCTTTAGTTCACCCAGTTCCCCATGGCTCAGAGTATACTAAACTGATCGAGAATCGCTCAATCATAGATATATACTCATCAACCATTCATCTACATATATTCCTTCATTTGCGCTTAATTCGCAACCCATTACCCTTTCCTTGTTTAAACTGATCAGCCAAACAATTAAAGCAAAAGAAAAGTACCTAAAATGGCGATGAAACTTGTCTTCCATGCAGTAGTAAACTGGGTGTCTTCTAGCTTATGGTTTTCTGACATAGCTATTGCTCTGTTGGGACTATTCATCTTCAGCTGTATACTTGAAAGACTCACCAACAAGGGTCCTATGTTATGGCCAGTGATGGGTATCATACCGACTCTATTTTTTCACATGAATGACATCTATGAATGGGTCTCCAAAGCTCTCATCAAAACCGGTGGGTCATTTAAATATAAGGGAATGTGGATGGATGGAGCTTACGGTATCGTAACTGCTCATCCTTCCAATATCGAGTACATGCTCAAGACAAGATTCAAAAACTTTCCCAAAGGTAAGCATTTCAGAGAGGTGTTTCTTGATTTGCTTGGCAATGGCATTTTTAATGTTGATGGTGAATTATGGAAGGAACAGCGGAGGATTGCAACTGGAGAGATGCATGCAAGCCAGTTTGTGGAGTACTCTATTAAAACCATGGAGGATTTGGTGCACCAAAAGTTGTTAAAACTAATAGAGAAGCTCTCAAATTCGGGAGATTGCATTGATTTTCAAGATGTTCTTCTTCGATTTACGTTTGATAATATTTGTACTGCAGCTTTTGGTGTTGATCCAGGATGCTTGGCCCTTGATTTACCACAAGTTCCTTTTGCTAAAGCTTTTGAAGAAGCTGCTGAATTAAGTTTGTTCAGATTTTTTGTGCCACCTTTTGTGTGGAAGCCCATGAGGTTCTTTGGGGTAGGACTTGAGAAGCGGCTCAAAGAAGCACTTCAAATAGTGCATGGTTTTGCTGAGAAGACGGTGACGGATCGGAGGATTGAATTAAGTAAAGTTGGTAGCAAAAATGATCGATCTGATCTCTTATCAAGGCTTATAGAGAATGGAGAAAACCCAGGTAAAAAAGGTGAGAAAAGTACTCAATATTTCTCTAATAGTTACCTCAAAGATTTCTGCATAAGCTTTATATTAGCAGGGCGAGACACAAGCTCCGTGGCATTGGCATGGTTCTTTTGGTTGATACATAAAAACCGAGAAGTGGAAAGCAAAATTCTCAATGAAATCAATGAAATCTTGGGTCACCGCGAAAAGTACTCTAAGAAGGAAGAGCCAATTGACATAGTTTTTACAGTGGAAGAATTAAAGAAAATGTTGTATCTACAAGCAGCATTATCAGAATCTCTTAGACTCTATCCATCGGTCCCAGTTGAATTCAAGGAGGCTCAAGAAGACGATGTGTTGCCCGATGGAAGCGCCGTTAAAAAGGGGGCTGGAATTTTCTTCTCTATTTTCTCAATGGCTCGAATGGAGTTGATATGGGGAAAAGATTGCTTGGAGTTTAAGCCAGAGAGGTGGATTAATAAAGATGGGCAATTTGTGACGAGCGAGATTAATCAATTCAAGTATGTTGTGTTTAATGGGGGTCCGAGGTTGTGTGTAGGCAAGAAATTTGCATACATGCAGATGAAAATGGTGGCTGCTTCGATTCTGTTAAGGTATTCAGTTGAGGTGGTTGAAGGTCAGAATGTTGTTCCAAAGATAACAACTACACTTTACATGAAGAACGGGCTGTCGGTGACTTTTAAGCGTAGGTCGAATAATTAGACACCGTACACCGAATATTTTTTCCAATTTTAAGGTAATTAAAATTGGAAGGGTGCATTTCGGGCATGTATGGTGGTGTCGTGGACGTTTATCATCGTAGTTAATTTAAATAATTATGATAGTTTGGTTGGCAGTTGAAAATCTGTACGTTCATATATGCTTGCTAATTAAGGCTCCGTACATGTTAGATACATGCATGGCTTAGATGGCTAGCTGTGAAAATCGATCCGTACTAGCCTCCACTATTGTATTGCATATTTATCCCCAAACAAAATATATATATATATATTATTGTATTACATATTGGTACTCGACTATATAAATATATGATTAGATGCATATATATCCTGTAGTGTCACTGCTGCTTTGTTTGGATGCATGGAGTGATTGAGAGAGAAGAAAAAAGAAAAGAAATCGAAGAGAGGAGCCGAGTTTTCCTTATTTATGAGTTATATATTGAGTTAATTAATAAGGAGAAAAAACAAAAGAAATTAAGAGAAATGGAGGGTCCAAAATATTTCTATGTTCATATATATATATATATATAGGGTCAAGTTCGATCTCCTTACACCCTATTTTGACACCTATGTTTACATCTCGTTTTCAAAACACTACCTATGATAAACATTTTGACGAACCGACCGTTGGATTCAATACTTTTTTTATGCATATCATGTATACCAAAAATCTTAGTGACCCAACGGTTAGATTTTAAGAAATTAATGTCACTATAAAAAACTGTTATGTTTTTAATTAATAAAAAAAATAATAGTTCTTCAAAATGATATATTTCAAAAACCAACCGTTGGATCAGTCCGATTTTTTTCATACATGACAAACATAAAATAAGTATCTAATCTAACGGACGGTTTTTCAAAATATTTGACCTACGGTGGTATTTGAAAATGAGGTGTAAACATAAATGTCAAGATAGGGTGCAAGGGGAACCTGTCCCATATATATATATATATACACACATATCTCACAAGTCACTACAAGGAAAAAAAGGAAAACTTTTTTAACATTCATAATACTCATTTTGCCCATTAATTAACTAGTAGAAAGTAAAATAAAAATGATATTATTTTATTGTGTCCAGGGAGCCAGAACTGAACACCAACAATCAAACAAATGATAAAGACACAAGTTTTACGTGATTCGGTAATTGCCTACTTCCACGGGATAACGAATTTTACTATGTGTAGAGAATAATTACAAATACAATAATGAAGGAGGAGAAATTCTCAACTCAACTCGCTAACAATGATTCTACTCTCTTTGATTTTCTATCTTCGGTCTGATTCTCTATTCCCTGATTCTCTCTCCCAAGCCTTTTGTTTATAGATAAATGGAAGAGGCAAAATCAGCAACAAGCAACCAACAAGTCCACCGGCAAGCCATCCTACCAAGTCACCCTACCAAGGTAGCTCCCCAGATTTTTGACTAACAAAGTTGGTGGCTGTTGGTACGGTGGCTCCATCTTTGACTTTGGTGGATTACCAAATCTGAGCTAATCTTCACAAATTTAACTCCCAAAATAGCTGATATATTATTAATTTCAAAATAATGGAGATATTAGATATTTTCATAAAATGTGGTCCAGTTTTAATGAATCTTTTTAAAGCAATAGCTCGTAATTAACCTATGGTTATGTCACAGTACGTACATATAATTAAATCATAGCACTTGTTCATTCACATATACGTTCTAAGAAGTATGAAGGCCTTTTTCTCTTTGAAGTCTCTACTAAATGAAAAAAAGGCTTCTTGATTTAATCGTAGTTGACTATGAGTCTTTTCATTACTCTCGTATAGTAATAACCTATGTCAGCAACTACTACAGCAACTATGTCAGCAACTTTTAACTTTTTCTTTCTTTTCAACCTCTCATCAAATGAACTTGTCGTCTGTTTTATGATTGAGGTGGAGGGTGGCCAGGTGTTGGGATATCTGTGCATCATGTTGGTGTTTGGCTGCTGTTTTGGTGAAAAAAAAAATCTTGGGTCTTTGGTGGACCCTAGTGGCATGGGGCTCCCTTAGTCAATGTTTTTTGGTCTGTTTTGGTGTTGGTCTTGTAGTTTGGTTTAATTGGTTGGTCCTTTGGCCAGGTTTGGGGTGTTTGTAAGGTAGTTTGGTGTGCAGTTCTATATGGTGTTTCTGGTGTTTGAGTCTTCATTTGTTGCTGGGTGTCTTCTTTCAAATGAATAAAATATGGTTGTTTATGCTGACCAAAGAAAAAAATCTCTCATCAAATGAAAACATCTTCCTACTAGACAAAAAAAAAAAAAAAAAAAAAAAAAGTGGTAAAAGGCATTACAATAAAAGCAATTGTTATCAAACCCGGACCGGTTCAACCGGTTCAACTGGGAATCGGTCCCCTCTCCGGTTGGTTTAACCCACAAAAATCCATTTAAAAAAAAAATCGTTCAACCGGTCAAACCGGTTAAAAAATAGGTCAACTTGTTTTTTTTTTTTATATTTTTTTTTTGAGGTGCTAAAATGACTAAAAAAGTCTCAATATTTTTAAAATCTCTTAAAGTCAAGAAGGCTAAAAAGGCAAATTAGTCTTAAAAAATCCCAAATAACAAAAAGAAACCAAAGCACCTAATTTAATAATACAATATTCTTATCTTGCATTTTAAAAAATATATATAATAACAATTTATCAATAGTAATTATTAATTTTCAATTTTGATGACTGCACATAAATTCAAATATATGAATTGATTGTACAAACATTTAAAAAAAATTATATTTTGAATCATTTATAGTTTTTATTCTAATAAATAAATAAATAAATAATATATTTATGACGTCATGGTTCAACCTGGCGGTTCAACCGGTTGACCCTTAACCCGGTAACTTTTCCGGTTCGATGAACGGTCCGAATTTTAAAACAATGATTAAAGCTAGTAGTTAGGTTTATATTTCCACATATACCTTCCTAATGGGATTACTAATTAATATAAATTAGGTGTAGTCAAATTAAGAATACAATCAAAGCCATTTCCATAATATAATGAAAACAGGGGACCAAAGAAGACATAAAATAAATAAATAAATAAATAAAATCTTGAATTTTACATGAACAAAGAAACATAAAATATCGTATATAAAAAAAAATAAAAAAATAAAAAAATAAAAAAAGGATCAACAAAAAGATCATCCAATAAATGCCTAATTTGGTGTCAAGTCCTACTTTACAAACTTCTGCTGCAAAAGGTCATGTTCGGCTATCCTCTTTATAATAAGTCTTTTTGACCCTAAATGGACAAATATGCCCCTAGAAACAACTTAACCTATTACTCCTACTTCCATCTGATAAAAAGCCTTGTATTTGGATTCGAATCTAATACTAACCGTCGACAGAAGCAGAGAGGAAAGAAAGAAAACAGGTAGAAAGAAAGGAAAGAGAGAGAGAAAGAAAGAGGAGAGCAACGGAGAGAGAAAGAAGCAGAGCGAGAAAGCTGTAGTAGAAACTTCGAAGTCACGAGAGGTCACCAGAAAGATGCTGACGAGCTCCATCTCCGTCTAAGATCAGCATAGGTGGGCACAGTCTCCTTGAGTTGATTCAAATTGAAGCAGTTGTAGAGATCATGGCCGGCGATCAGTAGTTGCAGAGATCATAAGCAGCGGCACATCATACATAAAGCTGATAGAAAAAACCCGTTTCAATCAGATATGTAACTACGTCGACTCGTCAGAAAATCGAATCGCTTATTCCGATCGGAAACTGCATCAACCAGAATTCTTTAACTCAAATATTCCATTCCGATCGGTAGTGGCAGAACGAAGGTCGAGATCAGGTTCATTGTGACACAGCCATCCATTTGAGGCTGAGATCAAGTTTGGTTTGTCGGAGTAACAGATCGCAAGTGCAAGCACCAAAGCGTTCTTCCTTAAATCAAACAAATTATTATTAAAAATTGGTCTTAGAAATCATATTGTATTCAAGAAATTTATTTTTTTTTTTTCTCTTTTTTCTTTTGCTACATCAAACAATTCTTGGTTTGATTTTTTTCATGAAATCTAGAAAGCATGAAATGATTTCTAGAAAGAATGAAATTATTTCTAAAAAAATGTTGGTATAATTGGGGTTTGGTGATGATTTTCATTTTCTTCCCTTTTTTTGAGTGCTCTGGTGTCATGAGAGATAGAAATGTAGAAGTGTGAAATGAATAAAAAAATGTAGTGAAATCATTAAAAATGCAATGAAATAAATAAAAATCTAGTGAAATGCATTAAAAATGCTGTGAAGTAAATAAAATATGAAGTGAAATGTATTAAAAGTGCTTTGAAATGCATTGAGTGCTGTGAAATGAATAAAATATGCAGTGAAATGCATTAAAAATGCAGTGAAATGTATTAAAAATGCAGTGAAGTTCGGCGTAGTGAAATGCAGTAAAAAGGGTAAATATGGTATTTTTAAAAAATAATTTTAATTTATAAATTGCATGCATTAAAGTATGTTAAGAGAGGACTTTATGTAAGAGAGGTCTCTCAAATGGGACTTCCCTAAAAAGAATCTAAACCAAGGGAACCCTTTTCAATGTTGTTGCCTAATCCCTTTAGGACTTTCTCCAACAGTTCAAGTTCTCCAGATTCATCATTGATCTCATTGGTAAGCCAATCTCTTGTTTGTTTTTACTTTCATCCCATCAAAGCATATCAAAATTATTGGATTTTTCAAGAATAAAAAAATAATAATTAAAAGCAACAAAATGATCTTCCAACATACCTGCTACAAGAAAAGAGGGTTCTGGGGGCTGAAATTAGCCACTGTATACCTTCCGTGGCATATTTGCGTCTCCTAAAGGCGTTCCGTCTTAAAATGATTTTTAAATCATATAACATTCCAACGGCGACAGAAATCAGCCGTCTCAAACTTAACGACTGAGACTATCTGTCCCCGAAACAATAAATTATTATTTAACCTCTAACGGCACGGTTTATGTCTATCTCTACTATAATAAAATATTTTTTAAATTGGGTAAGATTCGCCCTTATATTGTTTGGCTTTTTAGATTCCCCGGTTATGATTTTACTTATCTTTTTATTTTTTATGTACTGTTGTTCTGATCTGATTGGTTTCTGGGTTGAAGAGGAGCTTTGAATGGATTGCAATAGTAGAGGAGGGGATGGTTATGGAGCTGCGAGCAGAATCAAGCGATGGGGCTTTTTGGGTTACAGATCGTGTAGTGTTAAATGCAAAAAATAGAACAAAAAGAGAAACAAAATAGGGAGTTTATAAGCTGAGTTAATGAGCTTTTTAAAAGAAATGAGCTTGATCATTGATGCTTTGCTCGTTTTCATATGCTCTGTTTTCGATCTATTCTTCTCTTATTTTCTGTGTTATAGATCAGTTGTCCATGTCTATAGTGAACCGATGTTGGACTCTCTTGCTAATATAAAAAGTGTTTCATGTTGTTTGGATTGCTTTTCATGGATTCTGCATCATATAATTAAATTGGAAATTAGAAAGTTCAACACTAGCCTTGAATTTACACTATGTTTGGATTGAGAGAATTGGAGAGAAGGGAAGAGAATCTCATTAAGAGAAAAGAAGATAACTTTCTCTTCATCCTGTTTGGATAGATTTTATAAGAGATGAGAAGATTTTAAGGTGTAAATTTCAATATTGCCCTTACTTATATAAAAAAAAAAATAAAAGCTAAACAAGAGAGAGAAATGGCAAAGTAGTAAAATCACGTCTATTGACTTTCTCTTCTCTCCAAATCTCCCTAATTTGTTGAGAGATATTTTTGGGCTCTTTTCTCCCCACTTTCTCTCCCCCTCCCTTCCTTTCTCTCCTATTTTGGTTTTCCAAACAAGGGAATTTTAAAATTTTTCTCTTCTTTTCTCCCCAGCTCTCTTAATCCAAACGGACTGTTAGTAAGACTAGGGCTTTAATTTGAGCCTTTCAACGTTTTGGCAACTGATTTAAATTACGCTTTGGTGCTCAGTCATTCTTAGCTAATATGGCATGAATCATGGGGATTGCAATTCAAAACTGATTTAAACTACTTTTATTTGTTTGATTTTAGAAAGCAAGAGCAATGTAACAGCTATTTTATAAGTCTTTCTTGATTTTAGAAACCAAGTCAGTAGTGAAGTTGAGTTTTGAGACTACTTTAAAATATCAAGAATTCTCATAGTAAATTTTTTCCTCTAATACCATTAGAATCCAGCAAATAATACAGTAATCTCTAAGTATATATATTTGTATTTTACTGAAGGAGATTGTTGTTAATAAACCACACCCATCAGGGCATCAGTACAAGCCCAACTTGCATCACTGGACTGGACACATTTCTGTAGTAGCATCATATGACACATTTGGGGCGACACCAATATGTAATTTTTTTAAATTTTTAATATAATTATATTCTGTGAACTGTGTAAGGGTCTGAGGAAAATTTATGTTTGTAGGCATTATCATTGAAAAGTGACATCAATGGATTAAATTATTTGCCTTCCCTTTTACTATTTTTTAATATCTTTCCTATTAGCTTAATCTTTCTGTTCTCTATCAAGTGTTGATAAGAGTAGTGAATTTGTTTTTCCAAGTTTTCACTGCCTTCCATGGGATGGGTTTCCACAGATTTCCTTATTTTTCCTTGTGCTTGGAGATCTCAATTTTAAATTAATTGTAGGATTGATGAAATTCTCTGGAATCATTTGTGATTTCTAGATTCTTGGACTTCAATAAACTCGTTAAATCTTAATCATATTTTCCAAAATTTCTCTGATGTCTCTCCTTAGGACATGATCCAGATCATCTTGTATACAAATTTAATAATAAATGGAATAAATCTGACTTCCAGTTTCCTAAATGGGCAATCCATGAATGTGTAGCTGATAACCCACAGTATTATAAGGAATGTGAGTAGTGCACATCCAATAAATAGAGGCCTATACATTTAGTTTTCTTCTTGACTTTTGTCTATTTTACTATTAGAGAGCAGAACTAAGTGAAGACTAATGTTAGAAGAAGCATAACTTGACTCCTTAAGTCGTGCCTCAATTTATACTGCTTTACTCTCCTTTAGAAAACTGAGCCCATAGAAGCTTCATTCAATAAATTCATAATGTGTAGGAATCTTGTGGACTGCCTTCTTATTGCCTCTTTGGCTGTTAACTTCCAATTCTTTTGAAGATGTAAAAAACAAAAATACAAATACAAATACAAATAAAATTCTTCTATATGCAATCTGAATATCTGTTTGTTAATTCATTGTGAGCTTATATCTTTTATGATTGGAGAGAAGGATTTGGGCTGGTAGCACATGAGCTTAGTTGCTGTTATTAATATGAATTGCTTTGATTAAGGAATAATGTTTAATATTTTCTACTATGGTGATATTTTGAAGAACGTTGCATATTTCACATACATTTTTCAAAAACCAACCGTCGGATTACTGTGATTTTTTTGCAGGCATGACATACAGAAGAGAGGCATCTAATCCAACGGTCAGTTTTATGAACTGTCTTCTAAAATTGGCCATATAAAGGCAACCTTACACAACTTTACGTAAGGCCGGCTTGAACATAGCATTCCTATATATATATATATATATATATATATAATGTATTGTTACAAGTAGGCATTTTTTTGTTAGATTTGTAATGTTATTTTGTTGTTGCAGAATGGATGTGCTGTGTCAGGATGCGCCATCAAAGAGGATGGAGATAGATGGCTATTTTGGGAGATTAAAAGGACCAATTCAGTGGGGTATGATAGAAGTGTATTTATCCTTTTGAAGGGGTAAGAGCATCTCCAATGCAAATGCCAAATTGGAGGTGCCAAAGCCAAATTTGGCACCCCAAATGGCACTTGCCAAAGCCAAATTTTAAATATAGCACTAAGGTGCTCCAATGCACAAGTGCCAAATTTTGGCGCTTCCCATCTATTTTACATATTTACCCTCATGCTCCAACTAACTTCCAACTACTTTTCAAAAGTTATTTACAATAACATATTAAAACTTATTTTAATCTTCGTAATGAAAAAAATTCATATTTTAAAATAATTAAATATTTTTGTATCTTAATTTAATAATTTAATATTTTAAAATTTTATTTTCGCATAAAATTCGCTAAAATACTAATATTCTAATTATAATTTATCATTGATTAATTTTAATTGAAGGAATTTAATTACACACTAAATTTAAATTAGTGTCACTTTGCAGTTAAAAATTTGATTTTAATCTAGTTAAGCCACTCGCAGTAAAAATTTTGAAAAACTGACCGTTGGATTTAATACTCCTATAATGTATGTCATGTCTACCAAAAATCACAGTAATTCAACGGCTATTTTTTGAAAAATATAACTTTGAAAAACTGTGACCATTTTGTTCTTACAAATGTTTTCATTTTTTAGCAGTCAGTTTTCTCATAATCCAACCGTTGGATCACTGTGATTTTTGGCATGCACAACATACATTATAGGAGTATCTAATCTAACAGTCAGTTTTCCTTAATTTACACTGCATTGGAGATGCACTTTTACATTGAAGATGCTTTTATGTTTCGAAAACCGACCGTTGGATCATAGTGATTTTTGTCACCCATGACATTCATAAGATGAATATTTTATCTAACGGTCGATTTTTCTAAATATGACATGCAACTGAAGCAAAAGGGCTAAAAGACTCTTAAATTAGTAAATAACCCCATTTTTTTAAAAAAGATTCTTGAAGCCATAAAGGCTAAAAGAGTAAATTTGTCAACAAAAAATACCTCAAATAGCAAAAAATCCTAGGCAGATTTCATCGTTTCAATTCTCATTTCTCAGTTTTTTTATTTTTTCACATCTTGCTCCTCACAGCCTCTAAACCCCCAAGGCGGCACAGCCTTACCCCACCGATTCCCACCGCGGCACAGCCTTACCCGACCGCGACGCAGCCTCACGACCCTCATCCCACTGCAGCATAGCCTCACGGCCTTCAGCTTCGCGGAGTCACAATCCTATATAATGCAATTATAAGGCATTGATACATATATATACAAGGAACAAAAATGTCAACAGTTTTGAGAGGATCGAAGCTGCGATGAGGGGATCCACCGCTGATCCTATTACCGGTATTCCACTTTCTTTCTCTAGCTATTCCGCCTCTCTTTAAGCTTCAATTTTCTCAATCATTTGTATTTGTGACTTTGTGTGTGTATATAATTTTATCAATCATATGTGTTTGTGACTTTGTGTGTGTATATAATTTTCTCAATCATTTGTGAAATTTTTTTTTCTTACATTTTCTTGGCTGCCAAACACAATCTTTGGGGGTAATTTGTCATTTTGCAAATTGGGGGTAATTGGAGTGGTGGGAAATCTGATGTGGTACAAATAGCAGCTGCCATTCTAAAACCCAAATTTGGCAGCTTGGGCTGCCAAAGCCAAATTTGACATGAGCAATGGCAGCTGCATTGGAGCAGCTGTTTTGGGTGCAAAGTGCCAAATTTGGCTTTGGCACCTCCATTGGAGATGCTCTAATGTAGCAAAAAAGCGCACTGAAGTTTTTGTTTGTACGAGGAGCAAATCAAATCTTTTCAATCCATTTATGTATGTCCATCTCTAGGAGTCAATTAGTTACTTATTGTCCAAGGAGAGCATTATTGAAATGCTGAACTTATGGCAATTTTTTGTACGGAGTAAGACAATTTTTTGTAATGAATTAATATATGTATGCGTGCTTAACATTTTGGAAAGAATGAATGGAAAAAGCATTTTATATGTGCACACGACAAGATAGTTGTAGCTTTATATATATATATATATATATAGAAAAAAGTATATATTAGAAATGAAATTAGAAATAAAATATTTGGTTAGAAAATTGAGTTTTTTTCAAATGTAACCTTTTAAAAAATATATATATACAAGTCTAACCTCCGCCCAAAAATATATACCAGAGTGACCCTTTGACCGGGTCAAAAGGAGTAAAACAGCGGTTCTTTAAAAGATACATAGAACCGCTGTTTGAAACAGCGGTTCTTTAGTCAAGACGCACAGCAAGCCCTTTTTTTCCTTTCTTTTTTTCCTTTCTCCTCTGAACAAAGTTCAGGCTCGCTACACGTCAATTAAAACACACTTGCAGTTCTCTTGTAGCATATATATATATATAAAGCAAAACTGACGCAAGCAAGCTTTAATTGATCAAAAGCAAACTGACACACCATATATTCAAACTGACATACCATAAATATATATATATTTTCTTTTTGGATCAAAAGCAAGCAATCTTTAATTGATCAAAAGCAAAACTGACGCAAGCAAGCTTTAATTGATCAAAAGCAAACTGACACACCATA
>JAESVK010000134.1:225762-238089 GCA_017140935.1 Hamamelis virginiana
AATAAATAATGTAATAATATCTTAACTAAAATAAAGCTTAAAATAAGAAAAGGGTAATATAGACAATCTATTCTTATTAGTTAACTTCAAATTTGACCTGGAGGGCCTATCGGTATAAAATCTTATCCTTTGGACTTAGTGATAAAAAATACCATAATCAGGGCCTATTGATCATATTCCCTTATTATAGTTAGATGAAAATTTATTGATAAATCCAGCGCGTGGGTTTGCGAGTGCATTTATATATATTCAGCAAACGCATCCTCTCTTTCTTATACTCCAAGTCTCTTCTCTGTTAATAAGCTCCGAAGCCTTTCGGTTCTCGCGCGCTTTCTCCCAAAGTCCCTCTGAATCAGATCTTCACCGGGTTAACTCAGCAATCTCTCTGATAGTCTTCTCGTCTTCAGTTCGTGTAAGTTTCATCACAACTAAAAACAGCATTTCAAACTGAATGAACTGTGAAATCTGTTTAGTTGCTGAGAAAACTGAGGGAAATATCATTTTCTATTTTGTTACTGAGTTTCTTAGAAATTGAAAATCTTGCTTAGCACTTAATTCTATTGGATTCGATTGAGTTGATTATTTCAATTCTTTGCGAACCAAAAAAGGGAAAATTTGTGGTTCATTTTCCTTCGTTTTCTCAGCAAATAAACTGAGAATTTGGTTTTACCGATATCGATTGATGGTGGAGCATAAAAAAAATCCTGAAATTAGGGTTAGTTAACTGGAAATGCCTCATTGAGGGATCCTTTTAGGTTAATCTCGATGAACATGTCGATCTCTTGAGATCATCAATGTCACACTAATGATTTTAGCATTCATTGTTGTTGTTGTTGTTATTGCTGCTGCTGCTGCTGTTTGTTATTATGATTATTGTAACAAATATGGTGCGGGTTCGTATTTAGCCAGTCGTTCTCTTCTGTTTGTAGGTTCGTGTGGATTTGAAAATGTCTAAGACAGCTGTAGATGTTCCTCCAAGGGGTGGGTTTAGTTTCGACCTATATAGAAGGAATGAAATGCTCCTGAAGAAATGTGTTCAACCGCCATCTTATCGGAAGACAGGAACGACTATTGTTGGGCTTATTTTCCAGGTACATATGTCTTTCACGCTCTTAACGTTACCAGTTAATTTCTTCAGTTGCTTGCATTGATTTGGATTTTATTTTGATGACAAGTGAAATGAAACCTCAAGATTGTCTTCAACTCTTCATAGCTGATATTGTTAATTTGTTTTGTAAAGCTACTTTGATTAGTTGCATAGTCACTTGTGTGTAACTAAAAAATGTGAACAGAATCAATTTATGCAGTTCTTTAACAGTGTTTTTAAGCTAAAATGGGAATGTAATCCGTCCAAGTTGCTGAGCGGAGACATGGGTCTTCAAGCACAATAAAATACACGATTAAAATCGCACTTATATACTGTTGCAAGGGTCACCATTATATAGGTCCCTGTTATGAGATTGTCTATGCCAGATAAAAAGAAGAAGACATCATTATTTGATTTTAGACCATCTAATCTGTATCTTTTCCCAGTTACACTTTTAAGAGTAGGGAGTAAAAATCGGATGCTCAAAATTATTCAATCAACTTTCTCGTATAACATGTAGACCTTTTAGGTGTCACCATTGGATTTTCTTCGTACAACCCACAACAGGACATAATGTGGTGGTAGAAGTCTGAGTCTTCAGATATAGAGACCTTGTATACCACTAGTAGAACTTTGAGTAACAACTTTGTTTTATGAATGCATGTGTTCAAGTTGGTTATAGCCAGATTTTTATTCAGTTTAATTTTTGACAAGGAATGGCTCAAAACAATATTTGGAAGAAAAAGTAGTTACCAAGAAAAACAAAAGAGAGAAAATGAAGCTTAGGATTATAATTTCACGAAATAATTGGGGTCTGATAGCACTCTCAATTTAATAGATAAAATGCAGTGATTAAATTATGAAGCAGTGGATGAACACCAAAAGTGTACCAAAAACCTGCACAGTATTTCTGGGGGTTAATAGAGAGAGGAGTTTTAGACTCTATCCAAATTGAGGCATTGGCCCTCAAGAAATCTTTTGACTTTAAGCTTCTAAGCCTTCACTTGTGTGATGAAGAAGTAAATAAATTTCTTCATAGCCCAATTCATTTCCGAACTTGCCCAAATTAGAAATAGAATATTAAAAGGTGCTAATTGCTATGAATAAGAAGATGAACCACTGACTTTGGGTCACTTTTAATTGTATGCGCCTGTTTGGAAGAGACCACCATTTAGATGAGGTGTCCAATGTTCTATAGTAGAGATCATTTTTGCCTTCTAAATTTACCATTAAACCTTGTAAGGTAAAGAACAGTGCACCATTTTTGCCTTCTTAATTTACCATTCTTAACATGATGGCTATGTAACTGAGTTGTAGTGGCTCGAATGATTCAAATTCCTAATCCTAGAGACATTGATGAAATACTAGACTTTGAGGTCTGGAGAAACTCAATACACCATTAACACTTTTTTAGCTAGAAAGTCATACGTGTGAATATAAAATGAAAGTGAGAAGAAAACATTTAATGGAAGAACTGGTAGTTAGCATATTAAAAGGCTATTTCTTCATGCTAGAAGCCACTCAAGTTATTATGTCCCATTCTTTGAATCCCATTCTTTGAATCTACATTGTGTGATCTAGATCTAGTTAGTTCATACTTCTTTGAATAGGTTTGTGCATTCTTTGTGCCTAGGATTCTTGGTGTGGTATAAGGTGGTTGTTGAGAAATGAAACATTTTGGGAGGTAGCTAGTTCTAAGTATGACGATAGCGCGTGCGCACACACACAAAAAGAAAGAAAGAAAAGAAAAGAAAAGGCTCTACTTATGATCATTTATGTACAATCTGGAAGATGAACAGAGGCCACACTATAACTGTGAGCTTGATAAACATTGTTGACCCATTCCTTAACAGCTTAAGCTTTTGGGGTCAAGTGGTGTTCTAATATGGTATCAGAGCTTCAGTTTTTGGGAGGTCTTGGGTTCAAGCCTCTTCGCCTTCATTCACATTCATTTATCGTTTCATGAGCTGTTTATCAGTTTGCAAGCGAGGTTTGCACCCGAGGGGGAGTGTTAGCTTGATATACATTGTTGACCCATTCCCTAATAGCTATGACTCTATGTCTATGCTCAAGTATATCTAACTTTTCTTTTGAGAGAAGTAGGAGTAATTCTTTGTTCACTTGTGTAATTGTTCAGGGTGTGCCTAAAAATAGAAAGAAAAGGCAAATTAAAACCTATATTAGGTGTCACCCAAAACAACCAAAAAGATATCATCCATAGCTGTTCAGAGAACTCTGGCATCGGAGAGTAAGAGACCAAAGTTTGTGGAAATCAAATAATGTCATATAGACTATAGAGTCAATTACGCTCCTTGATGAATCCTCCTGTTTCTCTTCAACCATATAGACTGTAGGACTGCGAGAAGACAGATCTTACCACAGAATTGGCTTTTGGCATCCCAAGCTCTACAGTCAACCAGTCAAGCAGGCATTACCTAAGACACATCAGAATCAATCAGAAATTTGACCCAAATATCAGAGGAGAAAGAACATGAAGGAACAGATGATTAGCCATCATAGCTTCTGCCTGTCAGAGCACACAGCACTTGGGAACTGACCACCTTTTTGAAATCAAGTTTTACACTGTCACTATCTTGTTAAACATTTCCGGCCAGCCAATGCAAGCCACTTTTGAGGGAACCAGAGAATTTCAAATTGATCTTACTGGGGACTGTGACCCCTGCTATCCAGCATCCACCAATAACAAGTGAGACAACTTGACCATGAAAAAGTAATCTTTTCTAGTACTCAAGGCCTGATTCCTTACAATTGAGCTCTTTTGCTGCATAAGGTGTGCCCTTCACCTATCTTACAAATTGCTACATTCTTTTTAAGTTTAGTGGTTGATTTGGAAAAGCTTATTTCCACTGTTTTCTTTGTGGCTTCAGATGTTTGTTGTTTTGTTTCTTATTGTCTTCCTTTTGTTTTTCTTCTAGTTCTAGAATAGAATACAAAAAGAAAATTTTATCATGCAAATAAGTATTCATTTTTGTGTGGTTCCACCTCTGTTTTAAATGATTATTGTTTTATAGTAAAATTATAATGACCATTTTTGACTAATTGTTGATCAATTAAAATAATTTTTATTTTGTGGAACTTTATTTCCATTGAATTTTTATGTACATTTTTCATATTATCTTCAGGATGGTGTCATTCTTGGGGCAGATACAAGAGCCACTGAAGGACCCATAGTTTGTGATAAGAATTGTGAGAAAATTCATTATATGGCACCAAACATTTATTGCTGTGGAGCAGGAACTGCTGCTGATACAGAGGCAGTAACAGGTACTTTTTAAAGTTTGTGTTCTATACATTGTAGTGGCATGTAGTAGTTTATGCTGCTACAGTGCTACTACATCACATGTGTTTCTATGTGAAGCTTCCATGGTTTATGGAATTGCTCTTCAGATTTACCTTATGCTTTGTGTTGTTATGATGCTTGTCTTCCTAGACATGGTCAGTTCCCAACTGCAGCTACATCGGTATCATACTGGTCGAGAATCAAGGGTCGTGACAGCTCTTACCCTTCTGAAGTCTCACCTTTTCAAGTGAGCCTACTTTCTGAGACTTCTGTACCTAGCAACATTGGAAGTTTATTTGTAAGTAAATGATAATTCAATATACCTAATTGTGTTCTTACTTATCCAGCTATCAAGGTCATGTCCAAGCTGCTTTGGTGCTTGGTGGAGTTGATGTCACTGGACCACATTTGCACACTGTGAGTTTTACTAATGAGCATCTGAGTTTATAATGTTTTCTTGCTGTACATTGTTCTGAATTTTATTGTTGAATTATTTAATTGCATAGATCTACCCTCATTTTATTTATAATGAGCATCTGAGTTTATAATGTTTTCTTACTGTACATTGTTCTGAATTTTATTGTTGAATTATTTAATTGCATAGATCTACCCTCATGGATCAACAGACACTCTGCCATTCGCTACTATGGGCTCTGGTTCCCTTGCTGCAATGGCTGTTTTTGAGTCAAAGTACCGCGAGGGCCTTACTGTAAGTTGGCTTATTTTAGCTGGGAGTTGCTTACATCTTGGATGAGTTTAATTCATTCTAGCTCTTCACTGGTCATCACTGAACATAAACTGCTCATACTTCATTGTAAATTATGGACGAGATGCATATAGCTTGGTGCTAGTTTTTTCTGTAGGAAACATAGCGGTGTATTTTCTTAACACTAGTTGCTGGGGATTTGTTGCCATAGACGGCGCATCAGTATGTTTCCATGGAAAATGAATTTCTAAGTATTTCTTTGCAGAGGGATGAAGGAATAAATTTGGTATCTGAGGCTATTTGCTCTGGCATATTCAATGACTTGGGTAGTGGAAGCAATGTAGATGTTTGTGTAATAACCAAGGTTTGCTGATTCTTCCCTATATTTCATCTTTTGTGCATATATTATTGTTATTTTTTGTTGGCAGAGTAGTTCCTGAACTCCTTTTGATATTGCTTACTGACACAGGGCCACAAAGAGTACCTAAGAAACCACATGTTGCCGAATCCTCGTACCTATGTCAATCCAAAAGGGTTTTCGTTTCCCAAGCAGATAGGTTAGTTGTAGCTTCGTTTATAATATATCTTTTGCCCCTGCTCGCTATTGGTAACCTAGTAGAATTTAAGGCACATAATACAACAGAGAACACTCCATGGAAAATTTACAGTCCTTTGAAGCTATGGAAAAGTGGACGAATTCTTTATATACGAGGCCAGATTGTGCCATGATTCGTTATATTCCTGATATGGTTTATGCTTCAAGTCCTTCCTAAAGTGTCTAAAGTGAAATAAGTTGTGTTAGGCAAGGGCTTAAAAAATGCAACTAAGGCCCAGTTCTATATTTTGCATGCAATGGTCATATACCCGTATTTGGATTTATTCATTGTCTGATGCTTTTATTTTGTTATGGTTACAGAGGTTCTATTGACAAAGGTTACACCATTGAAACAAAAGGTGGAAGTGATTGAAGGAGCAGATGCAATGGAAGGGTGAGTTTTGTGGTTTAAACCATGTCGTGCAGTTTCTGTCGAGTGCCTTCTACTCTTCATTTGCTTTAAATTTTTTCTTGTACTCTAAATTAGGAGCATGATAAATTGTACTTTGGTTACAACTTACAACTGATAGCTGTTTCAGTTTCATGTTATTAGAGTGTTGTTTCTTATCTTTTCAGCTTTCTGCCACTCTCATATCACGACAATACATAACTGGGTGATATAATATCACTTACTAACGAGCTCTTGCTCATTAATTTGATCGAGTTTGTGTTCCGAGTCTTTGTAATTGTAAAAATGCCCCTCAACTATAGGTCATTTTCACGAAGCCCTTTGGGACTTTAAAATCGAAAATATTAACCTTGGATTATTAAAAGATAATAATATATTGGCTCTATAGCCTCTATGCCTTTCTTCTATCATTCCGAAATGTGAGGAAAATAAATCATGTGAGCATGACATGACACCATTAAACCAGTTTTGATGCCTTGAAAACTCAATTTTTTATATTTGGTTTAGGCATTAGTTTTGATGAAAGTAGATTATAATGAGCATCACGGAAATGGAATCGTAAATGGTCTCATTTCCATTAAATTTAATACTGAAATTAATTATAAAATAGTTGTTTAGCATTAAATTAGTTTAATGGCATCATGTGAAGTTCATGGTCCATTTCTCACAATTTTTCTACCAAAAGACATGGGATGAATAGTGTGGCATAATTTAATTGTTCGGTAGTTGATTATTTATTTGGTTTTGAAATTCAAGAGAGTGTTTTATGAAATTAAGGTCTTGTTTGAATAAATTTCTATTTTTTACTTTTAAAAGTAAAAATATCAAATATTTGAATGGAAAATTTTGATAGTTACTTTTAAAAGTTGAGATAAGGAAAAAAACAATTTATATATTAATTTTTAAAAGTAACTACCAAAATTTTAAACTATAAAAAAATCAAAAAAAATTTAATTTTTTTTATTTTTATTTTTGGTTCAAGTTTGGGCCGAAGCCCGATTACAAAGTGACTAAATGGGGCAGGCTAAGGCCCACTGTATCACCTAACAGGGGGGGAACAAGAGGCTGGGGAATAATATCTAAGTCAACAATGTCAAAAGGCTTGGACAGACTGTAATTAAGCCGGTCATTTTTTATTTTTTAAAAGTAGAAAACGGAAAGTAGAAGTTTAGCCATACGGGCCTTAAGGGCTTGGATGTTTCATATAATTTACCCCAAAAGAAAAATGGGAAAGAAGACAAATCCCATTAAAATGTTCACTAAGCTTCTTTTCATCAAATAATATCACTGTAAATGATTCTCCTTTTTCTTAATTTAAGAGAACAAAGCCAAGACTGTAATTCTCTCTTTCCCATATAATGCTACGTTGAAAATCCCATGTTTAAATGCCTGGCTTTTCCACTCCTACAGAGCTCCATAACTTCCATAAAATGTCTTTTTCAGGGAGAGACTCTTTTGTAGCAGTAGCAATTGAACTTCTGGTACTGTTAATAATTTTGAACAACTGGCTGCCAGGATCACACATATTGTCCCTACTCAAGCATTTGCAAGCATTGTTGTCAAACTCGGCCCGGCCGGTTCCGGTTCAATCGGTTGAACTGGAACTGGGTGTCTCACCGGGTGGTTCAACCCTCTAAAACCCAGTCTTAATAAAAACCGGCCAATTTTGAAAAAACCGATTAACCCGGTGGTTGAACAAATCAACCCGGTTAAAAAACCGGCCGGGTTTTTGGTTAATTTTTTTTAAAAAAAAAAATGTGCTAAAATGACTAAAATAGCCTCAATCATTTTTAAGTCTCTTAAAGCCAAGAAGACTAAAAAGACAAATTAGTCTAAAAAAATTCCAAATAGCAAAAAGAAACCCAAGGCACCTAATTTAATAATACAATATTCTTATTTTGCATTAATATATATATATTTAATAGAGATTGATCAAGAGTGATTATCAATTATCAATTTTGATGATAGCACATTAATTCAAATATATGAATTAATTGTGCAAATATTTAAAAAAAAAAATTATATTTTGAATCTCTTAGACTTTTACAACTTTTATTCTAATAAATAAATAAATAAATAATATATTTATGACATCATGGCGATGTCACGGTTCAACCCGGTTGACCCGATGGTTGAACCTATTCTGTAACGCCCCAACTTGACGTCCGTATAGACCCTTCCGGATAGGTCGACACGTGTTAAGATGGAACTACAAACTGTTCTGCTCATCCGTATTTCCTCACAAGAGACAGAATATATATATTCAAATATGAAATGTTATGTACATTCAGTATGTCTCAAGCGTTTTACATCAAATAATAATACAAATCATGATAATGCCAATAATACTGACAATTCATATAGTGATGAATCCCAAGAATATATGAATATTTTAATATAAATACATATTTCGTGGTAATACAGAATCTATCATGAAGATGTCCCATCAATCATCGCGCGTAGAATTATACCAAGCCCAAAATATACCTCAAGTCAACCTACAATCTGTATTAATAGTAGGATGAGCTTCAACGTACTCAGTAGGAATAATATAACATTTACCTCTTAACAATAATATCAGGATACATAGAATATGTAAATAACACAGTTTCTTTATATCAGTTATAAAATAATATAAATAGTAATTCCAAAACATGTGTGGACTTTCTAAGAATATCATACTTACCTTTATATTTGCCAAACATTTTCCATTAGTTCAAAATGTATTTGTATTTCGAAAACCATTTCCATTCCAAAACCAATTTCCAGTTTCCAATTCCATTTGTTCGCAATCCGTATCCATCAATTCATTCATTTGGCTCACGAAAGTACCAGTAGCTGTCTTTCAAGCTAACAAGCCCCTAGCGCAGCATTCTAAAATAATACATAACCACAACGGGTTCTTCATCGATGGTAAGCCACTTGCATGGACTATTTTTCCTTCGGGTCATGCTCAAGACTCCACCCAGGACACTGCATCCTTATAATTCCTTCGGGTCCAACCCAGGACACTACACCCTTTTTGAATACTGATTGAGCCAAAACATATAACATTTCACGCATTTCATTGCATAGTAATATTACATTTGTCAAGCAGACATAAATCATTTCCATGCATTTCACTTCATAAAAATATCACAATTACCAACCACGCATAAATAATTCACAAGACAGTCTTCTTTTCAAAATACATTTCTGTATCATTACTTATAAATATATTTCCATTTCACAACATCAATGGAATAACTATTTAAAATAATTCTTAATCTTCCTCATTTATACATCATTTCATAAAATTAGGCATATATTTTATAAAATCAAATGTCTCAATTATATTTATATAAACAGTGTTAATATGTGCCCTTTTTTTATATTTTCAATAAATAAAGAGCCCATTCCCATGTTTCAGTACCAAAAATAGTTTACCCAGCAATGGAAGTAAGTTCTTGAAAACCTTTTAATGTCATGCCTTGATTTTCATTTTATAAACGTGTCACACAGTTCAACAGTTTACAAAGCAATATATTCCATGTATCCATTCCTTAATATAATAAACAATGATGTTTAAAATGACATATAAGTCATATAATTTGTAAAGCTTTCGAAAATTATCTCATCACTATCAATACGTACAAGGTTAAGTATTCCTACCTTAATGTCACAGTATTTTCCAATCCAAATGGCTCAACGAGCCTCCTAAATGCAATGCTCAATGCACCCAATGCAAACGGTCATTTCAAAGACCTTCCAAATCTATAAATAATAATTTATGTAAGGAAAATTAAGAATAAATCACTAAGGATCTCAAATGCCCAAAATGAAACAACTTGGATCCTTAAGCGGTCTAAACCCAACTTTAAATACCATAAATCCTTATAATTTTTTATAAAATCAATTCTTAATGATTTTTAACTATTTTCCAAGACTCATAAATTTATCAAAATTTAGTACATATTGTTCACATGAGTTTTTATGAAATTTATCAAATTTTATTAGTTTGATACCAAAATAGTCAAAATACAATAAGGTGGTATGGTAAGCCTTATGATGCACCTTCACTAAGCTACATAATTTTCTAGGCTCTTTTTCGCATCCCAAACAACAACTCTTGCACCCATTTATATCAACTTGATTTGATACAATTTTTAAAAATAATTCAAAGTCAAAATGATAGCTATAAGTGCTAATTTGCAAGTGGGGGTGTATGGTCTACTATGCACCTTCACAACATAGAATCATGTTTCTCACTCACGTAGCAAGATACGAAATGTATCGTCACGCGCTATCTTTTTGGTCAACTTCGCACACTTATATCTCCTTCGTTTTTCATCCTATTTGGATGATTTAAGATATTACAGAATCAGTGTGAAACAAGCTTTCAAGCTACTATGTGGTGCATGACACCTGCTATCCGAACATATCTAAAAATGACGCCAAAGTAGGCTAGTTAATAACATTTCCCGATTTTTCAACAAACTTCTCTCTTCAATATCTTACTCATCCGTGAGTCTTTTTCCATGATTCTTGTTTCTAAAAATCTATAAATTTAAGCTTTACAACATATACAAATTTCATAATTTTCAGACATATACATAATTTATTACGAATTTTTTTCAAAGTTTTAGGCATAAAACTCACATAATTCTAAATTGATATTTATTTGGCAAATCTTTCACAAATCCTTTAATCAAAATCATAAATCTTAATTTAAATATTATTTTAAACATCAAAACCACAAGAATAATTTTATACCTCATTTGTTATAAAAATATCAAACCCAAATAAAATTTACCTTGCAAATGCTTACTGCAGCAACACTCCTCTCTAGGCTCACACTCGGCTCTTACTTTCTAACTCTCTTTTCTCACACCAAATAGGCAGCCCCTTATCTTCACCCATCTTGTCTCCCAACTCTCTTAACCTTCACCGAATGAATTCATCATTCATCTTCTATATATATATATAAATAAGGCCTCACTACTATAACATAATTCAACTCCCACTTTGACTTTCATTCACAAACTCAGACGAAACCCACTACTATACCATAATTTAACTCTCACTTTGACTTTCATTCACAAATTCAGAAGAAAATCAAGGAACCGATTGATCTTTCATCGCCATTCGGAAACTTTGCTCCCAACAACCCAATCTACCGAAAGATAAATCGTCTTATTGAGAAATAATCTTTCTCATATTGCAATCTTACCAAAAACTCCTCAAATTTATAATAAACACCCCACAACTTCTCAATTTTACAAAAATATCCCAAAATAAAATGCAAAAATTTTTCGAGTTATCACAGGTTGACCCTTAATCCGGTAATTTTTCTGGTTCGATAAACGGTCTGGGTTTTAAAACATTGTTTGCAAACATTGGTGACAATATTGTTGCTAGAATCCATGTCTAAGCAAACTTCACTGCCGTCGTCAAGCTTCGATGAGAGGTGCAGCTTAGAATCTGAGATTGTTTTTCCCATTTGGAACTGGGGTCACTGCAAATTATACCAAATTTTGCTGGTTGTCCCCAACCCATCTGCTTGTAAGCAGAAATATGTTCCTTTCACTGTTAAAGTCTTCTGGAATCCGTAGCTCCAAGCATATTTTTTTTTGTTAATGATGCACCTGGTCCCGCATTTGCACAGTCAAGTTTGAATTTTATTTTATTTTTTTATCATAGACTTTTGATGAGGTCAAAAAGTGGGGAGGTGGAAAATGTCTAAATCGGGGACTAAATCGGTGTATTTTCTTGGTACTTGCACCGGTGTGGTACTCGACCTGAAAACCTCCGACGGTCAAGTCAGTACACAAAGACAAGAAAAACAGAGAGAATGTTTGAAAGTTGGGTAGGGTTTTTAGTGCTTACCTCGTATTAGATGTGACCTTTTCCTTTTATAGAGGTTGGTCGCGTGTTGTAATTACATGAAGTCCGTACGGGGTAGGGTCGGAAATCCCCCTTTTTAGGATATTTCCGTAACCGTTTCTGCGGATCATGATGGTCTGTCACTGTCCAATATCAGACCTGCAAAACCCGCAGGTTTTGCAGAGGCTGTTTGTGTAATGAGTGTCTTCTTTACAGCTGGTTTAGTAGAGATCGGGCATAACAAATTGATCGGGTATCATTTTGAAGATTTCGAAAATGAACATAGACAGATCGGGTTCAAATTTTCTTCATGTGTCATCAATAGATCGGTAGACGGTTCTCTTCCACGTGTCATTAATAGATCGGT